>CM077651.1:42937518-43300018 GCA_039707465.1 Rhabdophis nuchalis | reverse complement strand
CTACTGCTACTATACACAGTTTGTTCCTATTGTTTTTTTCTTTTTGTGAAACTGATTTGGTTTATATTTTTGTTTCCTTGTTTCTGTCTTGCTTTATTTGCAAAGGTGACATATTGTTAGGTATGGACACACGTTGTTGAATTTGCATGCTCACTGCGAATTGGCTGCCCAAGCCATGGGAACTTTAAATCGCTGTCATTGGCTGGCTGGTCTGCTGGAGCGCCTTAAAGGGCGAGTTCCGGCAGCCCAGCCAGCAGAATGCAATCACATTCCTTGAAATAAAAAAGTGCTGAAACTCACTCACAACTCTCGCCTGCTATCTTCGTGCAGATCTAACACATATCCTGTTCTTTATATAATAGACATAAATGAGCTCCTTTACACGTTTTTAAAATGTTGTAAAATCAATGAAAATTGTGGGATAAATTGTTTTCTATTGGTAAAATAATAATTTGATAAGGCAAAAATTATAATGTGAATGTTTCAAGTGAATGAAGGTAATTCATAAAAAAAATGGATGGAAGCAGGATCTAGCAGGATCAGGATCTAGCCGCCCTGGGTCCTAACAAGGAGAAGGGCGGGGTATAAATTTAATAAAATAAAAAAAATAAAAAATAAAAATAAAAAAAATAAATAGATCTGTGATAGGAAACTGAATTTAAAAAAAAAGAAAAGAACAATGATCTGGATAATCTATGGATGAGAACAAATTATTTTAAGAACATTGAGTAGTGTTTAGGAAGTTAATTGGCTTTTTCTATTATTCCAGCAATTCTTCCAGATTTGCATATATGCATATTAAGTAACATATGAAGATTCTACCTAAATTATTGCTTTTTTTGGCCACTTTGTCATTCATTAATAATCACCCTTCACATTTGGATAGCATGTCACCTTATGAATACATCTCATTAAGTTTTTCACTTGGTTCAGGCCTTTTGCTGTTTCTTTCTGATAGAAGCTATAAATCATTCTGAGCTATGTCACTAAAGACCAGAAACATGCAGTACAAAGACCTATATCCTGGCTGAAGTGAGCTCTAAATGGATTCTATATGAATTTTTATTCTGTTATGAATAACTATTGCCATTCTCACCGTAGTACTTTTTAATATATCTCAATAAAATAAAGAGTTTTTAAGTGCTTAATGTAAAAAAGGTTAGTTGTTGATTTTTTTCACTAATAAATTCTCCTAAAAACCCCTTCAAAAATGTTAGTCATGAATATCGTAAATATAATCAATCCTACTGCTGACCTTAGACTTCAAAGTATATTTTACCAGCCATTTGAAACATTAGTTCAGATGGTCGCTAAATATGTCTTTGTACTTTCAAAAAACATGAATTGCAAAACATATAGAAAGCTGGGTTAGACAAAGGGTTAATTTCTAAAGCTCTTAATTGCCTGCAGTTGTGTTTAAATCATTGTTCTTCCTCCCATCTGTGAAAGGAATAGCTTGCCTTGCACATGTTGCAAGAATGAAATTCAAACAGATCAATACCAGAATAAATTAGAGGGCTACTTTTAATTGCCAGGGAAACAAATCATGATTTCAGGAATTCTGAAACCTGCCAGTGGTAGATCCATTTAGAACAATAATGGTGCTACTTATCCAGATTTTGTTTTTGCATTTGGTATGCTAAAAATACCTTAAGACCAAAGTTCCTTTTTGAATATAGGAAAAATAATTGCTACATTAGGCTGTGAAGATTAGGGAGGAAGAACTAAGCCTCCAGGAGAAAAGGCAGAAAAAGTGAAAAGGTTTTGCTGGGTGAATAGCTTTTGAAAATAGATTTGAAGGTGATGTTAGGGAAGTAGTCTTAAGAAGAGGGCTACATGTGGAAATAGAAAAAGAAATAATAGATGGAGTGGAGTTTTCAGAGCATAGAAAAGGCAGTGCAGATTTCAGTAGCGAAGTCTATAAAGGCAAGCTTACAAGGTCCACTCTTGAAGTTATTTCAAATAAGGTCTCCAGAGAATCCAGATGTTATCTAGCCTCAAGAGGCTATCACCTTCACCTACAAAGGATTGATTTGGAGCTCAGAGGAAACCTCTCTTTACTTCACCAAAGAGAATAAGGAGGAAAAAGGGCAAGGATTTTTTCACGTGTTTTTTTTTTTTTTGCAGTGGGGCAGAAGCAAAAATATTTGTATTATTGGACATGCCTTTCTAAATTACAAATATTTTTAAAGGAAAATCCCATCTATTTTTGGAAAATAGATGCTCTAGAAAATTTAATCCCCTACTAAAGCCAGTACGGCCTAGTGATTAAGGTTACAGGATAGAAACCAGGAGATTCTGAGCTCTAGTCCCAATTTAGGCATGAAAACTGTTTGGGTGACCATGGAACAGTCACTTCCTCTCAGCCCAACTGACCTCACAGGCTTGTTGTTGTGAGGGAAATATGAAGAGAAACAAATGAAATATAAATATATTTTAACAAAGGTTTAAAAAAAACCTTCTTGAATCCACTTGGGTTAATATAAAAGGAAAAAGGAATAACATCACCATAAGTGTATACCACAGATCACCCAACCAAGCAGAGGAAATAGATTAACCTTTTGCTGATTACTTTTCTAAGATACCACAGTAGTAGGAAGCATACCACAGTAGTAATGGGAGACTTTAACTATCAGGATATCAACTGGGAGATAAACCCTGTACCAAGTGGGAGGTCAAACAGGTTTCTGATGAACTTAGCAGATAATTTTGTCATCCAAAAGGTAGAGGAGGAAAGTACAGGGTCAGCTATAGTCAACTTAATTTTTTACTAATAGGGATTAAATGATAGAAGGGGTTGAGATTGTGGGAAGTTTGGGGGAGAATGACCAATGAGTGGGGTGGGAATGGGGATTTTGCAGTATGTTTCCATGCCATGCTCACCACTGACCATGTCATACTGGAATTCAACATAATGCGCTAGTAATCAAACAAATTCAAAATAGCACATTAGACTTTAAGAATACTGACTTCAACACTTAGAGCATGGATGTCAAACTCATGGAGTCACGTTGCCGTTACATGACATATCATAAAAAAAATGGAAAGAGGGATATTTAACTAAACTATGCCAGCAAAGAGTCTGAATCTGAAAGCATGAAGTCAGGAAAGCTAAGGCTCAGAATAAACTAAGACTAGCAAGAAATGCCAAAAATAATTTTAAAAAAAAATGTTTTTTCCTATATGTAAAAAACAAGAACAAAGTCAAAGAAATAATAGGTCTGCTAATGAGAGAAAATAGCAAAGATGGGGAGCAGAGAGAGAAAGTGGTTTGCTTAACTCATTCTTTGTTTCTGTCTTTACACAAAAGGGAAAAAATAGCCCAACCTATCAAAAGTGGTACCCTAGAAGACAAAATAGGAATACAGGTCAAAATGGGCAAAAAAAATGGTCGCTCAATCAGAACAGAGCTGGAAGAGATCTTTGAGATCTTCTAGTCCAATCCCCTGCTCAAGCAGGAGACCCTGCACCATTTCAGACAAATGACTGTGTCCAGTCTCTTCTTAAAAACCTCCAGTGATGAAGCACCCACAACTTCTGACGGCAAGCTGTTCCACTAATTAATTGTTCTCACTGTAGGAAAGTTTACCCATAATTCCAAGTTGCTTTTCTCTTAATTTCCATCCATTGTTTCATATCCTGCTGTGCATCTGTGCTTTGAAAAATAAGTTGACTCCCTCCTCTTTGTGGCAATGTTTCAAATACTGGAATACTGCTATCATGTCCCTGCTAGTCCTTCTTTTCTCTAGACCAGCCAAACCCAAATCCCGCAATTGTTCTTCTTATATTTTTGTCTCCAGGCCTTTAATCGTTTTAGTTGCTGAGCCACTGAGTTGTGGAGGCACAGTAGTTTGAATGCAGAACTTCAGGCTACTTTTGTTGCCTGTTGGCTGCCGGCAGTTTAGCAGTTCAAGGTTGACTCAGACTTCCATCCTTCAGAGGTTGGTAATATACTGTGGTATATTTCCTACATATATTTGTTAATTGTTTAAGGAAAAGTTCATCTATTTCTTCTGCTTGGTTGGGTGGCCTATAGTATACATCTACAGCAATGTTATTTTCCCCCCCTTCTATATGGATTCTAAGAGATTTTCATCCTTGGTTTTGGGAATTTATGTAGAGGTGTAGTGATCTTTTATATATAATGCTATTCCACTTCTCTTTTGTTAGGTCTGTTTCTTTTGAATAGTTTGTATCTGTCCATCAGTACATTCCAGTCATGAGTTTCATCCCACCAGTAATGGCAACTACACAATATTGCCAAAAATATTTGCTCACCCATCCAAATAATCAATCAGGTGTTCCAATCACTTCCATGACCACAGGTGTATAAAATCAAGTACCTAGGCATGCAGACTGTTGTTACAAACATTTGTGAAAGAATGGGTCGCTCTCAGGAGCTCAGTGTGGAAGTGTGATAGGATGCCACCTGTGCAACAAATCCAGTCGTGAAATTTCCTCACTCCTAAATATTCCACAGTCAACTGTCAGCTGTATTATAAGAACATAGAAGTGTTTGGGAATGACAGCAACTCAGCCACGAAGTGGTAGGCCACATAAACTGACGGAACGGGGTCAGCGGATGCTGAGGCGCCTAGTGCGAAGAGGTCACCAACGTTTTGCAGAGTCAATCACTACAGACCTCCAAACTTCATGTGGCCTTCAGATTAGCTCAAGAACAGTGCACAGTGGACCAATGTCATATAGAACCCTGTGATTAGGAATGGGATGTCACTCACTGTAAATTCATATGCGAGTAATATGAATATGAGTAGGTGAGCGAATATTTTTGGCAATATAGTGTATATCATATTTATCTTCAAGCACTAATATTTCAAGTTCACCCTGGTTGTTCCCTAAACTTTGAGCAATCGTGTATAAGCATTAGAGTCCTTTATGGGTCTTGGATATGTTTCTTATATATTCTACTTTGTATCTGGGTTTTCCCTCCTTTCCATCACTCTTCATTGTCTTTCTTTCTTTTCTTTTTTGTATATGTTTTTGCAGTTTATTTGCAGTTTTCCTTTAACAACCAGCATATTTTGTGGACAGTGTAATGACTGGGTCAATACATTTTTTACACAGTGCTAACAGTAATAATACAATTACAT
Source organism: Rhabdophis nuchalis (assembly GCA_039707465.1). Lineage (NCBI taxonomy): Eukaryota > Metazoa > Chordata > Lepidosauria > Squamata > Natricidae > Rhabdophis > Rhabdophis nuchalis. The sequence goes on along the minus strand of CM077651.1, from coordinate 43,294,907 downwards.
ATGCATAGTTTTTATCTTCAACTTCTAACCTTAATATGCTCATTGTAATTATAATATATTATATTATGTATCAATATGCCAAATATTATTTTCCCAATTTGTACTTATTTCCCTCCCCACACACACACACACACATTATTTCATATTCACCTCTTTATCTTTAAACAGTACTATTCTCTCTTTATGATTCTTTGTTGCTTTCTCCAAAAATATATTTAAACATCAATTACATTTCTTCATGCAATGTGTTTGTTGACCCCTGTTAGGTCACCAATATTTTAATATTTTAAATATTACTCAAGTTCCACCAAATTTCCAATATTTCAGTTTACTATAAACACCAATAAAACCAATTATTAATAAAATTTAATAGGTCCCTGGATTATATCTCTAAATTCCCTGGATTTGTAGTCCTTAAAAGTTATAGATTCCAATATATTTTTTGCACACTGTTAATCATAATAATACATGTAAATATGCCCAATCACAGTCTTCCAGTGGCAAGAAAATAAAAGGGATATTTCACCAAGAAACCTTTTGTATAGTGTCTCATATAAAAGACTGAAGACTGAATTTTAAATAATGATAGAGGTAATAAAAGACTATTTATCTCAAGTATTCATAGTTTTACAGCGATTGATAGGCGAGCTACATGGTTTTAAAAAGTAAACTAAAATAGAAAAGCCAGAAACAGTATAGGAGTACTGTTGTTGGGTGAAGAATTGTTGCAGTTAAATAAATTTTGCTTCGTTTAAGTCTCGGTGGTAAACTACGAGAAGTCTTCATATAAACTGTCCAAAGTTATCTAAATTAAGAGGGAAATAAATCTAATCAACATGCATTACCAAAATGTGGTCCTATGACACTGGACTTCAAGCAATAAAGACACTTTACAAAGGGGCCAATGTAACATGCTCTTTAAATAAAGGCCTTTTTAACCCTAAATTTTGGGGGGGGTCGTTGGAAGTGACACTATACACATATTTTTGGTGTGCATATTTTCTTGCAGAGAAAATATTTAAAAAGCTCAAGATGATTACTGTGATCATGTCATCAAAGTTCCCTCTCCTGGTGGACATCTATAATCTTCAGTTATTAAATTTCTTCTCCCAAGATATTTTGTTTAATGTAGTTTAGTTTAGTTTAGTTTATTTATATTTATATCCCGCCTTTCTCCACAGAGGACCCAGGGCGGCGCACAGGAAATTTAAAAATATGCAAAAGTACAAAAATAAATACATAATTTAAAATATATATTAAATTATCCCAATCCTATGCTAAAAACCAAATTGTTAAAATACCCAATTTAAAACTTTCTAAAAGTCCCCGTGGGAGGTTAGGCTAGGCCGGCTTGTTGGAAAAGGTATGTCTTTAGACATTGGCGGAAGAGGCGGAGGTCGGTGATGGTGCGTAATTCAGGGGGTAGGTCATTCCAAAGGGCAGGGCCCGCCACAGAGAAGGCTCTTCCCCTGGGTGTCGCCAGTCGGCATTGTCCGGCCGACGGCACCCTGAGAAGGCCCTCTCTGTGGGAGCGTATCGGTCTAAGGGATGTATGGGGCAGGAGATTAAGGATTTGTAATTAAGGATTTGAAAGCAGAAGTAAATTCTGCATTAAGAAATCTGGACTGCATTCACGCAGAAAATCAGTAAATCAGTCTCACCCTCCCTCTCTCCCTCTCTCTTAGAAGTAACTAGAGAAAGAGAGAGAGAGAGAGAGAGAGAGAGAGACTGACCCTTTCAATAATTCTTAAAAATCCCTATCTAGATTTAAATTGCATATACGGTTAAAGGTGTCTCCACAGAATACATAAAAGATATAAAGATTGTCATTCCTACTGTGGCAAAACATTGGCATATGAACTTTGATTATAGGAGTGGTTGAACTTTCTTTCTATCAAGTTTGAAAGACTAAACATGAAGGTTCAAACATGACAATGATTTCAACATTTTCTGTGAATGTCTGATCATTTTCTATATATTTTGTAAGTCATGAAGTCAGTCTTAAAAGAAATTACAGATTAGACACCTTGTCAGTTCCGTCAAATCCTTTAGCAGAGGTACTTGTGATTTAAGCACTTCTTTTCAACCAAAGATGCTTCAAGGTGCACTGTTCATTTTGATGTAGACAGTTCCCAATTTCTCCAGAGTTAAGGTCATTCCTTTCTATTCTGTTTCAGTTGGTGGTTTTTCAAAGAAAAGCAAGTACATTCATGCATCTCTAGTCTAATTTATGTAATGTTATATATGCAAGCTTTCCAAACATACACATTTTTGTGCACGCACTGTATGTTTAGTTCGTTAGATTTTTACCCCTCTGCGACATCACACTCTTAGCAGTTAAAATATAATAAAATATGATATAAACCCAATACTAAAATATAATTACCAGTATCATACAAACACAAAATATACCAATACCAAAATACAAAACTACAGAAAAGGATTAAAAGTCATACATTACGCAATGCCAAATGAAGGGATATTACAATCCACCTGCCCACTGAAAGAACTAGGTTCAACATTTTCTGGAGGTGGTCAAGATAAGAATGTATCAAGCAGGAGACCATTTAAAAAGGCTGGTGCCATGACTGAAAATAATGTTTCTGAGTTCTGAGTTGCCCCTCAGTTTTTCCAAAATGGGGCATAATCAGTTGCTTCTCCCATGATCATAATGATTGGGCCAACTTCTGTAGGGAAATGTTAGTATCCTGTCAGAAAGCCATAAAAGGCTGACAGCCCTTTAAATCAAATAGACAATGAAGGCTTACAGAAAGAACTGAAGAAACTTCTTGGACGAGAAGTGAAATGTCTCAAGGAAAAACAAAATCCAGTTCCTTTTGAAAAAACACTTTTAGACAACCATGACCTGCAGGACTGAGAATCTCCATAGACATTTGGCTTACAGAAAAAGTGTCATATGCTTCTAGTGATAACTGATTATGGGTCCTGGGCTGTGCATTCTGCACTGATTGATGGTTCCAGATGGTTTTTAAAAGCAGCTCCATGCAGAATGCATTAGTAGTCTAGATGGAAGCAGATGCAGTCATGAATCATTGTTACAAGGTTCTTTCTTCTAGGAAAGCCTGCAATTGATGCACAAACTGAGGCTAGACAAAAGTCAAGATGACTGCTACCTTTACTTTCTGCATTAGAAGGAGCCTTGAATAGGACCCTCCATCAATCAAATTGTGGACCTGCTTATCTCTCCATCCAGAATAATTTCAGGAAGAAAACTGATGTACCAACAGCCAACCCATATTTCTAGAGTTCATTTTTCAACCTGTTTTCTTCCATTCAGATCCCATTATTTCTAGGTGAGAGGTCCTCAAACTATGGCCTCTGAGTCGAATACAGGTCACTGAAGCAATTTATCCATTCCATGTTCCTCTAACTACCCCTCTGCCCCTCTCCGAGCAAATGGCATCAGCACAGCCAAAACCCCAGGGCAGCTCTGACAAGGCATCTGGAAGTAGCAACTGGAGCTCTGTGGCCAACAGAAGTACCTGAAGGACCCCACTCCAGGTGCCTAAGTGGGCAGCAGGCAAGGCCTCAGCCAGGCTTCTTGACACATGAGGGCTTCACAGGGGACTGATCTAGAAGCCGGAGCTGGCTCTGCCCTAAGGAGTCCAGGAGCATTGTGGAGGGGTTCTGTGAAGAGGGTTCGGGCCTGGTCCCCACACAGCGCCACCATGATCCATGAGCTGCTGCCGCCACTGCAGCTGGGTGGCCTCTTTGTGGGCAGAGGCCAGACAATACCCTCATCTAGATCAGTGGTTCTCAACCTTCCCAATGCTGCGACCCTCTAATACAGTTCCTCATGTTGTGGTGACCCCAACCATGAAATTGGTGTCTTGGTTTCTAAGACCATTGAAAATATGTGTTTTCCAATGGTCTTAGGCGACCCCTGTGAAAGGGTCATTCAACCCCCAAAGGGGTCGTGACCCACAGGTTGAGAACCGCTGATCTAGATCATGACAAAAGCCATATACCAGAGCAACCAACTCCATCTCAGTCCTGTGGTAGGGGCTGAACCCTGATGGATATGGGTCCAGATAATCCATTTTTTCTAGTGTGTTCTGTCACTGGTCTTGAACCACTGACTCAACATTTACTAAAAATGAAATTTGGATATCAGCTCTGGATTTAGAAAAGGGCCTTTGACTATTTTCCCATCCAAACCCCTTTCTCCCCTTATTCACACATTTTCTACTCTGTTGTGAAGTTATTCCAATGGTGAATTCTGTCTCCCTGTAATAGCTTCTACTATGTGTCAAAATTGTCATCAATGAGTTTGTCCAATTCCCTTAACAAAAAGAAAAACGATCTCTCTAACACAATAAACAAATTTGGACATCGTATATCAGACCAAACTGATAGGATTCTTCACCTTTAACCTAGGAAATCCACTGCATACAGCATAATGAAGAATGATAATAACATTTATAGTACTGTGATGTGTATTACTTCTTTGTAACCATATATATATAAGAAAGCATGGAGAAAATGCTTTAACTGTACGTAGGGTGTGAGATGGAGGGAAACATATATCTGAGGTAATGTAGTAGTTAAGAACAAGACATTAAACATTTATGAACACACTTACCAATGCACTGGGGTTAGAAATTTGAATCATATTACAAAATTCATTTTTTCACATCATCAGCATCTCACTTTAGATCAGCGTTTCTCAAATAGTGGGGCGCGCCCCCCTAGGGGGGCGCGAGGCTCTGTAAGGGGGGGCGCGGAGCCGCACACCCGGGAAGACCGATACCACCGTTGCATTCTCCGCATGACCCGAGCACCTGTTCCTTAGCAGCTCCCAGCGCGCCGCCCGGCTTAGCAGCTCCCAGCGCGCCGCCCGGCTCAGCAGCTCCCAGTGCACCGCCCGACTTGCCCGCTCATGGCTCTTGCCCGCTGCCCGCCTGGACGCGGCCCGCCTGGACACGGCGTGGAAAAGCGGCCTCCCTCCCGGCTTTCGGCTGGCTGCGTTGGGAGCGCTGGGAGCTGCTGAGACCATCGCAGTAAGGAACAGGCGCTCGGGCCATGCAGAGAAGGCAACGGCGGCACCAAGGAGAATAAATATCCTTGGCTCGGAAGGAGGCGAGGGAAAGAAGGGAGGGGGCAGCCCCGGGGCTGGGGGGGGGCGCTTTCCGGGGCTGGGGGGGGGCGCGAAATGTTTTCTTCTTCCTAGGGGGGGCCTGACAGAAAATAACTGAGAACCACTGCTTTAGATAGATATACTTTGTTCTAGGTTTTCGGAAAAAGTAGCTCTGGTATGAAGTGACAGAAGTCTTGTGTGTAACTTTTGGTTTCCATGTGGGATAAGAAACTACAAGGGTTTGTGTGTCCACATATACATCTATGCCAGTGGTTAAAGCACCAGCCTAGAAAGCAATAGACCATGAGTTCTAGTCCTACCTGTCAGTCTCGCTAGTTCTGGCTTCGCTGCCATGGAAACGGGGAGGGTGGGGGGTTTGGGGTGAATGTATTCTGCTGGTGGACAATGTTGATGTTTCGTGTTATCTCCTGCTAACGGACCTACATTCCAGGATGGTGAAGACCTGCCCACCTGATGTTGGAGATGGCTGCATATTGGACAATGCACAGGGGGGGTTTGGGGATTGGGATGGGCTTAAGCTTAATACTTTCTGTTCGCGCCTAAACTATTCATTCTCAGCTTTACTTGGTCTGTACGCTATCGTAACTTAGTAAAAGGAGCCTTAACATTTCAAAATAATGTCTAAGTGTGGTCTTTCCTGAGTCAACGAAGAAACAGGCCTGACTGTTTCAAGCTGAGAATCTACAAAACCAAAAACCTGCCCTGATGTCGGACCCTTCACAAGAGGAGCCTCCGTTGGTAGAGGTCCTGCCTGAAACCATTTTGGGAGCTGAAGCATCGCATCCTCCTGCTCAATCTGAAGGGATCAGGTCAGTGATGGAAGGTTTGGCTGGCCTAGATCTAAATCTGCCAGCTGAAGAATCAGTCAAACCTAAACGTTGGTCTGAAGGGGTTGGAATGAGTGGGGTAAACGTCTCCAGGCGTCGAATTTCCCCAAAGAAAGTCATTCCGGAGCTCCTAAGAGAAGAACGGGAACTAAGGGAGATGGCTCAGGACCTACTCCGCCAGGCAGATGAGAAAAGTTTAGCCCTGGAAAAAATCTGGGGGAGGGAGGCGGATCGCCCACAGCCAAGAGGTTCACAGGCAGCTCCGGGCAGACGAAGCAGGGTTTCAACACCATCCCCCCCTCCTCAGGCCGGCAGGGAATTGCGAAGAGAGGCAGCTTCTGCCAGGCAAAGCAGGAGAGCAACTCCCTCCCCCCCCCTCAGGCTGGAAGGGAAGCCAACCCCATTAACCCCCGCCGACTTGCAAAACTGCCTCCTTTGGGTGTGAAATACAACGGAAGTGCCGACAAACTGGCGTTTTTTCTAATTCACGTTGATAATTACATGCAGTTTTACGCAGCTGATTTGGACGATGAAATCAAAATCAGAATTGTATCTATGACCCTAGAAGATCAAGCTTCTAATTGGTTAGTTTCATTACATAATTGCCGCTCACCGGCACTGCGCGATTTCGATCGTTTCATGAATGCTCTTAGAAGGCGTTTTGAAGACCCCCGTGTTGAGAGGAAAGCAAAAATGAAACTGAAAAGTTTGCAGCAGGGGGACATGTCTATTCAGGCTTACACGCAGATTTTCCAGGAGCTATCAGTGTTTATGATTGGTTATAGTGAACAAGCCCTAATGGACATTTATATTGAAGGGCTGAATAAAGATATTTATCAAACATGTGTGAACAGATTTCGCCCCGAAACTTTGAATGACTGGATAGATCTAGCTTCGGATGTCGAATTGGATCATGCCCACCTGCAGGATCCAGTCCGCTTGGAGAAAAAAGCACAGGAAGATAGCCCCAAATCTCACCCCCCTGCGAGGGAGAAACGCATGCAAAAGGGGGAGGGGAGAACAACCCAGCCTCGTTCAGGCAGCTGTTATCGCTGTGGGAAGGAGGGGCACTGGGCAGACAAATGCTGATCAAAACCACCTCCACGCCCACTTTCTTCCTTGGACCGGAAACAGCCTAGAACGCCAACTGTGCGCGCCAAACCGGCTATGAGTGGGGTGGAGCCCATCAACCTCTCTGCTGACCAGCCCGCCGCTGGCCCTGACGATTGGGAGGCGTCTTCAGACTCTTCTGACGACAATCTGGTGAGTCATCGCTCCGGGCCCCTTTATATTAATTTAAAGCTTTTAGCTCCATCTACTGGTCGTACATGCAATGTGCAGGCTCTCATTGACTCTGGGTGTTCAAAATGTCTCATAAGCCAAGACATCGTGTCTTCGATGGGTTTTCACCTTAAGACCCTGAAAACTCCCATAGCCTTTTGCCAAATGGATGGTTCTGTAGCTGGGGGAACCCCAGCATCTTTTATCACCGAACCAATTCATGTTTCTATAGGCACAGGCCATACTGAGACCATCAACTTTATTGTAACTGCCATTGCCGATAATGCTGTAATTTTGGGGGTCAATTGGCTTCGAAAATGGAATCCTCTGATAAACTGGAAGGAAGGTTGGGTGCGCATTCCTTTATCCCTCCCGGAAGATACCTCTCTTCCATCAGAAACTGATCAACCCCCGCACCATCAGCCACCCCCCCATATTGAGTCTGCTGCGCATTTATTGGATTTCCCATCACCCGAGGTCATACCAGGTGAGGAGAAAATTCCCAAAGAATATTGGGACCTAAAGGATGCTTTCAGTGAAAGATCTTGTGATTCCCTTCCTCCTCATAGGGCTACTGACTGTTCAATTGATTTTCTTCCTGGGGTTCAATTACCCAAACCTCGTATGTATTCAATGACCCCACGGGAGATGGAGGAATTACGTAAATTCATCGATAAAAACCTTCAAAGGGGTTTCATTGAACCAGCTAGGCCCCGTGTAGCTGCACCAGTTATGTTTAGAGAAAAGAAAGATGGCACTCTAAGATTAATACAGGACTATTCATATCTCAACACCATTTGTGAACACAATATTTACCCCCTTCCGCTCATGAAGGACATGCTTGCTCACCTGGCTACCGGTAAGATTTTTACGAAGCTGGACTTACGTGAAGCATATTACAGGGTCAGGATCAAAGAGGGGGACGAATGGAAGACAGCTTTTAACTGTCCACTCGGATGTTTCCAATTCAAAGTCCTCCCTTTCGGTCTTCAAGGTGCCCCTTCAGTGTTTATGCAACTGATCAATGAGGTTCTCCACGAGCACCTTTACAAGGGAGTAATTGTGTACATTGATGACATCGTCATCTACTCGCAAACACACGACGAGCACGTTAAACTAGTGCGCTCCGTATTAAATAAGTTGCGTTCCGCTGAACTTTATGCCAAACTCTCTAAGTGTGAGTTTCACCAGGAAAGAATTGACTATTTGGGTTACCGTATCTCCTCTGAGGGAATTGAAATGGATCCTGCTAAAGTCAAGGCAGTGACGGAGTGGGCCCCTCCCCGTACCCGTAAACAATTGCAAAGTTTTTTAGGATTTGCGAATTTTTACCGCCAATTTATTCCGTCATTCGCTGATATTGCCTTGCCCATTACAAACCTTCTGAAAACAAAAGGAGAAGGCAAGCCTCGTCCTGGAACCCCTCTCAAATGGACGATGGAATGTCAGGCCGCTTTCGAAAAGCTTAAACGGTTGTTTGCGGCTGAGCCTGTTCTTAAACACCCAGATGTGAATTCCCCATTTGTGATTCAGGCGGATGCTAGTGATGTCGCGGTAGGCGCGGTCCTGTTACAACTCAATCAACATGGCCAATTACAACCCTGTGCTTACACATCTCGGAAACTCACTGCGTCCGAACGCGGTTGGGCGATTTGGGAAAAGGAGGCTTTTGCTGTTCGGTGGGCTCTCATGACTTGGCGACATTTTCTTGAGGGTGCCCCACATCCTTTCGAGGTCTGGACGGACCATAAAAATTTGGAAGCTCTTACCTCTTCTCGGAAATTGTCCCCAAGGCAACTACGTTGGTCTCATTATTTCCATCGTTTCAATTTCCACCTCAAATACATTCCTGGGGGGAAAATTTTTATGGCTGATGCACTTTCCAGATTGCCTCAATATGATGTGTCTAAGCTCACCATTGTACAACCGATAATGCCACTCACTTTACCTGCTACTCCAGTATCTACTATAGCCCAAACTACTGTCCAGACTACTCCACCTGCTGACCTAATTGCTCGTATTAAGGATGAATTACTTACTGATGATTGGTATTCGGCTCATTCTGGTGATTGTACTACCAAAGACGATCTTCCCTGGATTGGTTCTAAAATATATGTTCCTGCTACATTACGTCCTTTTGTCTTGCAACGAGCACACGACTCACGTTTAGCTGGTCATTTCGGTTTCGTTAAAACTATTCATCTTATCAAGAGACAGTTCTGGTGGCCATCAATGAAGAAAGATGTTGAATCGTATATTGCCAGTTGCCCTGTATGTGCGGCCTCAAAACGTGCGCCGGGTAAGCCACAGGGTCTTCTCCAGTCTGTGGCTACCCCGGAAAGGCCTTGGAAGGAAATTTCAATGGACTTTATAGTTGATCTTCCACCCAGTCAGGGTTATACCGTTATCTGGGTAGTTACCGATCTTTTTTCTAAACAAGTTCATTTTGTCCCCTGTACTAAGATTCCTTCTTCCAAATCTCTGGCTAGACTTTTCGTTTCCCATATCTATCGTTTTCATGGCGTCCCGCAACGCATCATCTCCGATAGAGGAACCCAATTTACTTCCCATTTTTGGAAGGAGTTTTTGAGACTGATTGGCTCCGCCCAAAGCTTAAGCTCCGCCTACCACCCTCAGACGAATGGATCTTGTGAGAGGGTTAATTCCGTCCTCGAACAGTACTTACGCTGTTTTATTAATTTCCAGCAAGATGATTGGGCTGATCTTCTCATACACGCCGAAGTTGCGTATAATAACTCTGTTCACTCCAGTACGAATATGACCCCCTTTAAAATCATCTACGGACAGGACTTTGTACCCATACCCGAACTGCCTCACGTCTCGCCGACAGTTCCCTCTCTATCTGAATGGTCCTCTCGATTATCTTCTGTTTGGCCGCTTCTCCGGAAAACTTTAAACGATGCCCATGACTCGCACAAATTGTACGCTGATAAGAAACGAGCAGTCCCTCCCTCCTACAAAGTTGGTGATCAGGTTTATGTATCTACCAAAAATTTGGATAGCCCCCAAAAATGCAAGAAGCTGGGTCCCAAATTTATTGGACCTTTCACGATCACCAAAATTATCAGCTCTGTGTCGGTCCGTTTGGATCTCCCCAAGACCTATCAGCGGCTATACCCTGTATTCCATGTTCACTTACTGAAACCTGCTCGTACCTCTCATCTCCGCAAAAGATTGCCTGATGCTCCTACGCCTACCTTGGTGGATGGTCATCATCATTACGAGGTGCGGGACATTTTGGACTCCAGGATTCGCAGAAATAAAACTCAGTTCCTAGTCATGTGGAAAGATTTCCCCCCTTCTCACAACGAATGGGTGGATAAAGAGCATCTCAAAGCTCCTAAACTGGTACGCCAGTTTTATGCCAAGTATCCACACAAACCTTGACTCTTTTTCTTTCTCCTCTCCGTTGTTTTGTCTCTCCCTTCTTCTCTTTCAGGTGTAGCCTCTCGTATGCCTATTGCTGCCCTAGATTTCCCGCTGTTCCTGGAGGAGGTCCGGATGTCAGTCTCGCTAGTTCTGGCTTCGCTGCCATGGAAACGGGGAGGGTGGGGGGTTTGGGGTGAATGTATTCTGCTGGTGGACAATGTTGATGTTTCGTGTTATCTCCTGCTAACGGACCTACATTCCAGGATGGTGAAGACCTGCCCACCTGATGTTGGAGATGGCTGCATATTGGACAATGCACAGGGGGGGTTTGGGGATTGGGATGGGCTTAAGCTTAATACTTTCTGTTCGCGCCTAAACTATTCATTCTCAGCTTTACTTGGTCTGTACGCTATCGTAACTTAGTAAAAGGAGCCTTAACATTTCAAAATAATGTCTAAGTGTGGTCTTTCCTGAGTCAACGAAGAAACAGGCCTGACATTACCTTAGCCATGAAGCAAGCTACCTGACTTTACACCAGTCACCTTCTTTCAGTCCAACGAGGGTTGTTATCAGGGGTGGGTTCTGGCAGGCACTACTGCCAGTTCGCACATGTATGCACCATTGCGTGCATGCTTGATGTACAGTGTGTGTTTTATGCATGTGCATGCACAGTGCTATTAAAATTATTCTCTGCATGCGCAGAACTGAAAAACAAGATGGCGCTACCTACGGCGCTGCCTGGGGAACATGTTCAGTGGCATGGCAGGCCTGGGCCACTGCCAGTTCCAGTGGCCCAGGCTGCCAACCACTACTGGTTCAGCCAAACCAGGCTGAACCAGTAGGAACCCACCACTGGTTGTTATTGTGTGGAAATAGAAGGAAGAAGGTATGTTGTAAATGTTTGCCACATTGAGTTGTTTGTGGAAATAATAAAGGTGACATATAAATATATATTTTTTCTTTTTATGACCCTTTAATCCCTTTTATCAGGGTGGATTTGGGGAACTGAGTGTTAACTGAGTGTTTACCGGCCAGATGCCCTTCCTGGTGCCTATGTGGAGTTCACAGCAGATATTATTTTTTATGCCCTGATAGAACAACTTATGTTGCTGCCTATGATTGAACTCTCAATTTTCTGAGTGGGAAACAAGTCTTCACCTCTAAAGCACTGTGCTGTTCAGATATAAGTAAGTGAATAAATAAAATAAATATTTCCATTACAATCAAACTAATAACTGCATTTTTCGGAGTATAAGACGCACTGGAGTATAAGGCTCACCAAGATTTTGAAGAATTTTTTTTGTACTCTGCAGACCTCCCAAAACTGGCCCATTTTTTGTGAAAACTGGCCCATTTTTTGTGAAAACTGGCCCATTTTTTGTGAAAACTGGCCCATTTTTTGTGAAAACTGGCCCATTTTTTGTGAAAACTGGCCCATTTTTTGTGAAAACTGGCCCATTTTTTGTGAAAACTGGCCCATTTTTGTCAAAAAAAAAAAAGAGGACATGTATAGCCTTTAGGAGGCTTGCAAAGTGCTCCTGGGGCTGGAGAGCCAAAAAACGGCCTGTTTTTCACTAATTGTTGCCATCCCCAGCCCCCAGGAACACTCTGGAAGCCTCCTAAAGGCTATGCACGGCCATTTTTGCAAAGGGGGTTTCAGGAGGCCAAAAACGCTGTTTTCAGTGTATAAGACACACCCAGATTATCAGCCTCTTTTTTTGAGGGAAAAAGGTGCGTCTTATACTCCGAAAAATATGGTACTAAGAATATGATACTATCGGAAGTAGGGGGAAGATATACAGTATCTTGATTTCTTAGTCATGAATAATTTTTTAATCTTCAAGGGGGAAAAAACCTCACCATTCCTTATAATTTTCCATGCAGGAGAAATAATTGAGCAATTGCAGCTATTCTTGAATGGAGTTATGTTTTTATGTAGGAATTGATCGATTAATGGTGATTTCTGCCTTTAGCTCAGAGAAAGGAGCCCTTTGGTTACAATGATCACACTATTCAGTAGCAATTCATGCAGTGAAGGAAGCGTAACTGAAATGAAACAGTGAAAATATCTCATTGGAAAAAGAATCAATAATAGTAAATCTTGGTGCTAGGATCATAAAAGAAGTAATGGCTTAAAGTCCCTGCTTTAAGTGAATTAACAAGTCAGATGAACATAGTGCAAGTTAGTAAATGAGTAATAAATAATTAAATTGCAGTGTTTTACCATTGATATACTATTTTTTAAAGTTTAGTATGTCTCTGTTAGAATAAAAACTATGTCTTGATTCTATTTTTGTGTAATCTTACCATCAGCTGTTTTGGACAGCTGGACATAGACCAGATTGATGAAAACTGAACAAATATTTATTTACTTATCAACAATGATAATGATTCATAGTCACTAAACACATATACAGCTCAACAAGTTTTATTTCCAAGGTAAGTGCTTTTCATCCAACTCAAGTGGGTGTGTTATTATTTATTTTGTATATATAGCTGCCCATCTCATTTTTACATTATTTTAAGCAGTTTACAACAAAACACACAAAAGCACAAAACAGAAAATAAAAAAAATACATTGAAAAATGCAGTTTTGGGGGGCCATACGGTATACTACAGGGGCATACAGTCTCTGGTGTATCTTTCCATACACAAAGTCCCATCATTTTCACTCCGTTTCATTCTGTCTTTCACATATATTGTGTAACTTTCGGGTAGTCTCTGTCTGTCCACTCTTAATTTCCTTAAAGCAGGAGCGACAAATGGGTGGTCCATGGGCCGGATGCGTCACATGAAGGTCATGCCCACCCCACCTCCACGAAATGTCATGTGTTGTGAATTTGACACCTGTGCCTTAAAGCAGGGGTCTCCAACCTTTGCAACTTTAAATCTGAAGGACATCAGCTCCCAGACTTCTCCAGCCAGCTGGCTGGAGAATTCTGGGAGCTGAAGTCCTTCAGACTTAAAGTTGCAAAGGTTGGAGACCCCTGCCTTAAAGGGTTATGTTATGGGTGAAGTTTCAGAAGGAAGTACCATATTTCTGCAGAAAAAATAAGATATAAAACTAGCAATAAATAAAGTCAAATTCCAAATCTATTTTTAAAAAGACTCATTTTCTCTCTGTCAGAAACTTCAAGAATAGATTTTCAAGAAAGTTTAGTGGAGGCTAATTGTAGCACAGTCATGGCAACCATCATAAAAGAGCTCTGGTAAATGCTTTGTATCAGATGTGATCTCTATGTATACAGACATTCTTGAAATCTTTTCTCAATCTCTTTCATGTAAAAAGGCTAGAATCCATTTTCCTCTGGATGGAAATTTCCCACTAGATCCTTATAACAGATAGCAAATTGTTTATTTTTCTATGTGAAAACGGGCTCTTACCCAAAAACGTGGTAGTCAGTGTTTGAATTGTGCTGTGTAAGTTTGATGTTTTTATAAAATCTGTAGTAATAGTTACTGAGTAAGATTTCAGACCATTTCAAGTATGCTGTGTATAACAGCATGAAATAGCATTTAATTTAATTTAATTTACCTTTGCTAGTCAATGACAAGAATGAAAAGACTTCACTTGAACAATCTATTCCTTGTTAGATAGAATTCCATGTTTGTTTATTACAGATCTTCGAGAGGGATAACTTTTACAACTGATGAAAAAACCCTCTCTCCTCCCTCCCTCTCTCTTGACTCTCTCATGGAACATGAACCAAAGAATAACAAATATAATGTCTACAGCACAGGGAATTCCTATCTAAATATTCTAGGCAGTGGCTCTTAACCTTTGGGCACCAGAGACCAATTTCATGGAGAGAGGTTTTTCCACAGACCAGAGGGAGCGTGGTTTCACATGCTGCCTGCATCCCATGATGGGACTTCACTTGTTTGCATGCCCCAATCTCTGGCCTGCCGTGGCCACAGATGCGGGGTTGGGGACTGCTGCTCTAGGCCAGTTTAGCTCAACCTTTAGCAATTTTAAGCTGTGTGGACTTCAAGAGAATTCCTCAGCCATACCATAAAGTTGCTAAGGGTTGAGAAACACTGATGTAGACTCTAGGTTTTCTATCTATTTAGATAATTTCTGAGTTCTGTTAAACTTTCTCCTTTCAAAACAATTACATTCCAACCATAGCAACTGTTTGTCAGAAATTTTGTTCTTTATGAATATTAGAAACAAAAGATTTGCTTACTCTGATTTCTGGTGTAAGTTATACCTAGTCCAGGAACAGGCTATTAACAGATTGCATGTAGGTTCCATTCACATTTTTGTAGTATTCCAGCAGAACAATTATTATTAGGTACAGGTCAGGGGATGGGCTGCTGCCGGCATTACTGCCGGTTCACAACCCGTGCACAACGTGCACATGTGTGTTGCATGCGCAGAACAATTTACAGTGAACTGTGCACATGCAGTCACTAAAATCCAAAATGGTGGCATCTAAGTGGCAGCAAGGGAACTGGTTCGGGGACATAGCAGGCCTGGGTTGTTGCCGGTTCTGAAACCCAGGCCTGAATTCCATTACTGGTTCAGCCGAACCAAGCCAAATCGGCAGTAACCCGCCTCTAGTGCAGGTAGTTACTACATATCCTGTTATGGATTCTGAATGCTATTAAAAGACCTGCATTTATAAAATGAACTACCTAGTTTAAGAATGTGAGAATACTGCCTAGGAAGTGAGTGATAAATGTCAAAATCACATCCTGACATCCGCTTATTTGCCTTTATCTGTGCTTCATACAACGACAGAAGACATGGAATTCTATCAAGTATTAAATCATTTTAAAGTGATCTCTTAAATTTTATATATTTCTAATACAATATGTTTTCTCACAGTTCTAGATGTTTAATATGGGATCAAATATTAATTTATGCTTCATTGTTGCTTCAGGCCTATGCTTTCAACAATAGTTTTTATGTTATGACACTATTAAAGGATTGCCTTGCTGAGAAAAATAAAGGACATCTAAGAAGCCTCAGAAATTAGAAACTTTTACTTTACTTCATCCTAAATATCTTGGGAAATTTTCAGCAAAAGCATTTATTTGGTTATTTGTCACAGCCAACATGAGAAAATGTGTCTTTTGGATTCATTTTTCCTTTTAAATCTGTGTTTTGAAGGAGACATGAAACTGTTGCTTATGAACCCTACAGCTGACATAAATCACCAACTTCAATCTATTCCAGTTTACCGAGTTTATCTATTTATTTGGACAGAGGTCTGCCACACATCAATCAATTTCCTTCTATCAGTTTCCTTCATACACAGTAGTTGGGAACCTATAAGACCTTATCTGGCTACACTCTCTTCAAAATGTCCCTTTTCGTATTACCTAAGAAAAAACAGAACAATGCTGGGAAATGTCCTATTCATCATTAGAAACATTGGTATATTTCCACAATTTCGAAGGTAACGCTCCAATAATAACTTGGAAAAATTCCTACACAGCAAAGAACTTAAAGAATTTCCAAGTTTTAAAATTCTATTTGTGAAATACATGCCTGAAGAGAATTTTTCTTTCTGACATCTCTTCCCCTTAATTTCGCGTTTCATCAGGTACGCCTGATGCGCCAATTGCGCCCCTTACTGGACCGGGCTGCCCTTCGCACAGTCACTCAAGCTCTCGTGACGTCCCGACTCGACTACTGTAATGCTCTCTACATGGGGCTTCCCTTGAGGTGCACTCGAAAGCTACAGCTAGTCCAAAACGCAGCCGCGCGGGTGATTATGGGAGCCACTAGATGCTCCCACATAACACCGATCCTGCGCGAGCTGCATTGGCTTCCTGTGGTTTTTCGAGTGCGCTTCAAGGTTTTGACAACTATCTTTAAAGCGCTCCATGGCTCGGGGCCTAGTTATATGCGAGACCGCCTCCTGCCCCATACATCCCTTAGACCGATACGCTCCCACAGAGAGGGCCTTCTCAGGGTGCCGTCGGCCGGACAATGCCGACTGGCGACACCCAGGGGAAGAGCCTTCTCTGTGGCGGGCCCAGCCCTTTGGAATGACCTACCCCCTGAATTACGTACCATCACCGACCTCCGCCTCTTCCGCCAATGTCTTAAGACATATTTGTTTCAACAAGCCGGCCTAGCCTAACCTCCCATGGGGACTTTTAGGTAGTTTTAAATTGGGTTTTTAAATTTTGGTTTTAGCGCAGGATAGGTTATTTAATAGTTTTTTAAATTATATTTATTGTATTTTGTATGTTTTTTAAATTTTCCTGTGCGCCGCCCTGGGTCCTTCGTGGAGAAGGGCGGGATATAAATTTAAATAAATAAATAAATAAATAAATTTCAGAATGCTAATGGTCTTTTGCTAAATTTTGCTTACTAATGACAATAAACTAAGCAAAATATGTGCTATGACATCATGATGCAAGCTATTTGCATTGCAATATCATGTTGGTACCTAAGAGATGGGATATGGAGTATAGCACACCTGTCATTACATGCTCCTCCCCTCCATGCATCCTGTTCTGACCTAGGTTTCCTGATACAGTAAAAAGCAGACCCTCTTTTTATTTCAAAGCCTGTAAATTATATCCATTCACAGCCCATAATGCATCCCAAATAGTTGTAAAGAGTCCTACAGCAGGCTGCCAAAGTCTTTTGGGTTAAGGCTGATAAGCACCCACCTTTTTCTTCCTTGAAACACTGCCAAAGACTTAATTGGCAATTAGCTTGGCAAGGCCACACAGAACAAAGAGTCAAAACGGAGCTTCAGAAGGTAAACTGACCAGCATGAACCAAGTTGCTTCTTGCAAAGGCTCGGGTGCCTTTGCTCCTCCTATCCTGTGGGTGGGGACAACTACCTCAAAGCCTTACTCCCAAGTCGTCCCTTCTATCTTAACTGTTCTTGCTTTCTGTCAGCTCTGCACACACACGCAATGGGAACAGGGGGAGCCTGTTCCTCTGCCTCATTGATGTCCAACTCTGGAGGCTCTGGAGGCAGTTCCTAACTCCCAGATGGTCCTGGCCCCCTCCCTGCTCTGACGCAGAGCCCTTGCCCTCGCCTTCCCCAGACTCCAGGACTGGTCCATGTTCCTCCCCAACCTCCTCGCTGTCTGACTCTGCTGCCAGCTCCGCAGGCCACTGGTGGGCCACAATACCTCCATCCACAGTTGCTCTTGGGCATATGTGTCCACAGGAAAATGCTGGGTGAGTGGAGTGATGAGACTTGCATTGTTAGGTTACAGTGCGAATCCTGAATTATGTACTTCTGTCTCACACTGGGAGGCAAAAACAAAACTGCAGCGTTTCACTGTCTTAATGTGCATTTCATCATTTTTTCATTATCAAAATAAGTATGTTTCTGCCTAGGAACTACATCTCCCAGTAGACAAGTTGTAACAGGTATGTCTGGCATGGAAAAAAGAATGTTCCTGATAGTGAGAATAGAAAATGACCAAGAAGAAAAGAATATAGAAAATCTGTCAGCAAAAGAAAAATTACAGTCTGGGTCTATAGAGATCTCTGAAGTTAGAATGAAAAGTCTTGAATAAGTTGAAATATGATATGTGAAATTATTTGAAAAAAGGATAGAGTGGAGGGTCTAGTTTTGCATGTGTTTACCTTTTGTTCAGAAAGCAGTCATAGAAGCCTGGAATAAAATCCTGATTTGTTTATTTCTGGGCACATGGTGACATAACCATGTTACATAACATAACATAACCGGTCATTTGCAGGACCGTCTCCTGCCACATACCTCCCACCGTCTGATCCGCTCCCATAGGGAGGGCCTCCTCAGGGTACCATCCGCCGGTCAATGCCGGCTAGCGGTGCCCAGGGGAAGGGCCTTCTTGGTGGTAGGGCCATCCCTCTGGAATGACCTACCCCCTGAACTTCAGACTATCACAGACCTTCCCCTCTTTCGCCGCTCACTTAAGACGTATCTTTTCCATCAAGCCGGTCTAGCTTAGAGCTCTGATATAATTCAATCTCAGCCAACGAGTAAATGTATTTTAGAATTTTAATGGGAATGTTTTAGCACAGGTCCTTAGTTTAATTCATTTTAGACATTATTACTGTATTTATTGTTATTTATTGATTTTAACTCCCTGTGCACCGCTCTGGGTCCATTTCGATGGAGAAGGAGCGGTTATACAAATCGAAATAAAATAAAAAATAAAATACAAAAATAAATAAGGACTTAAGACACACCCCAGGATTAGTTGTAGAATTTGATGTATGTTCAGCATGTGTAACTGCAGAAGCAGAAGACATATTCACATTCTGATTACTTTATTGCTAAAAGGTAACAGAAAGGTAAGATGAAAATTATTTGGGGACTTGTCCCTGTGAGAAGGTTAAATGTAATCCTTTTCAGGTGTTAAAAACAAACATCTTATGGGCATAAATCTTGCAAGGTAGGTGGAAAAATCCCAATGGATGGATCATTTCTGTTCCATTTCTATCTAGGGCAGGGGTCTCCAACCTTTGCAACTTTAAGTCTGAAGGACTTCAGCTCCCAGAATTCTCCAGCCAGCTTTGCTGGCTGGAGAAGTCTGGGAGCTGAAGTCCTCCAGACTTAAAGTTGCAAAGGTTGGAGACCCCTGATCTAGGGTAAGTATTACCCATGAATCAAATTTTAGCCAGAATACTTTCTTTTGGAACTATGGGTGTTATAGGAGTTGAAATCTCATTAATGGAAGGCAGAGGTTTGAGAAAGATGGTTGTACAAAGAAAAATACCTCATTCTGAGATGTTCAGTATGAAACTTTTCCCTTAGGCAAAACCAGACACACTGCTTAGTTGCCAGGAACTCAGTATCCTGGTAGATCACAGAGCTGGTGTCATGACCCCATTTTTTACTTCCTTATCAGCCTGAAGAGTAGCATACCGAATGGCCATTTTAATTTCTCATGGTATTGCTAACAATGTGGCTATGGAGCAATTAATGAAAGAGACTAGTATAGATCTGTTTCAAGCTATTTAGCTCTCATCAGCTAGCCATACCCTCACTGCAGTATGCTCTCTCTCATATTTGTGGCGTACCAGGTGCCTTGACAAAACATCTAATCATTCCCTTGGCTCAGCTGATAAGGGAGGATAGCTTGTGGCATAGAGGTTATTATGACTGCCTAACATGTAAAATAGCCCAAGTTCAAACCCCCGTAAGAATATCGCTTGCTGATGAGAGCTAAATAGCTTGAAATAGATCTATACTAGTCTCCCTTCATTTATTTGTCAGAAAAAAAACACTACACACACACATACACACACAAATTAAACTCAGCTGTTTAGGATTGTTTTAAATTGGGACCACTCACATTCAAGGTTTCCATTATAATGACCAAAGTCCCAAGAAATCTTTTTATTTTACAAGGCAGCCCAAATTTCACAAATGTTTATGGAGATGAATAAAGATTGCCTCTAAAATCCAAGCAAACTGAAGCTTAGTCTCTCCATTTTGGTTAACATGATGCTTTTGGCATAATTATTTACACAAGTTAGTGTTTTTGGCACTAAATTCAAGCATCCAGCTTTTGGCACTTCTTCAACTATCCAGCTTTTGGCACTAAATCTGAACAGTCAAAAATATATTTATACTTTATAGAGAAATCTGCAGGATACTGGATTAAAATATTTTAAAAGGTGGCTAGTAGAATGAAATTATTCTGAACACTTTTGCAGTTAATAGCTAGCAAATTTGGTAGCATGTACCTTGTCCTTATTATTTTTTAACACTAAACTCTGGTTCTTTCAGGGAAAAACATAGTAGCCTAAGTCTCAAAACAGATTAGCATCTCAATTACATTTTGTAGCTAGATGTGTGAATGACTCAGGCATCTGGAGGAATGGTTTATTTCTGACAAATGCACATTGGATTTGGGAGAAGTAGTCAGAAAATAACATACATACATACATACATACATTCATACATACATACATATGAGATAGAGAGAGAGAGAGAGAGAGAGAGAGAGAGGGAGGGAGGGAGGGAGGGAACATATGCTTACAATTTTTTTTTTTAAGTCCAGTACATTGCTTTATGGATTATCATTGAATCCTTATAGATTTTGTGTGCACGAGTTTCAACTTGCATATTCACAGGAGTTACAAGTACCAGCTACCATCCTGGAGAGTTCTGCAAAGAAAATGAGAACATACACATTCATTGGCAGTTGCTTATTGACTATGAGAATTTGCTCCACTTGAATCACAATCCAAATATTGAAGCATTAAAATATTACATCTATTATCTGTTGTTGCTAAGGATTATTGAAAGTCACTGTCATGATGAAGCTTACTGAGTAGGTATGAAGGGTGACAAAAAGTTAAATGAAATGCTGTTGTGCTAAAGCTACTCTTAAGTGAACGCATTGGGAGTTAAGATCCAAATCAACAGGCATCTGATGTGAAATAGAAAAGTCATACAAAGAAGAAAAATTGAATTAATTGACTTACTACAGTACCGCATCAGTAATATAAACAGTCTTGTCACAGAGGAAAAAGAGTAAAGTGATCCCCTGAATGTAGAATTACTATAATATCTGGCACTTGAGTTTATAGTGTCAAAGGTAATTGACACTTGATGGTGCTATAGCTCTATAGCACTCTTTAAACTACCTTTCCTGAGTTCCCATATTTAGAAGCAAGTTATAAATCTCTGACAAACAAATCTTAGGAGCTCAGACCATTGCATCAACATTCTGGCCCTTGATTGAATCAACAACAAAAAGATAAATATTGATGACACCAAGTGGTCCACCTACTGAAGATTTAAATTGGAAGAAGGAGCTTTTTTCAGTTGTTTTTTTTGGTTAGGGACTAGTCTTAAAACATAAATTTCAGGAGGTTCCAGTAATAGAGTCAAAGATTCATTGGTATATGACCTAATTCAGCTTAATTAAGCAAGGATTTTCCAGTCTTCAATATTGGCTTGAAATCAAAAACTATTGCAAAGGTATTTCACAAATGATGGATCAGCAATCAAAGCAAAGCAATTCTACATGTGGTGGATCAGATTTTTTAAAAACCTGCTATTAGATATAGTGATTAGACCACAGCACAAATTTTAAGGCATGAAGGGACAATGGGATCAGGTCATGTGAATGTCAGTGTGCCCCTACAGAAATGTAAGTGTGCTGTTTAGATTAAACCTCTAAATCAGGGGTCTCCAACCTTTGCAACTTTAAGTCTGAAGGACTTCCCAGTCCTTCAGAATTCTGGGAACTGAAGTCCTTCAGACTTAAAGTTGCAAAGGTTGGAGACCCCTGCTCTAAATTGCATTGTATTATTTTTCTTTTGCTAGTAGAAAAGTTTCAAAGACAGTCATCTCAGAAAGTGGTATAATAATAATAATAATAATAATAAATTTTATTTGTTACCCGCTCTCTCTCCCCAGGGGACTCGAGGTATGGACTGAGATATCATTAAGAGGGAGCATTGGGTTTAAACTTCTTCAAGCATCCAGCCCACCCCAAACTCAGTTGGTTTACATTGCTCACTGTAATACTTTGGGAACAAAAAGGAACAATACCAATAATAATAATAAAAGTATATTTTGATAAATTTGGAAAGGCAACAAAATATTGTTTATTACTCCTTCCAAAATATTTTAGCGCAATTTTTGTATTTTTGCTGTGATTTGGCAGTATTTAATTCCACTAAATTCAGTTGCAAGTACTAAAGGGTCTCCATGTTGTGGCAAGTTCATCATTTTATTTTGTGAAATTGTCAATATACAGGGTATAATAAACATCAGACATAGTAATTGTATAACTCTAGGGTAGATAACATTCCCATCAAAACTAAATTTTATCCCTTCCTCCCAAATTTCTCATGATTCAGAGAAACAGAGATACATAACAGTGTGGTTAAAATGATTGCTCACAGAAATATACAGAAGGTTCACATTCATGATTAATTGCAGTGCTTAAATTGAAATAATATTTTCTAAAACGTGTACTTTTAGAATTAGGAATTAAGATGATAAGAGAACTTTTAAAAATAAAAACCAAATGAAGCCAAGAAACAGTCCATTACAGGTAGTCCTCAACTTACAACAGCTCATTTAGTGACTGTTCAAAGTTACAATCACTTGTTATAGTGACTTATGAACAATTTTCACACACCAGAGGTAGGTTGCCAATTTTTAGAGTACTGGTTCGGGTGCACTCCTGCGCGCGCTCTCACAAACGATGCTTCTGTGCATGCGGCAGAGCCCCCCGCCACCGCTACTACTGGTTTGCCGGATCCAGACTGAACCAAGAGAAACCCACCTCTATTATGACCATTGCAGCATCCAGATGGTCATGTGACCAAGATTTGGATGCCTGGCACCTGGTTCATATTTATGATGGTTGCCGTATTATATGAATAGCTTTTGCAACCTTCTGACAAGCAAAGTCAAGGGGTGAGCCAGATTCAATTAACAACTGGGTTATTAATGACTGTACTGCACTGATTCACTTAACAACTGTAGCAAGAAAAGTCATAAAATACAGCAAAACTCACTTAGCAAATATCTCACTTAGCAACATAAATTTTGGGCTCAGTTATGGCCGTAAGTCAAGGACTACCTTCATTTACACATACATTCTGTTGACCTCATAACAATATTTGATGCTAAGTCTCTTCCATAACAAAGAGATACAGTCTACAAGAATTACATTGATGTGCTAACACATGATTACATAAATTTCCAACTGAAAGGAGGCTATTATGATAGAAGAAACATTGTTATAAATACACAACAGCTCTAGAGCTACTCTCTTTATAGTATTTCATTGTATTATAAACTAAGCACCTATGTCCAGACATTGCAAAATTATATGGTCCACTAATTCCTAACTCGACTTACTAACATGCTCACTATAATGTCTTTGTATTTAAATAAGCATTCATGGCAGAATTCCAGGGTCACATCTAAAACCAGAGTGTAGTTGAAAATAAAAGATGGTGTTTTGCTTATTATAAATTTCTTTGGGTACATATATTTATAAAAATAACAGTGCTGCAGTGTAATATTCCTGGTTTGGCCATAAGGTATGCAAATGTTTATTGTCAGAACAAATGCTAAGCATACATTTAGTTTAAATGTTTTAAATGCAAAATAGTTTCTTTGTGAGTTATACGTGCACCCTGATTCCTATCAGTACAATACATATTTCTTTGAGTTGGCGGATTTTAGTTTAGTTTAGTTTATTTCGGATTTATATAACCGCACCCTCTCCCCAAAGGGACCCGGGGCGGTGCACAGGAAGTTAAAAAACACAACAGTATCACAATATAAATAGTTAAAACCAAATTAAATAAGTTATCCCTGTGCTAAAATTTAAAAGGTTAAAACATAATCCCATTCAAAACCCAATTGAAACAATTTATTGTACAGACTGTAGGCTAGGTAAATAACTTAGGCCAAGCCGGCCTGATGAAACAGGAGTGTCTTTAATTTCTGGCAGAAGGTGCGGAGGTCCGTGGTTGTTCTGAGGTCGGGGGGTAGGTCGTTCCAGAGGGTTGGGCCCACCACAGAGAAGGCCCTTCCCCTGGGCATCGCCCGCTGGCATTGCCTAGTGGACAGCACCCGGAGAAGTCCCTCTCTGTGGGAGCGGATCGGCCGCAGGGATGTATGAGGTAGGATGCGGTCTTGCAGGATGCTGTCTCGCAGGATTGAATGGAGGGAGCACATTCATAGTCTCAACCACCCCAACCCAGCTCCACTGCATATGTGCAAGCACCTCTTTCTGGCCAGCCGATCTTTGGGTCTCTGTCCTGCTTACACGGGTGGGTGAGACACATGCACGGAGGCGCTCGCATTGCATTTTGGGGGTTCATGTGCATGAACCCCCTGCATCCCGTTTTGGGTCTGGAAGTCCTCCTGCACCAATCTGGAAGCCAAAAATGGGCACGGGGTGGGGTGCCCGTGCAGGGGATGCGTGGACATGTGTGGGGGTGTGGCTTTGGGCACTGGGCACCAAAAAGGTTAGCCAGCACTGTTTTAGGGTATGCAGTAATTATATTTATTATTTATTATTTATTTATTATTTAAATTTCTATACCGCCCTTCTCCCTTCCAGGACTCAGGGTGGTGTACAGGCAGCAATAAAATCAATGATAAAAATACATGAAATATATATTTAAAAATGTATTAAATAATACGCCTGTACTAAAACCATTAATAAAACCAACTAAAACCATTTAAAAATTATGCCAGGCTAGCCGCACGAAATAGATAGGTCTTCAAAGCCCGACGGAAGAGGCGCAGGTTGGTGGGTAGGTCATTCCAGAGGGCGGGAGCTGCCACAGAGAAGGCTCTCCCCCT
Source organism: Rhabdophis nuchalis (assembly GCA_039707465.1). Classification (NCBI taxonomy): domain Eukaryota; kingdom Metazoa; phylum Chordata; class Lepidosauria; order Squamata; family Natricidae; genus Rhabdophis; species Rhabdophis nuchalis. The sequence continues at coordinate 43,270,026 of CM077651.1, read as the reverse complement.
GGGGGTCGCCAGCCGACATTTCCTGGCCGATGGCACCCTGAGGAGGCCCTCTCCGTGGGAGCGCACTGGTCGGTGGGAGGTATTTGATGGCAGGAGGCGGTCTTGCAGGTAGCCAGGTCCCTTGCCATGGAGCGCTTTAAAGGTAGTTACTAATACCTTGAAGCCTGATATGAAGAAAAAAATATGCAAACATGAAACTTCCTTTCAGATATTTCTAGAACCTGTATGGTACATACACTGTGATTGCATGCAAAATATACTTTTACAAACATATCCCGGACTTTAACACCAATACTTCATTTACAAGTTTGTGTTTATATTGTTTATTGAATTTATCTAGCTGCCCATATAATAACATGCATGTTGCCATGAAAACCCAGGAATTCATGCATGAATAAAAACTGATAGGTGTGATGGAAGAAAATGATCCAACCATCAGCAGAGCTGCATTTGAATTAAAATTAAGTAAGTTTTCAACCATTTAGCTTTAAAGGGAAAAATGATACAACTTCGGTTTAGAGCAGCAGCTCTTCGTTCCTCCCTAGACATTGTCAGTTTGATGAATCATGACTTTTGTGTCATGCCTGGTTATGTTAGCAGAATAGCAAGCTGTCCATCTCTCCCTCCCTCTGTGTGTAGGCAGGATGGAGTATCTGTTACACGACTGCTCACTGGAGTTAAGCAGTAAGACCTCAAACCCACAAAACATGTGTCATAAACTGAGGAGCCTGCTGGAAAAAACAAATTTAGCTACTAAATCTTTTGAAGGAACAGAACAAAAGGTCACTGTAATGTTGTGGGAATGACAAGTGCTTTATTTTTATTTATAAACTTAACTAACAGGAGGTGTGAGGAACACTTTGTACACTGTTTTTTCTTTCTCACTTTGAATCATTCCTGGGCTTAATGATATTGTTCGTACTGCTGCACAATGTGAATACTTGATAATGGGCTAAATACACACACACACACACACACACACACACGACTTTAGAGAAACGAGCTCTTCATTAAAATTTGTTTGCTTCAATGGAAAGTTATATTCTCAGCACATGCTTATCAGAATTACTGATGCCATCAAAACTTGGAATTAATTTGTTACTAAATTAATATTTTCAGCTATAATGAAACCTGACTTCAATCCAACTAAGTTTTATAATTCTGCTTATAATTCCATTGTTTGTTTTTAATTTAATTTTTTTAAAAAATAATTCTGGACAACGTTCAGCATTCAAATGTTTAAAAATATTTTGAATGGGCATTTTCATGAAAGGATTATAATACTGTTCTTATAAAGTAAGGGATTGGTTGCTTTGTTGCAGAATTTTCATTATCTAAACATGCACTGATGAGATTATCTAGTTTGGGTAATGAAACATTCGCAACAAAACAGCAAAGCTCAAAAACCCGTCATTTCAACCCTTCGCTGCAAATATTCTCCTTTATTGGTCATCATGAATCAGTTCAGCTCCTGTAGTTGTAAAAAGCTGGTCAGTTTAAATTAATCATTTAAATTGATCATTTGAGTGGTGGAGTCATATATGGATCAATCTGTCTCCTGAGCTGCAGATAGATTCCACTTTCCCGGCTTTTCACAAAGCATTCAAGCCTTAGAATAAACCTCCTCGACTGTTACTGCAATGTTATTGTAATTCAACTGCACTCAGCAATTTTTTGCTGTTTTTATTTGTGAGCTGGAGTAGCTGGACAGGTATCATCATGGCTGCAAAAATATGGCTCAGATAAGTACCCAAGGTCTCAAACTTGTGGCGTCATGTTGCTGCCACATGACATTTCATGACTTTTTTCCTTTCACGCAGCTGGAGTGGGTGTGGCCTATGCATGACACATCTGGCCTGTGGGCGGCCATTTTAACACCCCTGAAAGTGACTTGGACTAAATATAATTCTTTTTAGGAAGATTACAAAGTCTATATAGTAATCCTAAGAATTAAAGAGACAAAAAGCAAAGAAATCTGCTGTTTAGTTAATCTTAACATTAATTTAACTTGCCAATTTAATTTATATTTCCTCCAGACAAAGGTAGTCATTGTAATAATTCTTTCAAACAGGTGATCATGATCAACACACACAAAGATATTAAGAGTTGTACATTGTCTCATTTTACCAGTTTTTTAATATCTGTTTTTTAAAGTAGTTATCAGATTTTAGTAGTATACATGAATATAATGAAACAGTTGTTTTCTTCCAAGTGCCCAATTTAACTGAATGTTATAGTTTAATTAAAGATTCATGAGTGGGGAAGCATATTACTAATTAAAAATATTTACAAACTGAATAAAATAAATTGAACATGAGGGTGTGCACATATGTACATGTATTATAGATGTAATTGCCCATGTAAGGAGTATGTGTCTTGTTCATATTGATGTTTTGCAGTTGCTGATTTCCTTATCTTTGATTTCCTGCTCTCTTTTGATATCAGCCAACTCCTTTGCAAGAGAAGGGTGCCATATGAACAATGATCAAAGTGTAAATTTTATGCAAATGCAATGCTTCACCTTAATTACAATGCTAACGCTTGTCAGCAGTCTTTTCCTTGGTTTCACTGATTAGCAAGCTATCACAAATAATTATTATTTCATCTGCAATTAAAATTATGCTGCAAGCTGGCTTGTTGCCCAGTCCTGGTATTGCAAACTTATTCTTCTCTTGGCTTCTCTAGAGTTATGTCACATTGCACATCATAAATTAGCACTCTGATTTTATTCCATCATTTTCCATAAATCCCTGAACTTTATTATCCTGCAAGGCAGGTACACTTTCTCACTGTCTAGGAGTATGATTACTATATAAAAATATTAAACATGGAAACACAGAGAGAACCATTTCATTTTCTGCATTTTATTCCAACAGTTTACCAGAACACAGATTTTCTTCAACTGCTGTAAGATGCTATTTGATTATTAAAATGTGTATATTTTTTGCTTAAATTATAGACCACAGTGCCTATTACTTGCAATACATTAGTAATGTATTTGAGTACCATGAAAGATTGAAAATGGCTTTATTGAGAGCAAGATTAGACAAACTATTGATTTCCCATGGTTGGATTACATATCCCAGTCAAATGGTCAGAAATTGAAGGAGCTATGGGCCAACACATATGACTCTGTATCTCATCATTTGTTTACTGCATGCTTAAATAGCAGAAGAATCCCTCTGCCACTTTATTTATTTATTTATTTATTTATTTATTTATTTATTTATTTATTTATTTATTTATTTATTTATTTATTTATTTATTTATTTATTTATTTATTTTTCAAATTTGTATACCGCCCTATCTCCCCGAGGGGACTCAGGGCGGTGCACAGAAATATAAAACAAATATAAAAACAATACAATAAATAACAGTTTAAAATAGAATTACATTGGGGTTCTGTGCTAAAAATTTGAGTTAAAAAGTTACACTACTTTTGTCTCTCTCCCCCTCCATGAAATTTTGGATTGACAAATGTTTCTATCTCATGCCAATATTATCCAAAATGCAACCAAGTCCAATAATAAAACCAGAACATAGGGCTAGCTAACAACATTGATTAGCATAGGGCAAAGAGGATCTATTCCTTGATATAAGATATAATTAATTGGAAAAATACCATCATCTCCTCTCTAGCAACAGTCATTAAAACTGAAAGAAATGAAGGACATAACAAAAGAAGTATCCATCAATGACTACTGGTGGCCATATGTAACCTTCAGGCTTCATAGATCACATGTCATCACATATCCTGTAACTTTGCTGGTGTACATGGCCTGACATGTCACACAGTACCAATCACAGACCAGCAGAAAGCTTATGCAAGATCCTCAAATGTTCTTTGCTCATTGCTGTTGAAAAAAACTCTACTTTTCTTCTTTCCTTCATTCAATGATGAAACCTAAATTTTGGTAAGCTGACCATAGGAGCAGGTGTATCTTTTCTTTGCATGCTTCCTTCTTCATTTTCTCCCAGCTTGAATGAAAACTGTTGAATGCTGTTGTATAACACTACCTGGCGGGAATTACGGAGACCTGGTTGGGCCACGAGGGAGGACTTCCTCTTGTGGAAATGTGCCCACCAGGTTACCGTGCATTCCATCAGTCACGGGCCCTAGGCAGGGGTGGGGGGGTGGCGGTCATTGTCAGGGAAGGTCTTGAGCCAAGAGAGTCCACTGTGCCACAGATATCCAGTTGCGAGTCCCTCTGCGTGAAGTGGGGCCCAGGGAGGCAGTTGGGCTTGCTGATTGTGTACCTGGCTCCCCGCTACATATCAGCAGCCCTGCCCGAGCTCCTCGAGATGAACGCCGAGATGGCGGTGGAGACCCCCAGACTGTTAGTCATGGGGGACTTTAACCTGCCATCGGTAGGCGAGAACTCCGAGGCAGCTCAGGAGTTCATGGCCTCCATGACAGCCATGGACCTGACCCAAGTAATTCAGGGCCCCACACACGAGGGAGGACACACACTGGATCTCATTTTCGTCTCTGGCCAGTGGATGAGTGATCTGGGAGTTGGGGATTTAGTCATCGTACCCCTGTCATGGTCAGATCACTCACTTCTCTGGCTCGACTTTCCCACCGCTACACCCCACTGCGGGGTGGCGGAACCGGAATATCCAAGATGGTTCCGCCCCAGGCGCCTGATGGAACCTGAAAGGTTCCAGACAGAGCTTGGGCCACTACCTGTAGCCCTGACCCACGCCCGGATCGAGGACCTAGTGGCTGCATGGAATAGTGCGGCCACTGGGGCCTTGGACTGGGTTGCGCCTTTGTGGCCTCTCTTGCGGAAGCGAACCACCCTGGCTCCCTGGTTTTCCGAGGAACTGAGGGTGATGAAGCGCCATAAGAGACGCCTAGAGAGGAGGTGGAGCTCCACACGCTCTGAATCTGACTGAACACAGGTAAGAGCCCATTTGAGGACTTACATTGTGGCAATAAGAGTGGCCAAACGTCGGTATTGTGCCACTCTTATCGCGTCCACAGATAACCGCCCTGCCACCCTGTTTGGGATGACCCGCTCCCTCCTTCACCAGAGGCCGCGGGAAGCCCCTCTGCAGGGACGAGCAGAGGAATTTGGAGAGTATCAGCAGGACAAAATCGTTCAGATTCGGAGCGAGTTGGCCTCCACCGAGAGTGGTCCGGAGGAGATGTCGGAAACGGGTCTTGAGGCACCATTCTGGGAGGAGTTTGACTCTGTTGCTTCCGATGATATGGACAGGTTGCGTAGGAGACTGAGGGCCACCACATGTTTATTGGACCCGTGTCCCTCCTGGCTTGTACTGGCATCCTGGGAGGTTTCATGAGGCTGGCTCCAGGAGATGGTCAACGCTTCTTTGAGTGAGGGGTTCTTGCCGGCCATCTTGAAAGAGGCGGTGGTGAGGCCCCTCCTCAAGAAGCCTTCCCTGGACCCAGCATTGTTAGCTAATTATCGTCCCATCTCCAACCTTTGCTTTTTGACAAAGGTTGTAGAGATGTGGTGGCACAACAGTTTCCACATCATCTGGAGGAAATTGATTATCTGGACCCGCGCCAGTCTGGCTTCCAGCCCTGTCACAGCACCGAGACGGCATTGATCGCGTTGGTGGATGATCTCTGGAGGGCCAGCGATGGGGGTTGCTCCTCCATCCTGGTCCTATTAGACCTCTCGGCGGCTTTTGATACCATCGACCATGGTATCCTATTGCATCGACTGGAGGGGTTGGGGGTGAGGGGCACTGTTTTGCGGTGGTTCTCCTCCTACCTCTCCAGTCGGTCGCAATTTGTATTGGCAGGGGGGCAGAGGTCGGCCTCGAGGCCTCTCACTTGTGGGGTGCCTCAGGGGTCGGTCCTCTCGCCTCTCCTGTTCAATACATATATGAAGCCGCTGGGCGAGATCATACGTGGGTTTGGGGTACATTACCATCTGTACGCAGATGACACCCAGCTGTACATTTCTACCCCAAACCACCCCAACGATGCTGTCGAAGTGATGTCCCGGTGTCTGGAAGCCGTGCGGATCTGGATGGGAAGGAACAGACTCAAGCTCAACCCATCCAAGACTGAGTGGCTGTGGCTACCGGCTCCCCGGTTCAACCAGTTGACGCCATCACTGGCCATAGGGGGCGAACATCTAGCCCCCGTGGAGCGGGCACGCAACTTAGGCATCCTCCTGGATTCCCGGCTGTCAATAGAAGATCATGTGACAGCCGTGGCCAGGAGGGCATTCTACCAGGTCCGCCTGGTGCGCCAGTTGCGTCCCCTATTGGACCGGGGCACCCTGCGCACGGTCACTCATGCGCTTGTGATGTCTCATCTGGACTACTGCAATGCTCTCTACATGGGGCTCCCCTTGAGATGCACTCAGAGGCTACAGCTGGTCCAGAACGCAGCCGCGCGGGCAGTTATGGGAGTTACTAGATATTCCCATGTAACACCACTCCTGCGTGAGCTGCACTGGATGCCTGTGGCCTTTCGGGTGCGTTTCAAGGTGTTGATTATCATCTTTAAAGCGCTCCATGGCACAGGACCTAGTTATTTGCGGGATCGTATCCTGCCCCATACATCCCTTTGGCCGATTCGCTCACACAGAGAGGGACTTCTCCGGGTGCCGTCCACTAGGCAAAGCCAGTGGGCGACGCCCAGGGGAAGGGCCTTCTCTGTGATGGGCCCGACCCTCTGGAACAACCTACCCCCGGATATTAGAACGACCACGGACCTCCGCACCTTCCGCCAAAAAGTAAAAACTTATTTATTCCATCAGGTCGGTTTGGCCTAATCTATGCTTCTTGCCCCAGTCTGTTTTTTGCAAATTATCGATTTGGTTTTAATGGGTTATAATTTTAATGTTTTAAATTCTTGTACAGGGTAATTTAATTCGTTTTTAACTTTGTATGTCTTGTATGTTTTTAGATAGTTTTTAAATTTTCCTGTACACTGCCCCGAGTCCCTTCGGGGAGAAGGGGCGGTTTATAAATGTAATAAATTATTATTATTATTATTATTATTATTATTATTATTATTATTATTATTATTATTATTATTATTATTATTATTATTATTATTATTATTATTATTATTATTATTATTATTATTATTATTATTTAAGATTTGCTAGGAAAGTACCTCAGCTATGGAGCTGTTCTGTTCAGGGAGAAATGAAAGCTTTCAATGCAAAGCTACTGTCCTTCTAAGTGCACCCCAGAATCTAATCAGGCAGATATTTTCAAAACCAACAGACAAATGTGTTCTGACTCCCTCCTTCACAAGACAAATGAGTAAACTGAATGATACTTGGCAGCTTGCCCGGACTGACCTTGACTAGGCCGACTCGGTAGCTTCTCTGATGTTTCCTGCAAACCTACTCTTCACAGAGGATTTCTTTTAAAGCCTCTTGGGAAGGGCCAGGCAATTAGGCAGCTGATACTGATTATCTCCGATGGCGTGGTTCTGCTAATTGCCTCCTCTCAATCCTTAGCCTGACATCCGGGACAAACTGGGTTTCCTCCTCTAGAGCCGACTCATAGGACTTCTCACTAGAGGAATCCATCAGCAGCTCATCCGGAGCCGGTTGGGCCACAACACAAATGTATGCAAATATATGTATGGACCCTTTTTGGGAAAGGGAAAGATGGGATTTGTTCCTCCTTTTATAAAGAAAGAAGGGCACTCTTTGTATTAACTTACAGAATTCTGGAAAATCCAAGGACAATTGTAGAAGCATGAAAAAAAAGCCCATTAGTTGTATTCTTGATACTCGGCTATTACAAGGTAGAATCAAATGTGCTTTTTTCAGGTTCCAAACCCATAAGCATACAGGTAGCAAAAGTGCTGAAAATAGTACAGGTAGTTCTCAAAGAGCAGCCTCAATTGGGACTGGTTGCTCCGTCTTTAAACAAAGCTGTTACCAAGAGAAAACATAGCTACACTTATTATTGTACTCCAGCTTTCTTTTGTTTTATAGACCTGCAAAGGCTAGAAATGGGAGGACTGGTCATACAGTTACTTTTTTCATTGCTGTTATAACTATGAATGGTCACTAAATCAAACTATTGCTAAATGTTTGCCGGTGTTTGCAGACAGGGAGAACAAAGCAAAGGAAGAAAATAGCTTTGTTTTATTCACAAAGTTTGGACATTATTTGCAAATGAGAGGCTTATAATGGAGCAATCTCCAACTGTGAGAATTTGGTTGCACATGCCATCAAGGTATGTTTGATCCGTCAGAATTCTTCATCTACATCTTCCTCCTCTTTTTTTCTTTTTCTTTTTATATGAATTGAAGCAGGCAATTTTCCTACCATTACTGATCCTGTCTCCCTGGTGTGCGTGTGTGGGTGTGTAAAATTTTCTCTATATATCTACATCTACATTAATACCTATACCTATATCTATTTCAATATAATCATGTCTTCCTGGGTCATAATTTCAGAAGCTCCTTAGCAGAACTTTCAACCTAATCTTATTTCCCAAATGAAGACTTCTCAAATTTAGCCTATACAATTTCTCTATCCTTGTCCAGTGAATAACTTGCCTGTGAAACATTGTAAGCACATAATTAAAGTATAAACATTTTAGTTACAGAAGACGTAATTAAAACTCAGATATCCAGAAATAGCCATCTGTCACCAACATAAATTATGCTAATTCTGAAGATTATCCAGTAGAATTAAAGATATTTCAGGCTTATCTATTGGGATATCAAAGTTTTCCATCTAGCATACAAATAACACTAAAAATAGCTGTATTTAAGCTTTTGGTACATGCAATCAGAAAATTAGCATATCTTTATTAAAGACATGAATAGCTATACATATTTACTTTCTACACTTTTTACTAAGTGCATGTGCGGCTACACATCTTTCCTATTACAGTAAGTGGGACAGAGAAAAATGATTTATTATCATCCAGATGTTTTTCTATTCAAGTCTAATATGGTCACCGTGACTGTGATAAGATTGTGGTCCAAACATTTTGACAGACTTAGAATGATATCATTGCTGCAGAAATATTTTTGAACTGAGAATTTTGGTTTCCATAGGTCTTTTCAGTGTTCAGGTATATTTATTTAATTTCAATCCCATTTTGTACAAGAACACAAATAAGTTCTTCATAAATGCTATTCTTTTCATTTTTCCTCACAAGAGCCCTGTGGCCCAAAAGTGTGTGACTGCCTCAAAATTACCCCTTCTAAAATACATTAGAATCTGGGGCTTCATTCTTTTAATTCAATCTGGTTACCAATGTATGCCTATGGAGGTTCTCAGTCATCCAGGTCATGGTTGTCTCAAAGGTGCTTTTTCAAGAGACAACTGGACATTTTTGGTTTTCTTTGAAGACATTTAGCTTCTCATCCAAGAAGCGTCTTCAAAGAAAATCAAGGAAGACCAGTTGCCTGGTTTAAATGGTTAATGCCTGAAGGAATGTTGGTATTCTGGGAGGGAGGCAGAATTAGAATTAAAACAATTGCAGAGGCCGAGGCCTTTCTTAAAAAACATTCCTCAATCCTGGGCGATGAAGAAGAAGGGACAGGAGGAGCCACGGCCCCGCCCTCTGAGGGGAGGGAGAAAGAAGGTGTGATAGCAAAAAGGCTCAGATCTCAAAAATAATTAATTTTGAACTATTGTAATTCTTGAAACGGATGAAAATGTAAAACTAAAGATTGAATGTATGAATCTTAAAAATGTGCCAAATGTATATATCTCCTAACACTACTTGTTTAACATGATATTGTATGAGGACCCGATTGCAGTCACCATCTCTGGTATGGAAGCTCTAAAATGTATAATATAAACCCTAATTACCCTTCCCTAATATTATAAAATTGTAAAATCAATAAAAACTTTTATTCAAAAAAAAAGAAAGACCAGTTGCCTCTTGAAAAAGCACCTTTGGGACGTTACCACTGTAGTGCCCTGGCATTCTCAGGTTGGGCTGTCCTTGTCCTTTGCTGTAGAAAAAGGACCAATGGACCACAGGATGGTTTGCTCCAATCTTTTCCTTTCTCACATTGTCAAAGTTAACAACTTCATGTCACATGCAACTTGGGAAATTCAATAGGATGCAATTGATTTCATTATAATGGTTACAAATCTGATAAGAAAATGTCAGATCTTTCAGAAATCTTGTAGCTAAATATATTTGTATGACAATTAGCCACTTCAGCAAAGGCAAGTTGATTGTGCATAAATTAGGGCTTGCCAGCAGAATAGCAATCATTAAAATAGAAGGCATCTGCAGAGAATGTTTGTCAATAGAAGAAACCATTAAAGGACTGCCTCAGTGGTTTAACGTTTGGAAGTAATAATGAATAGCACATTACAGGCTAGTAAATTTTGAAAACAGTATGCCAACCTCAGACATAAAAATATTGTTAATATCAGCAACTCAGAAATACTGCAGCGGAAAAGAGATTTAAAAACTTAGTTTAGAAAAAAAGGATAAATGTAGAAGCAAAGGTAACTACAGCCTAATTCATTTTTAAGTGATTTCTATAGTGAAGATTAATAAAAGTATCAAAAAGGTTATAATATCAATGGTTATTAGGTCTAAACTTTTTTTCTATTGCTCCCAGTTTGAGAAAGGATATCAGGATTCATGTATTCCATTTAAAGAAAAAGCCAACCTATTCTGAAAAATATTGAATTTGGTAAATCACCTTTGTAATGAATAGTGTAGTCAAATTTAAACATTTCTACGTACTACAAAAATTGCTCCTGAAGATGGGAAGTGTATCCAAACTCCTATTATATTAACTATAATAGCCCTTGGTATTATTATTATGGTTGGTCATAATAATATAATAATGCCAATGAGGTTCAAGTGGTGCCCCAGTTGTTTTGGGAGTGCCCACAAGGTCCCTATCATTTTTATTACTAAATATATCACTGGCACATGACTCTGGGTATGTGCACAGTTACAAAACAAATAAAATAAATTACATATATTATTGGGAGTAGAAGCACAAAAAAGGAAAGTCATTCATTTTGTAAATTGAGAGGCCTATGATAAAATGCAAATGGAAATTATTTTATTTCATGAACATGGACAAATTCTCATTCTCATTCTAGTTACCTTCCTTGTAGACTCTTGGGCATAAAATAAAATGCAGAACCCAGTTGGCTGCTTCATGTTTTAACCCAACTGAGAAATCCATGACAGGTTGTGTCCACAATTTTAATTCCCATTGCCACTGAAGCCGTGAAATGTCTTTTTTTGTGTTCAATAAATCTTACTAGATGGCAAGAAACAATTTCAATGTGTAGCTGAATGAACGGCATCTCTGAAGAAAAATATTGACAAAAAAACCCAACACATAAAATAGCAATTGTACTTTAATTGCTCAAGGAAATCATTTTTGCAAATATTTGCAAAGTGATGCTTAGCTTTTGATGCCTGAGAAAATGTTGATTATTATTAATAGGCAGCAATATGTGTAAAAACTATTTTTCATATAGACTTTGTTCCTTATACAAATTTAACTCTCAAGTATGCATAAGACTAAAGGTGAACAGCAGTTGATGTATTAGGGACTCTAATTAAATTATTCAGTCTTCTGGAAAGTTTCAGGAGGCCACTCAATAATCTGCTGAAATTACAGGAGTACAGTTAAAGTTTTTCAGACTTCCTTCCTCTTTTGATTTTACAAGAGTGGGAGGTTTTAGGAGGAAAGGTATTCCCTTCCAACCTTGAAAACCTTTCTCTACCATGAAAATGGCTGAATGTCCATTATGATATTTTTGGGTTGATTCGGCTATTTGAGGCAGGATGAGGAAGTAAAAGTTATTTTCCTACTTATATTTATCTAATTAATCCTATCGCAAATTTATAAGGTTAAAATAATAACTTTGGCATTTGGTGGAGTGATTCAGAATGGGAAATGGAATATAATAAGTTCCCTGTTTCTATTCTGATCCTTAATTTTTTATAAAGGCTGGATTGATTGATTAATTAACTGATTCATTCATTTAATTTATGTGACCCATCTCAAACTGATGACTCTTAGCAGCACACAATCATAAAGTCAATTAGAAACCAAATTACAATAACAATGCTAAAAAAATTAAATATATATAATAAAATATTGTAATCCACAGATGTTAACACAACCATGAAATTGGGCTCGTCATACATTTGGACCCAGGTCTGAACACATAATCAGGTCTTCAAGGCCTTAGAAAAAATCAACAATATTGGGGTCATCCTTATATCCAGAGGTAGCTGCTATGGGTGAAACAGCATCCCTCTTGGATCATGAGGACATGAGTGACAGTTTCTAAAACTGTGCTATCTCAGGATGCTGGGAATCTCCATGTGGGCTTTAGACTACAGGTTTCCTACTCTTGCATCAAAGTGGACTGTGGATGTGGTGTGTGTGGGTTCCTTCTCTCATTTGGAACCTATTTGAAGAACACCCGGAGGCTCCAACTGGTTCAGAATGCAGCCGTGCAGGTAATTATGGGGGCGACACGACGCTCCCATATAATACCCCTCCTGTGCGAGCTACACTGGCTTCCAATGGTTTTCTGGGTGCAATTCAAGGTGTTGGTTACCATCTTTAAAGCGCTCCATGGCTTAGGACCTAGGTACCTACAAGATCGCCTTCTGCCACCAAGAGCCTCCCACTGGCCAGTACGCTCCCATAGAGAGGGTCTCCTCATGGTGCCGTCGGCTAAACAATGTCGACTGGCGACACCCAGGGGGAGAGCCTTCTCCATGGGAGCACCTGTCCTCTGGAACGAATTGCCCCTGGAGTTACGAATTATCTCTGACCTACGCACCTTCTGCCATGCTCTTGAAACTTTTCTTTTTCAATAAGCCGGACTGGCATAAATACGAATTTTATTATTTATCAATTTTAATTGAGTTTGTTGGTTTTTAATCTTATCATGGGCCAAATTATTTAATATGTTTTTAACTGTTATATATCTGTGTTTTATTTTGGCTGTACACTGCCCAGAGTCCTTTGGGAGTAGGGCGGTATAAAAAATTAAATAAATCTAAAATAAATCTAATCTAAATCTATTTCAAGAAAGAAACCATCATTATTTTGTTCTTGAAACAAATAACAATTTGAGACAAAAATGTTTTTTATTAACTTTTAGTCATCATTCCTAATAACCTTTAAAACTAGAATCCTTGCTTATTCATACTTAGCTTTATACTCAACCCATTCTATCTGGGTTTGGGGAAAGAATTGAAAATAGGAACTGGCTAAACAATCCATGATTGCTTTATTTGTCTGCAGAAATATTTTTGGAAGGTTATTAAAAAAAAGTTTATTTTTATTTTTATACATCTCATTGCATGAATGGTTTGATTCCTGGGTGTCATACAGTTCAATACAAATAAACATAACAGTATTATTTCTAATAATTACATTTCATTTTCATTTTTAGTTTTACTAACATAACTTCTACTATCATCAATATTTAAATATTGACATAAGACTCAATTATTTTTCACAGTGTATATAGTTTAATCTTATGCTAGGATTCCTTTCCTAGAAAAAATAAGAGTTACAACATCAAGTAGAGAGTACTAGATTGGGAAGGATGATGCAAAGGATGATAATTTTTAGAAACTATTCTATAGAAGTACTAGCAAAAAAATATATTAATGGCACGCCTGAAGTACCTCGGAATATAAATATTTTAGTACACATAATGCTGCATGAAAAAATGCATGGGTTTCTGTCTAACTTGGCACATGAGAACATTTTAATAGGAACATGTATCAGAACAGTTTTATGTATGCTCAAATTATGCTTCCTTAACACAGAAATGACAATGTTCTGTCCTCGCTACACATTAGTCTGTGTGCAGCTTGATGTGCAGCTAAACCCATCTATTCTCCAAAAAAACCCAGAACCACGTGCATAGATTTGGATGCTTTATTAAAGTAACAGGATGGTGAAACTGGGAAAAATAGAAATATATAAAATAAGAACCCAAATGCAAAATAAGCAGTGTTGAGTTGCTGGTGAGCATAACAATTAACAAATACAGATAAATCTAAATCCCAAATCGGGAGAGAGGGCGGTATACAAATGGCCTAGCTACATACGAGACCACCTTCTCCCCCATACTTCCCTTCGACCGATCCGCTCCCATAGAGAGGGCCTTCTCCGGGTGCCGTCAGCCGGACAATGCCAGTTGGCGACACCCAGGGGAAGAGCCTTCTCTGTGGTGGGCCTTACCCTCTGGAACGACCTGCCCCCCGAACTACGTAACATCACGTACCTTCGCCTGTTCCGCCAGCGCCTTAAGACGCTTCTGTTCCAACAAGCCGGCCTAGGATAATTTTAATGAGTTTTAATCATTGAAAATTTTTAATTAGAGATTTTATAAGTGGGTTTTAGCATGGGATTATGATTTAATTGCTTTTTAACATGGGTATTTATATGTATGTTTGGTTTTAATAGCCTGTGCGCCGCCCTGGGTCCTTTTTTAGGAGAAGGGCGGGATATAAATTGGAAATAAATAAATAAGTAAATAAATAAATGAATGAATGAATGAATTAATGAATGAATAAATATTAAATATTAAATATTAAATCTCCCCAGCACTGCTGTGTGTATGGGATGTGGATTTCTCAGGTGAACATGTGACACAAATTAGACTGGATTTTTCCTGGTGCTTCTGTTTCCTTCCAAATGCTAAAGGAAATGGAGTCTGGCTTCCCAGCATGTATTTGTTTGGGGAATGAGGGTTGATGGGTAAAACTTCCAAACAATACAGATTAGTATTTGTCCGTGGCCACTAGATGGAGATAGAGAGCAGCAATCTATACACAAATTATGGGCTGGGGCATAACACTCCCTGCCTGGTATCAACTGATACCACTGTTTGACTTCTGAAATGGTAGCATTAGATGAGCTGCCATTGTTTTTTTGCTGATACCCTGTTTTTCCGAAATAGGATCTATCTCAGAAAAAAAAAATCCTAGCCTGATTTACAAGCCTGAGCCTAATAGAAGACCTATTTATCCCCCAAATAAGCCCTAGTGAAGTGGGGGCATGGCCAGTGTAGGAGGTGGCAGGTGTGCACGGGCCAATGATGTCTGGCATCAGCTGCACCCTGCACAGCACAGGTAAGTTGAGTACCTGTACAGATTGTTTTAAGGCCCTTTCCAGGGTAATTTAAGTTTATTGTTCTGATTTGTATTGCATGCTCAGCTGGTTTGATTCTGAGCCATTTAAATATTAAGTCTATCTATTCACTACATGAGAAATCTAAGCAGCTGATAGCATTTTGGAAAGAAAATTGCCAGGCTTTATAGCTTTTAGGATGATCATTAAACATTTAAACCCTTATGGGATGATGCAAGAAACCTGTCAAAGTCTATGGTGGTTGATTATATACCTTTTAAGACTCTCTGGTTTCAGCTGGTCCTTTCTATGCTGCTCTGGCATGAAGGCTGATCCTGTAGGATAATTTGGAGGCTCGGCTACTTTGGGTGTGGAGGATCTGCTGTCAGAGGTGCAGTTTTGCTTGGAGCTTTCTCATTTGTAGGCTTGAGGTTTGTTGCTGGCTTGCAGTGGTGCTATGTAGCACCTCTGGCTTACTTCTTGAAGGTTGTCTTTTCTATCTAGGTGAGCATTGCTGCTTGGCCTGGAGTGCTGATAGATGTCTTCTGAAGTGTACTGCAGATGATCTTGGAATTCAGCTTCTGGGCTAAGTATGTTGCTGCGTTTACTGCATTTGTTGTCAGAATATACAGCACTTTCTAGGGCTTTGACTTCAGCTGTGGAAACTGCTACTTCCTTCTTTATGGCAAGCCTCTCTAGGCTCACTTCTTCTTCTTGTTTTTTAATTTTTATTTATACATTTTTTTCTTTTTTTAAATTCATAAGTGCTTAATAAACAGTGTTTGTCTGGATCAATTTGTTTATACAAAATATTAATAAACTACTAGTAAAAGTAATAATTATAATAATATCCATAGTTAAAATACTAAAATTTACTTATTATAGTAAAAAAAACTTACATCATTTACATATACAGTATATTTCAGTAATCTTTCATCTTCTAATTTCTACTTCTTTTATCCAACCATTGATAAAACATATCCCATGTTGAAAAATATTCTGCTTCTTCTTTATCTTTTATTGTTAATGTTACTCTATCCATCTCCACACAGTCTAATATTTTTCTAATTTCAACACATGTATTATTGAATATGGAGTCCCTTTGTTGTAATTTTCTGCTAATATACCTAACAAAAATATTTCTGGTTTTAAGTCTATGTGTTGTTTTATCATTTTCTCTTACCATGTATTATTTTTGTCCATTTGTTTTGTTTTAGAGAAGTCCACCACATGTGAAAACAAGAACCCAGTATCTGATTACATTTCCAATATTTCACAGACATATTTTTAAATATCTTTGCTGGTCTTGGGTGGCAAATGCCACCTATAAAATATTTTATACAAATTTTCCTTGTAAATAGTTGCCATTGTCAATTTATTGACAATGGCAACTATTTACAAGGAAAATTTGGTTTGGTTTGCGCTTGCGCGAAGATGGCGGGCTAGCTCTGGAGCTCCGTGTGGGTTGCGGAGGCCGTTAGCCTTTTAAGTGCTCCCTGCCCTCTTTTGATGATCTGGAGGGTTTGGGATTGACGAGGAGCCCACCCTGGCATCTCAGGGTGAGGTTCGCAATGTCGGGGAGTGAACCAGGAGCGGATACGGCGCCGGCGACAGGACGCTCGGACGGTGAGAGCGCCGGAGCCTGTCGGAACGGAGGCCGGCGCGGAGGCCAGCGCCCCGGGCGTTTTAACAGGGGCGAAGAGGCCAGCTGCGCCTAGGAGCTCCTGATGTTGCTGGTGGCGTGCCGTGGGGGTGAGACGGTGGTGAGAGTGCCGGGTGGCCAGCGGTGACGGCGACAGAGGCGTGGAGAGAAGATGGTGGTGGCGAGGACGTTGGAAGGTTGGAAAGGGAGTGGAGAGAGGCGAAGGGAATGGCGAAGGATGAGGTGGCCGCTGGAATCCTGGCCGACGGCGGTGGGAGCACCGGGAGGCGGAAGGTGAAGGCGGCGACGTAGGAGAGATGGTGATGATGGCTGGAAAGAAGGTGGCGGCTGTGGGAGAGCCGTGTGGTTGGAGAGAAAGGTGGTGGGATTGAGGCGGCCGCTTGAAGCCAGGCCAACGGCGGTGGGAGCACCGAGAGGCCATGGGTGAAGGCGGTGATGCAGGAGATGGCGGCTGTGGGAGCGCCGAAATGGTTGCGGACGGCCTGCTGACCAGCTGTAAAATCCTCTCCCTATGGTTTCTCTCTTGGGATCGGGAGAATTGAGCCACTAAGGCCCTGGAAGGCCCTGAAAGATCTGGATTTGTCCTGAAGAACTTATGGACGGGAACAACTATGGACGCCCAAATGAACATTGCGAACTAACTTTAATTTTATTACGAACTACCCTCACTGTGCACTTTCTCATTTTAATACCAACTGAATGAACTATTTTAATCATGGCTAACGACTTTTAACATCTTTGTATTTTATTCCAAGACCCACTTATGAATTCCACCTACATTGCTTATTTTTAGATAATTAGTTTTAGTTATTTATTTATAAAGCAGAGAGATGGGCGAAGCGCGGCCTTAGGGGGTTTTTAGTGCGTAAATTGCGTAAATTGTCTTTTTTAGGGGGTACCAGGGAGGGGGGTGGGCAGAGACAGATAGAGACGGAAGACCAGACAAGTAGGAAGGGCCAGGCCAGCAGCCAACGGACCGAAGCGGAAGGAGCCGATAGGAGGGGGGACACACGAGTCGTTCCGCAGGAGGGCATACCAATTCAGAGGGTCGTGGGGAGAGGCAGGGCCGAGGGGAGAAAAATCTCATCCTCCCAGTTGGTGGCACGTAGCCGTTGGTTGCAAGCAGTCGGGTGCCACAACCCCTGCAGGCTAGGTGGTCAGGGAGTACGGAGCCAGGGCCTGCGGCTGATGTTCTGCAATGCCAGGTCCGTTGTCAACAAAGCCCCCCTCATTAGTGACCTTGTGTCAGAGGGGGAGCCGGACCTGGCTGGAATTGCGGAGACCTGGTTGGGCCACGAGGGAGGACTCCCCCTCGTTGAAATGTGCCCACCAGGCTACCGCGCTTTTCATCAGCCCCAGGCCCTAGGCAGGGGCGGTGGGGTAGCGGTCATTGTTAAGGAAGGTCTTGAGCCGAGAGAGACCATTGTGCCACAGACCACTGGCTGTGAGTCCCTTTGCGTGAAGTGGGGCCTAGGGAGGCAGTTGGGCTTGCTGGTTGTATACCTGGCTCCCCACTATGTAGCAGCAGCCCTGCCCGAGCTCCTGGAGGTGATCGCTACAATGGCAGTGGAGACCCCCAGACTTGTAGTCATGGGGGACTTTAATCTGCCATCGTTGGGCGAATCATCCAAGGCAGCTCGGGAGTTCATGGCTTCCATGACGGCCATGGACCTGACCCAACTAATTCAGGGCCCCACTCACGAGGGTGGACATACGCCGGACCTCATCTTCGTCTCAGGCCAATGGAAGAGTGATCTGGGTATAGGGGATATAGTCATCATGCCCTTGTCATGGTCAGATCACTCACTTCTCCAGCTCGACTTTACGACCGCTGCTCCTCTCCGCGGGGAGGCGGAACCGGAGTCACCAATATGGTTCCGCCCCAGGCGCCTGATGGACCCGGATGGGTTCCAGACGGCGCTTGGGCCATTTCCTGTACCCTTGACCCGTGCCCCGATGGAGGACCTCACGGCCGCATGGAATAGTGTGGCCGTGGGAGCCTTGGATCGGGTCGCGCCCTTGCGTTTCATCACCCTCAGGAGCTGAGGGTGATGAAACGCCGTAAGAGATGCCTAGAGAGAAGATGGAGATCTACCCATTCTGAATCCGACCGAACACAGGTATGAGCCCATTTATGGACTTACATTGTGGCGCTGAGAGTGGCCAAACGCCATCATTGTGCTACTCTCATAGCATCCGCAGAAAACCGCCCTGCCGCCCTGTTTAGGGTGACCCGCTCCCTACTTCAACAGAGGGTGCGGGAAGCCCCGCTACAGGGTAGAGCAGAGGAATTTGTGATTTTTCTGCAGGAGAAAACCGCTCAGATACAGAACGAGCTAGCCCCCATTGATGGCCCAGTGGGATGCCACGAGGCAGATCTTGTTTGGGAGGAGTTTGACTCCGTTACTTCCGAAAATATGGACAGGTTACGTGGGCGACTGTGAGCCACCACATGTTCATTGGACCCGTCTCCCTCCTGGCTTGTACTGGCATCCTGGAAGGTGACACGAGGCTGGCTCCAAGAGGTTGTCAACGCATCCTTAAGTGAGGGTTCCTTGCCTGCTTCCCTAAAAGAAGCTATGGTGAGGCCCCTCCTTAAGAAGCCCTCTTTGGATCCAGCTCTTTTAAACAACTACCGTCCAGTCTCCAACCTTCCCTTTCTGGCGAAGGTTGTCGAGAGTGTGGTGGCACAACAGTTTCCCCGTCACCTGGAGGAAGTTGACTATCTAGATCCGCGCCAGTCCGGCTTTCGGCCCGGGCATAGCACCGAGATGGCATTGGTCGCGTTGGTTGATGATCTCTGGAGGGCCAGAGATGGGGGTTGTTCCTCCATCCTGGTCCTATTAGACCTCTCGGCGGCTTTCGATACCATCGACCATGGTATCCTATTGCATCGGCTGGGGGGGTTGGGGGTTGGAGGCACCGTTTTACGGTGGTTCTCCTCCTACCTCTCTGGCCGATCGCAATTTGTGTTGGCAGGGGGGCAGAGGTCGACCTCGAGACCCCTCACATGTGGGGTGCCTCAGGGGTCGGTCCTCTCGCCCCTCCTGTTTAACACATATATGAAGCCGCTGGGTGAGATCATCCGTGGTTTTGGGGTAGAATACCATCTGTACGCTCACGACACTCAGTTGTATATATCTACCCCAAACCACCCCAACGATGCCGTAGCGGTGATGTGCCAGTGCCTGGAAGCCATGCGGATCTGGATGGGAAGTAACGGACTCAGGCTCAACCCGACCAAGACCGAGTGGCTGTGGTTTCCGGCTGCCCGATTCAACCAGCTCACTCCATCGCTGGCCATAGGGGACGAACATCTTGCCCCTGTGGATGGGGCACGCAATTTGGGTGTCCTCCTGGATGCCCGGCTGTCCATGGAAGATCAGGTGACAGCTGTGGTCAGGAGGGCGTTTTACCAGGTTCGCCTGGTTTGCCAATTGCGCCCCCTATTGGATCGGGACGCCCTTCGCACAGTCACTCACGCGCTCGTGACATCCCGACTGGACTATTGTAACTCTCTCTACATAGGGCTTCCCTTGAGGTGCACCCGGAGACTTCAGCTAGTCCAGAATGCAGCCGCGCGAGCAATTATGGGAACCGTCAGGTCTACCCATGTAACACCGCTCTTGCGCGAGCTGCACTGGCTACCTGTCGTCTTCCGGGTGCGCTTCAAGGTGTTAATTATCATCTTTAAAGCGCTCCATGGCTCGGGACCTAGCTACCTGCGGGATCGGATCCTGCCTCATACATCCTCACGGCCGATTCGCTCCCACAGAGAGGGACTTCTCCGGGTGCTGTCCACTAGACTTTGTCAGCGGGCGACGCCCAGGGGAAGGGCTCTCTCTGTGGAGGGCCCGGCCCTCTGGAACGACCTTCCCCCTGATATTAGGACGACCACGGACCTCCGCTCCTTCCGTCTTAAATTAAAAACTCATCTTTTCTGTCTGGCCGGCCTGGGATAGTCTCTCTGTCTCTGGGGTTTTATTGGGTAGTTTTTAGTATAGTTCAGTTTTAATGGGGAATTTTAGCACAGGTTAGGTTTAATTTGTTTTTAAGAAATGTCTGTATATTTTTATTGTTTTTATTCTGCCTGTGCACTGCCCCGAGTCCCTATGGGGAGAGGGAGCGGTTATACAAATATTAAAATTATTATTATTATAATTTCTATCCCAAAGTTTTTGCCATTTATCTAACTATGGTATATCAAAAGTTTTTCCCCAGGCTATCGTTGTTTCTTTCACCTGTTCATCTTCCATTTTAATACTTAACAAATAACTATATTTTCTTTATTAATTTTTCATCCGTCCCTAAAAATGTCTGGTCCAGTGCTGTTGGTTCTTTACAGAATCCATGTATCTTAGCATCTTTCACATATATTGATTGTATTTGCATGTATGGCCACCATGCTAAATCTACCCCTTGATTTTGCAATTCCTGTGACGTTTTGAGTTCCCCATTTTCATTTAAAATGTCTTTATAAGTTACAATTCATTCCAAGTTAATGACATTTGGATGTATCAGTGCTTCTATCATAGAAAGCCAGACTGGTATTTTCCTATAGTATTTTGTTTTAACTTTTTCCCATACTAAAAGTAATGCATTTTTACATACCGTATTTTTTGGAGCATAAGACGCACCTTTTTTCCTCTAAAAAGAGGCTGAAAATCTGGGTGCATCTTATACATCGAATACAGCATTTTTTGCCTCCTGAAACTCCACCCCTTCACCAAAATGACCACGTACATATCCTTATAGAGGCTTCCAGAGAGCTCCTGGGGGCTGGGGAGGGCAGAAATGAGCAAAAAAGCCCCCCAGCCCCCAGCAGCACTCTATAAGCCTCCATAAGGCTATGCATGCAATTTTTTTGACCCAAAAACGGCCCGTTTTCGGGATAAATGTGCCATTGTTTTGCTCATTTTTGACCCCCCCACCCCCCCAGGAGCACTCTGCAAGCCCCCCCAAGGCTAGTCATGCTTTTTATTTGAAGAAAAATGGGCTGTTTGGGGGAGGTTTGCAAAGTGCAAAAAGGAGCCTTTTCCCTTTTGGAAAGCTGTTTTTTTTTCCTTTTGGAAAGCTGTTTAGTTAGAGTGATTGATGAGAATTACGTTGGTCAGGTACTGTGCCTGCAGAAACAAAGATTTGTTCCAAAGGTGGTCAGTGATTTCCTTCTCCAGCACATGGGTAAATACACCTGGAAACATCTACCTACCTACCTACCTACTCTCTCTCTCTCTACCTACCTATCTACTGTATTTCTCTCTGTCTCTCTCTCTATTTCTCTCTCCCTATCCCTCTACCTACCTATTTACACTCTCTCTTCCTACCTATCTACTGTATTTCTCTCCCTCTATATACCTACCTACTCTCTCTCTCTCTACCTATCTACTGTACTGTATTTCTCTCTCCCTCTCCCTCTCCCTACCTATCTACACTCTCTCTCCCTACCTATCTACTGTATTTCTCTAGCTCTATTTCTCTCTCTCTATCCCTCTACCTACCTACCTACCTACCTATCTACACACTCTCTCCCTACCTACCTACTGTATTTCTCTATCTCCCCCCTCTAACTACCTATCTACCTATCTACCTACTCTCTCTCTCCCCCTACCTATCTACTGTATTTCTCTCTTTCTCTCCCTCCCTCCATCCCTCCCTCCCTCTACCTACCTACCTACCTACCTACCTACCTACCTACCTACCTACTCTCTCTCTCTCTCCCTGCCTACCTACTGTATTTATCTCTTTCTCTCCCTTTCTATCCCTCTACCTACCTACATACTTTTTAAAAAAAATTGCCTCTTCAAAACCTGGGTGCATCTTATACTCCGGTGAGTCTTATATTGGGTGTGGCCTGCTTTGTGGGAGTGGCTTGCCAGCCATGCAACCAAGTGGGAGTGTCTTGGCAGTCATGTGACTGGGTGGGCATGGCCAATTTATAAAATGTGATGAAACTCACTTAACGCTCTTGCTTAGCAACCAAACCGTTGGCTCAGGAACTCTGGCATTGAAGCACGCAAGTCTTTTTTTTTAATATAATTTTTATTATAAACTAAGAACAAGAAAAGGAAAATGGAAAAAGGACATTAACAAGACAAAACTACATAAATACAGACTGGGAGTGACTCACCCCCTATATGTATACAGTTACAAAGTAACATCATATATCCTCTTACTACATTTCCAATTATTTCTGTCTATTTATATCTTACATTTGTTAATCCTTTGTTCTTTGTAGTTGTTACTGCTTCATATATTTATTTTATTTAACTATTTATATATCTGCACTATACATTTTTCCCTATTGCTTATCCCGTAATCTTATCTCTATCCATTCATACTATTTTTTCCAACTTTGGCAAAATATGTTTCTTGTCTATCTTTAAGAATATATCTTAATCTATCACATTCAGCACACCAGAAAGTTTTGTTGATAATTAGTTGGTCTGATGGTAATTCCTTCCCTTTCCAAAATTGCACGTATTCTATTCTAGCTGCAGTAGTGATATGTATAAAAAGATACCAGACTTTCCTTCTTATGCCACCGGGGTTTACCCCCAATAAATAAACCTCTGGTTTTAATTGAAAAGTAACTCCCATAATCTCCATAAGCCAATCCTTTATCTTACACCAATATCTTTGGGCTTGTGGACATGTCCACCATTGATGATAGTATGTGCCCCTGGCTGACTCGCATTTCCAACATTCTTCAGATGTTCCAGGAAACATTTTCGCGATTCTTGCTGGTGGCATATGCCACCTATAGAGCATCTTAAATATATTTTCTTTAAAAGACACTGCCATCATTAATTTTGCTGTCTTATTCCATATTTCTTGCCACTTTTCAAGATCCAGTGACTACCCAAAATTTCTCCCCCAGACTATCATCGAGTCTTTGACAATTTTGTCAGCTATATTTCGAGTTAGCAAGACGTTATAAGTCTTAAAGCTGTCAAGTTACAAGACCCTTGCACCCCTAACCCTTTAGAAAAAAAACTCCAGGGGTGTTCAGACTTGACAGTTTTAAGACTTGTGGGCTTCAACTCCCAGAATTCCTCCTCTCGCTCTTCATCTTGATGATGTGCAGATGGGCGGGGGGAGGGAGCAGGAACCAGTTCTAAACAGCACTGTAGATTTGTGGAACCTCTTCTATAGGAGAGGCTAGAACTGGCAGGGACACATAAAGCAATAAAAGCATTCAGGCCTTTCTTCATGCACCTTAAAGTCGTTGCTTTTTTAAAAGTGGGTCCACTTTGGTGGAGAAGGTGCGGTATATAAATTGAAATAAATTAAGTTGCTTTTTTAAAAGTCATTTGTTGAGTCAATTCCTTGCTGCTGGGGGGGAAGGTGAGAGGAAGTGAGGGATTGGAAGACTGGCAGGGAACTGTCACAGAATATTCACAATGACCATGATGGGACAATCGCAGTAGCCTGAAGCAGTTACAATTTCCCCAAATTTCATTTTCCCAGGAATCATTTTTTTATTAATTATTTTTTTGTGCTGCCTAATTCCTCTATAAAGTGACTCTGAGTGGCATGAATCCTGGATTTGGGATGCGTTCTGTAAATTATCCCTTTTGACAAAATTAGTGGACCAGAGGAATGCCATCGATATAGTTTACTTGGATTTCAGTAAGGCATTTGACAAGGTAGACCATAACCTACTACTAGATAAAGTAGAAGAATGTGGATTAGACAACATCACCACCAGATGGATTCGTAACTGGCTGACCAACCGCACTCAACGTGTAGTCCTCAATGGAACTGCATCTACATGGAAGGAAGTATGCAGTGGAGTCCCCCAAGACTCTGTTTTAGGCCCAGTACTCTTCAACATCTTCATCAATGATTTGGACGAGGGAATAAATGGGGAACTCATCAAATTTGCAGATGACACCAAACTGGCAGGAATAGCCAACACTCCAGAAGATAGGCTTAAGATACAGAAGGATCTTGACAAACTTGAACATTGGGAGCTATCTAATAAAATGAAATTCAATGGCGAAAAGAGTAAGGTTCTACATTTAGGCAACAAAAATGAAATGCACAGGTACAGTATAGGTGGTACCTTGCTCAATAGCAGTAACTGTGAAAGGGATCTTGGAGTCCTAGTAGACAACCATTTAAATATGAGCCAGCAGTGTGCAGCAGCTGCCAAAAAAGCCAACACAATAGGCTGCATAAACAGAGGGATAGAATCAAGATCATGTGGGCTTCCGGTTCCGGCTCCAGCGGCGACGGGCGAGCCTGGGGATCGCTCGCTGCTTTGTTGCCTTTTCTGCCCCCCCACGGGGGCGAGACACTCCGGTTACCGGAGGTCTCCCGTAGGGTCGGCTCGGAGGAGACGTTCCTCCTCACGGCGGTGGGGAGAGCGATCCCCTCCGCGACCTAGGTGAGGAGGAACATGCTGCGGGGGGTTCTCCCTTCGCCAACGGCTGTCGGCGCCATTCACTTCAATGTAGAGGGCTGAGCGGAAGAGATCGGAAGGCTTGCCGAGGCTTCAGCTGCGAGGGAGAGTGAGTTTAAAAAGACTTTTTTTCCTTGCTGCCAGCCAGGCTGAATGGACTGGGAGGGGGGTGTTTGTTTTCAAAAAACCCCCCTCGGACTTAAGCGGCACTCAAAAATGGCTTCTCTGGAAGAGAAAGCGGAAATCTTAAATCCGGACTGTCTCTAACAAGGGAAAGTGGTATGCGGCTACTTGCAACATTGTTTCTAGGTCTGGCTGGTTAAAAAAAAATTTTTTTTTCTACTCTCTCCTCTGGGCTCTGAGATGGGCGGTGGAAAGTGGCTTTTCTTTGTCCCTGCCTGACTATTTTAACTATGGAAAATTCCCAGCGTCTCTTTACAATTGGGATTCTCTCTGGATATTAATGAAGAATTTTTTCTTGTTGGATTTGTGGTTCCTTTCTGGATTACCTTCGCTATTATAACTATTGAGTTGGAAAATTGTCTCTCTCCTGGTTCCTGAATTTTACAACGTTTCAACCTTGATCTGAACTTTTGGCTCCCGGTTAGTCTCACCAACCCCACCCTGAAAACGCCATTTTGGTGGCACTGACTCTAACAGTTAAGATGTCTCACGAAACAGCACTGACAAGTTTAGAACAACGGATGGCTTCTCTTGAAACTGTTATACAAACTTTGGTAAAAGAAATTCAGGCCCAGAGGGCTGAAAACATCAATTTCAAGAAGGAGCTATTGGACACAAGGAAGCAAGTGCTGGAAAACACACAGAAGACTGAAGAATTGGAAGGGGGGTTGGTGGGGGTTAAGGGAGAGATTAAAAATGTTACTAAAGAGGTTGGGGAAACAGATGGGCATGTGTCTAGGATTGATATGGAAAGAATGACATGTTTTTTGAGATTTCAGAACGTTCCTGAGGAATCTGGTGAATGCCTCCCTGATCTTATGAGCACAATTTTAGCAGACTATTTACAAAAACCTAAAGATGAGATCAGGGGGGACATTGACCTAGCCTATAGAATTAACTCAGCATATGCCAGGATAAATGAAGTGCCTAGAGAGATACATGTGAAATTTGTTAGAAGGTCAACCAGAGAGGAAATCCTGAGGGCGCAGAGAGAGAACCCTTTAATGTACCAACAAAAAACGGTCACTATCTTGAAGCAGATTCCTAGAAAGATTCGAGAAGCAAGGAGGAAATTTTCCTTCTTGTCTAAAATTTTATTTGATCATGGGATTTGGTTCAAGTGGGTGACACCCGAAGGGATGCTGGTGTTCTGGGAAGGAGGAAGAGTGAGGATTAAAACAGTTGTTGAGGCGGAAGCCTTTCTTAAAAAATATTCCTCTGCCCTGGGGGAAGATCCAGGGGGGACGGAGGGGGCCACGGCCCCGCCCGCTCGGGGCCAGGGAGGAGAAAAAGAAGATACAATAGCCAAGAGACTTAGATCGAAAAAATAACTTTGCCTTGATTTTTCTGAACAATTTCGCATAATATCTGTATCTGGATTTTTTGTAAATGTCTGACAGCATGGAATCGAGAATTTAAGTATATGTACTTGCTTTTACCTTGTAGTGTTATGAAAAATGTTTTTTTTTTGTTATCTTTTTATTGTGTATTTTGAGGTCTCGGAAGGGCCGACGACTCTGACGTGAATGCTCTCAAAATTTCTTTGTATCCCTTACCCTATCCTATAGAAAAATGTAAAACCAATAAAACTTTTTCAATATAAAAAAAAAAGAATCAAGATCATGTGAACTGTTAATACCACTTTATAATGCCTTGGTAAGGCCACACGTGGAATACTGCATTCAGTTTTGGTCACCACGATGTAGAAAAGATGTGGAGACTCTAGAAAGGGTGCAGAGAAGAGCAACAAAGATGATTAGGGGACTGGAGACTAAAACATATGAAGAACGGTTGCAGGAACTGGGTAGGTCTAGTTTAATAAAAAGAAGGATTAGGGGAGACATGATAGCAGTGTTCCAATATCTCAGGGGTTGCCACAAAGAAGAGGGAGTCAAACTATTCTCCAAAGAACCTGAGGGCAGAACAAGAAGCAATGGGTGGAAACTAATCAAGGAGAGAAGCAACTTAGAACTGAAGAGAATTTTCCTGACAGTTGGGACAATTAATCAGTGGAACAGCTTGTCTCCAGAAGGTGTGAATGCCCCAACACTGCAAGTCTTCAAGAAGATGTTGGATAGCCATTTGTCTGAAATGGTATAGGGTTTCCTGCCTAGGCAGGGAGTTGGACTAGATGACCTCCAAGGTCCCTTCCAACTCTGCTATTGCATTGTATTGATGTACCTTGATTCAAAAATTGATGCATCATTTTACCCAGTTAAAGGTCATGACTATGAGAGTTTTAGTACTATATAGATACAGATTTTAGATGCTGTTATCACCTTTAAGCCATTTATGGCTCAGGGCCTAGTTTTTTTATAAGACCATCTGTTGTCCATAGATTCTCCTGAACTGATACAATTAAGTAGTGAGGGCACTGTTGCTTTTTCCAGATCATTAGAGTTTCCCATCTATATTTTATTGTTCTTTTTTTATTATACACTATCTGGAATCATTATAGAGTTTGGTGGCCTTATAATTTTAATTTATTAATTAGGCTTAGAATTTCTTACTCTGTTTTCACACTAATCATAAAGTGTTAAAAATACTGAGAATCCCACATACATAGGTAATCATGTAGTAAAGCCAAATCTATTCTATCATAAACATAGTCCTTGCATAAATACAGTCCTCAATTTACAGCAGTTTATTTAGTCACCGGTAACAGTGGCATTGAAAAAAGTAAATTATGACAGTTTTTCATACTTATGACCATTGCAGCATCCCCATGATTATGTGATCAAAATTCAGATGCTTGGCAACTGACTCATATTTGTTATAATTGCAGTGTCCTTGGGTCATGCGATCAGCTTTTGTGACCTTCTGATAAGCAAATTCAATGGGGAAGCCAAATTCACTTAACATCTTAACAATTACTAACTTAACATCTACAGTGATTCACTTAACAAGTGTGACAAGAAAGGCCATAAAAGGGGGCACTTAACAACTGTCTCACTTAACTTAGTAACATAAATTTTGAGTTCAATTGTGGTCGTAATTTGAAGCCTACTTATATGCCATTTTAAAGTTAAAACGTTGATTTTTGTCTTTATCAAAACATGTCCATCATCAACAAAACAGATAGTGGAATAGATTCATTCTTTCTATCCAGAAGCACCATACCTGCTTTAGAAAGCTAGGAGGCACTTAGAGAAAATGGTGGCAATGCCAGCTCAACTTGTTTTATCTCAGAAAACTAAGACTCGATCTGGTCATTGTTTGAATGGGGATAAACAAGAAATTCTAGGACTGTGGGATAAGCTGGAAATAACGGGGGGGGGGATAAATAAAATAACACAGAAAGGGGAAATAGCATATATCTTCTGTTATATTGAAGGAGAATATTCCCCATTGTCTGGTTTTTGATTGGAGACCACAAGTGCTTGAGCGAGCAGAAAAGAATACAAAGTTCTCATTATATAAGGATAAAAATAACCTTTATATAACCATATAATAACTTCTGACAAGTTATTTATTTAGTTATTTCATTTCTATATCCACCTATATCAACAAGTGATTATAGAAATGTATATAGAATAGAATAAGTAATAGAATAGAATAGAATAGAATAGAATAGAATAGAATAGAATAGAATAGAATGAATTTGTCTTTGGTGAATATGCTCTCAGTGTGCATAAAAAGACAAGATATATTTGTCAAGAATTACAAGGTACAGCATTAATGATAGTAACAGGGTACAAATAAGCAATCAGGAAACAATATCAATATAAACCATAAGTATACGAACAACAAAGTTACAGTCATGAAGTCATAAGTGAGAGGAGATGGGTGATGGGAGTAATGATAGGGACTTCATAAAAGCATTAAAAAAGTAAACAATAGATAGATAGATAGATAGATAGATAGATAGATAGATAGATAGATAGATAGGTAGGTAGGTAGGTAGGTAGGTAGGTAGGTAGGTAGGCAGGCAGGCAGGCAGGCAGGCAGGCAGGCAGGCAGGCAGGCAGGCAGGCAGGCAGGCAGGCAGGCAGGCAGGCAGGCAGGCAGGCAGGCAGGCAGGCAGGCAGGCAGACAGACATGTATTGTAAAGAAGTCAAGTGTCAATAATATTTTTTTATAACCTGAGTTAGGTTTTCTGCTTATGTGCTGCTTCTATCCAAGTAAATTGACCCAAGCCAAGCATGCTTTGAGCCACACATACTTCAATACATAACAGCTCAACACAACTGAATAACACCTGTAAGGAGATTTTTCCACAATAAGAAGCAGTACATATGAACACTCTTTTTCAAATGGACTTTGACTAGAAGCCACTCCTAGTTAACACCATATGTGTATATAATGAAAAAAGCAGAGGGATAGTGTATGCAACTGCAGATGATGACAACTAAAAGTAGCTTCTGAAGCAGCCCCATGTGTACTAAAATAAGGAGAGAGGGAGAGATTACATTTACACAAGTTACATAAACGAATTTCCTTCTGTTTGTCATAGCAGGTGGGAGCACCTAGCCAACCTTCACTAATCTACAAAAATAGGTGGATGTGGTTGAAACTTTTAGCATCTGAACAGGAAATTCTAAAGCTGTAGACCAGGCTGAAAAGTAAAACAACAATCAGGTTAAACTATATATATAAAATGATGCCAAAAAACAATATGGCCATGAAGTTATAGGCTTTCATCATTTTCTGCTTTCTGCTTGTTTTCTGTTTTTCTTGATTAGGGTATTTATTCAAACAGAAAACACTATCCTAATTATGAAACTACCAAGAGAAAAACACACTCCCACCAACACTGGCATGGCAAGTTACTGCATATAAACTGAGCATAAACCTCACCGTGACTCATATTGATATTACATAGTGGGATAATGAAACATCTGCAAACAAACCACAAAGATCAGACAACACAATAACCCGGACTTCACAATAACTAGTAACTATGTATGATCTGTTCTTTCATTATGTTATTAGTATTTAAGATGCTTACTAGTTTTGCAGTGTGTCTTGTAAGAATCTCCTTGGGATTAAAAAAATACAGATTGCCGAGCATCTCTTTAGCTATATAACATAGGCGTAATGGCAACTTTACTGAGTCACACCAGTTGTACATTCTATGTGAACCTACAAATAAGTAGGAAAAATACAAATGAAAAGAAACTGTTTATATTTTACACTAGCTGTTTCCAGCCACTGCTGTGGCCCAGTTTGGTTAAATGGCCAACCAATCTGTGTGTAGATCTACATCTGCACACACAAACACGTACACACAACCACCGTATAACCCCCAACCTACCTATCTCTCCCTCTCTCCCTCTACCTACCTATCTACTTTGAAATGGAGAAGGGTTCCATGTGAACAACAATTGAACATGGGTCAGTCGGTCCTGAGAGATAGGTGAGTGCCGTTCTGAAGGGACGGGCGATGGCCTCCGTCACCCTCGGCCTCTCTCTCTCTATCCCCTTACTGTATTTCTCTCTCTCTCTCTCTATCCCTCCACCTACCTACCTACTATATTTGTCCCTGTCTGTCTCTATCCCTCTACCTACCTACCTACCTACCTACCTACCTACCTACCTACCTACCTACTTACCTACCATATTTCTCCTTGAATCTTATGGACAAAGTATTATGACATTTTGTATTATGTCATCCTGTGGCTCACTGCTCTCTCTGTATCCATCTACCAACAATATATATATATGCTGGTACTTCGGGGATTTTCCCGTGTATAAGGCATAGAAATGTTATTGCAACATTTCCACAAGATCTCACTTGTCATCATCAGGCAGGCTTCTGTCTGTGTCTGTGACATTCTGTCTGTCACAGACAGAAGCCTGCCTGATGATGACAAGTGAGATCTTGTGGAAATGTTGCAATAACATTTCTATGCCTTATACACGGGAAAATCCCTGAAGCCAGCAATACCAGCATACCTACACCTGTAAAAATCTACGAAAACACACACACACACACACACACACACACACACACACACATATATATATATATGTTTTCTGAGGTTTTCGCGGGTGTTTGTATGTAGGTCTTTGGTTGTTCGGGTTTTCTCCCGCGTAGAATTGGAAGTATCTTCACGACGTTTCGATGAAATCTCATTCATCATCTTCAGGCTGGTGCTTCCGGCTTGGTGCTTGTTCCTGGAAGCACCAAGCCGGAAGCACCAGCCTGAAGATGATGAATGAGATTTCATCGAAACGTCGTGAAGATACTTCCAATTCTACGCGGGAGAAAACCCGAACAACCAAAGACCTACATATATATATATAATTGGTGCCATATTTGTAAGGAATGTTGTGTGAAAATTTGGAAGCGATCGGTGCAGTACTTTCAGAGATTACCTGTTTTGAACAAACTCATAGTTACATTTTTGTTTATAAAGATTACACATTTTGCCTTTAATTAAATATCTTTTTCCTTAGACTGTTTTTCTAATTAACAATGATGGCTTCATTGTTACAACATGGCCCCTCTGTAATATATTTTATAATATTTTTAAAAATAATCTCATAAACTTTGGTATGAAAAAATATAATGAGAGAACAGGAAAAGAGAGGAGAAAGCTGTGAACAATTTAAATCTGCATTAAAATGCTTTGTGTTGAGCCATCTATGAACATTACCAAGGACAATGGTTATTTTAATTTATCTGTGCCAGAAAATGGAGTTATTTATGGCCTTCAGCTCCTGGTTTACACTCCTGTTGCTGCTTTTGAGATTGCTTAAATGAGATGATTAAACAACTTCATACTGCCGATAACAAGGTGATTTACACTGCTGCAGTCCAGCTATCATGAAAAAAATGTTTCTGTCATTTTGCTCAGGAAGACACAATAAAAAGTGGGGAATAATTGTACTAAAACTGGCTTCCTTAATTAAGATGATGATGATGATAATAATAATAATAATAATAATAATAATAATAATAATAATAATAATAATAATAATAATAATAATAATACCTAGGACGCTGGCAGCAAACTGTATCAACCATTAGTACCAGTCAATAGTATTTGTAATATGCATTTTTAAATGTTCAGTTGGCTGAGTTTCATGTTTTATGACTAATAATAATAATAATAATAATAATAATAATAATAATAATAATAATAATAATAATAATAGCAGCAGTAGCTAATGGAGAAGGACTGTGTGAAGTTGAAATTAAATGAGGCATTTTCCAGGGTGATTCCCTTTCACCCCTTCTTTTTATACTCTCAATGCTACCACTAACAATCATTTTGATTGTTAGTGGTAGCATTGAAGAAGGTGAACTGTGGATACAAACTTGCAAAGAAAGGACTGAAAATTTCGCACTTGATGTACATGGATGATTTGAAGCTGTTTGGTAAAACAAAAGCTGAACTGAATTTATTAATTGAAAGCACAAAAGAATTTAGCCAAGACATTGGTATGCAATTTGGAATTGACAATGTGCAACAATGGCAACCAAAGCAGGCAAGGTCATAGAAGATGATGGAAAAGAACTTGAGAATGAAGAAATGATAAAGGCAGTAAAACCAGAAGAAGGCTACAAGAACTTGGAGATTTTAGAGGCCTCTGACTTAATACATAATAAAGTCAAGGAATTAACTTCAGCCAAGTACATTCGACAAATTCGCAAGATATTAAAGTCCAAATTAAGTGGACTTTAAAAGCCATAAATACCTGGGCTATGCCTGTGATTTGATACTCTGCAAAAATAACTGACTGGATCCAGATTGAGTTGGATAATTTGGACAGAAAAACAAGGAAGCTTATGACAATGAATTATGCTTTGCAGCCTAAAAGTGATGTTGACTGTTATATCTACCAAGAGCAGAAGATGGTCGAGGACTCCTGCAAGTAAAGCAGACTGTAGAAGAAGAAAGACACAGCTTGAATGATTATATCCAGAAAAGTGAAGAACTAATGATTAAGGAAGTAAATAAAGGAGGCCTTTTAAACACAACTAAGTCAAAAGCTGAATATAAGAAAGAAGTAATTGAGAAGTGAGCTGAAAATTGGAAAAGCAAAGCTATGCATGGCCAATACTTGAAAAGTATTGAAGGCAAAGCTGACCAAAAACTAATTTGGAACTAGTTAAGATCAGGAGTACTGAAAAAAGAAACAGAAGGCTTTATTTTGGCAGCTCAAGAACAAGCCTTAGCCACAAACTGCATGAAGGCAAAAATTCAACATGTTACCACCAACTGCAAATGTTGCCTCTGTAATGAGAAAGATAGACAGTCGACCACTTGATCAGTGGATACAGCAAAATTTCACAAACTGACTACCTATAATTGCTACGATCATTCACTGGAAATTGTGCCAGAAGTTTGGATTTGAATACAGCAAAAACCACTGGGAACATCAGGTTGAGATGGTTTTAGAGAATGAGAAAGTCAAGATCTCATGGGACTTCAGAATTCAGACTGGCAGGCACTTGGCCTACAACATACCTGACATAACAATAGTTGAAAAGAAAAAAGTATGGTTCATTGACATTGCAATACCTGGTGATGCACGAATTGAAAATAAGCAGCAAGAAAAAATCACAAAATACCGCGACTTGCAAATTGAAGTTGAGCGACTGTAGTGGAGGAAGTTGTATGTTGTCCTGATTGTAATTGGAGCCCTTGGAGCAATACCAAAAGGGCTACCTCACTATGTAGAAATTCTAAATTTACCGGACTTGAACATTCTGACTCTACAAAAAACCACCCTACTTGGAACAGTTTATATCCTCCGATGTTACCTTAACAGTTCCTAGGTCCTTGGTTCGGACTCGAGCTGTTGAGCTACCAACCAGTCCCAAAGGCTGTGAATCTCACCAAAGATTAACCACAGAATAATAATAATGCTTTGAAATTACTTCCCGAAGCTGGTGCAGAATATGAAGGCCAAGCAGTGAAGTCTGTGTTTCAGTGTATTTCGATGACCCTGTTACTAGTTCTTTACTAATGTAACAGAGTAATGTAGTACTAATGTATTAGCCACATTAGTTCCAGCCACATTAGTTCACTGCAGTTCAAGGTGCTGGTTGTCTACTTAAGCTTTAAGGTTCTATGGCTCCAAAACTGGTTATTTGAAGCACCACCTTCTCCTGTATTTATCTACTAAACTGATCAAACTTGGTCAACTACTTCAAAGTTCTTCCCTTATAGGACTATACCTGAGAAGACTCTGGAGATAGCCAAACTCATTTTTATGAATTCCCTAAACTGGGGATTCAGTCAGCCTGTTCAAGAAGGCATAGTCTTCAAGAAAGCTTTGAAGATTTACTTATTCTATTGTGTAGAAAAGGAAAATGCTCTTTGACCTGAAGCTGGGATTGCAAGAGATGGTATTTTATATTTGTTGGTAGATTTTGTTTTGATTTTTTTCATGTTTATATTGACATAACCATTTATTGGAATATGTTTATATTTTTAGTGGTATAGAGTCTGGGGTTTGGATATATATATTCTTGTTCTTATCCAGTTCCAACTTGGATTTTATTGTAAGCCGAGAGAGCATTTAGATGAGATGGATGGGGTAGAAATGGGGTGAATAAATAAATAAAATGATAAATACATTACTGAATTATAA
This sequence comes from Rhabdophis nuchalis, assembly GCA_039707465.1. Lineage (NCBI taxonomy): Eukaryota > Metazoa > Chordata > Lepidosauria > Squamata > Natricidae > Rhabdophis > Rhabdophis nuchalis. The sequence goes on along the minus strand of CM077651.1, from coordinate 43,235,163 downwards.
AAAGAAGAAAAGAAAGAAAATGCAAAAGCAATCAGCTAAAAGAAGCAAGAAATACCTATTTACTGCATGCAAGAAATCATTGATCTAGTTTTTAAACAAGTCATTAAACTCAGACCACATGAATTAATATTCATCAATCTCTCCAGTATACAGATACAGAGGCAGCTGATAAACAGAACATGAAAATATATATAGAACACACTATTGTAAATCTGGGATTGCAGTGGTTTTTCAAAATTGAAGAATTATTTCCTGTTGCCCCTTGTTTTCAATAAATCCATAATGCTTCATTTAATTGTAAATCTCAAGATTTTGCAATATAGTACAAAAGTTTATACACAACTTTAAACTGATTTGACCTTTGTTACACCACAGTAATGAATCTGGACATGAGGGGTTCTTGGTGCTTTCTGAGCTTGCTTGTTTTCTTGCAAATGTTTGCAAAAAAAAAAGCAAACAAGCTCAGAAAGCACCAAGGATTCCTCATTTCAACCCTACAAATATTCTCCTTTATTGGAACTTAGATGAATAACATAACCTCTAAACAAATTTATACACACATGCCCAATGATCCTGAGTAATTAGAGAGGCACAGTCTTACTAATGTGGAGTGTTCATTTTTACTTTGCTTTGTTACAACCAGGGGGATATTTAGATGTAAAACCACAGAAATTTACCTCAGGGTATATAAAAGAGTAGAGAGAAGCATTCTGAAAGTAATAGACAGATGTGAGAATAAAAATACTGTACCTTCAGGTGCACCAGTTCTACATTCCCTTAATCATTTTTTTTCTCTACAGGGATCACTTACTGTTCTAGTAACAGCCTGGCTGAGTCAGAAGATTACATTAAAGATTACAGTTCAACCTCTTAACCCAGAAGACCCACCATATATCATGACTTAGCTTCCTGATCTGGTAAGTCTTTTTTAGAGAACTCTTCACCTAGTATCTTCCCACTAACTTCAGTCTGTGATACAGATAAAGATCATATAACCCATATAGGTACTTTTCATTCCTGCAACATAAAAAGATTGAAAATACAAATTTTAGCCCTTCCCTCCTCCTTTGGGAGACAATCTCATAGTACAGGGGTCTCCAACCTTTGCAACTTTAAGTCTGAAGGACTTCAGCTCTCAGAATTCTCCAGCCAGCTTTCAGACTTAAAGTTGCAAAGGTTGGAGACCCCTGTCATAGTAGATAAACAAAATCAAACTTAAAAGAAACCTTAAAAGATATCTCAATACATCTCCATTTCTATCTCTATTTCTACAGTATATATGCTCAAATTTATTTTAAAAACTACATATAAAGTTCTTATAAGAACACAATCTGGTGTTAATACAACTTTAACTTTATTAATGACTTTAGGGGGGAAAGCTTTCAGGTTTTCCAAGAAACACATTTTTCAAGAAATCAATGTAATTGGTCTGAAATCGCACAGAAAATCCTACTTTTACACTGACAAAGACTTCTGAAATACATAGACAAAATAAATTGAAATTTAATACAAAGTCAAATCAGAATAATTATATAATCCAGAGACAACTAGAATCTCAAAACAGTTCCTCTGCAGTTTCTTGGGGAATTCCAGCCATTCATCCAATTCATCTTTAGTAGTTTAGACACAAAAAATATTGCTACATCCCTTTTGATTTTAAAAATCTCTTTCGATTTTTAAAGAAAATAAAGTGTTTTCTTGTCCAAAAGAAAAGATGGCTGGAGCTTCTGCCTTTCCTTTACATCAGGGGTCCCCAACCTTTTTGGCACCAGGGACCGGTTTCATGTTAAAAAAATTCTGCGGACCGGTGGCCATGGCTCAGCTGGCGTAGAGGGGCAGCGGGGGGGAGGGGGAACAGGCGGCACATGTGCACGTGGGGGGGGGGTGAGTCGACTCACTCGCCCCTCTCGGGCCCCCAACAGCGCGAGCAGCTGTGCCTGCGCTCTCCTGCCCCCAGTGGGTGCTCTGCCCAGGGGGCTGCGCCTCCTCCCTCTTCCTCTTCTCCGGCCCTTTCTAAGAGTTGCGCCGCTCACTGCGGCCCAGTTCCTATCAAGCCACGGACTGGCACCAGTCCGCAGCCCAGAGATTGGGGACCCCTGCTTCACATGACAGAAATTATGCTTCTTACTATGTTGACTCTGATGAACATGACATAGTATATATTCGCAATCTGATGCTGACTGACATAAAACATGCCTTTTACAACAGTTTTCACTTTAGTTATAAAAATTAAAATAAATATAGTATCATGGGAAAATGTAGAATCAATGTTTCTTGGGTGCAAAAATCAATGTAACCATTACATGGCAGCAAGGAAATAGATTTTCTTTTTACTAGCTATTTATTACTGTCCAGTAGTCACCCAGATTTCTACAGTCCATAAATAAGGCTCAGGAAGACATAACCGATATAGAAGAGGATTGCTATAATTCTGTACACAATAAGATTCTATAAACAAATGAAAATGTAAAGTAAATCAGATTCTAGTAGAGAAAAAAAGATATTTTAGGAATAGTTAGAGATGAAAATATATAGCTTCGTATTAGATCAGGATAAGACTGGGATAGAAATTACTTTCCATTCCTCAAGATTTCCCCCATCTTTATACCACAAAGGCTAGTTTTGCAATAAGAGCTAGTAGCAAGCAGAATTCCTTCATCTGGGTTTTTTTTCTTCATCCAGAAATCATTTAGGAATTATGCTCCTAGAAAATAAAAATCAGGTCTGACAATCGGTAGCTCTTACGCTTTTTTCTATCACTGAATTATTGTTGCTCTAGAAAAAAAGGGGAAAAAATGTTCTGATCGCTCAACTTAATTTTGCTATTATGAGTAAGATAAGAAGAAAAAAAAGGAAAGTTCACCTGTTCTGACATTTATTCTTGTTCCTGGTGCTTTCTCTTCTGTTTTTAGAGCAAACTGAGAAAGGCTAGGAATGGACCTTAGAATTAGCATACCAAAATTCAGTCCCACTTTCTCCACATCATTACTTAACAGACAGAAGAAACTTCTCCAAAGAGATAAGGTTAGGGAATGGTTTACTTATGATCCCACCTCAAGAGCTAACAATTAATTTAGGGACTGATGATAGTTTGTATCCCCAAAGCAATCATTGGTATACCTTCAATACATTTTCAAGAAGTGAGCAGTATGTAAAAATATTATATTTCACCTTTCACTAATTTACAGCTTTCAATATGCATTATTAGACCTGAAAACATGCAATATCTGCAATATCTGCGAGATCGCATCCTACCCCATACATCCCTTTGACCGATCCGCTCCCACAGAGAGGGACTTCTCCGGGTGCCGTCCACTAGGCAATGCCAGCGGGCGACGCCCAGGGGAAGGGCCTTCTCTGTGGCGGGCCCAGGTCTATGGAACGACCTATCCCCCGAGCTCAGAACAACCACGGACCTCCGCGCCTTCCGTCAAAAGCTCAAGACTCATCTCTTCCAGCAGGCCGGCCTGGCCTAACCTACCTTCCAGCCACTTTAGTCTGAATATCTAAATTGTTTTAATTGGATTTTTAAGGGGTTTAGTTTTTAGGATTTTAGGTTTTTTAGTGCAGGGATAAATTGTTTAATCTGATTTTATATATTTATGATGTATCTATGTTTGTATGTTTTTAATTCCCCTGTGCACCGCCCTGAGTCCCTTCGGGGAGAGGGAGCGGTCTACAAATGTATTATTATTATTATTATTATTATTATTATTATTATTATTATTATTATTATTATTATTATTATTATTATTATTATTATTGAATTCTAGAAGCTGTAGACCCAGACCATATGCAGTTTATGGAAAACTACTTTCCATGAAAACCAGAAATTAAAAAGCAAATGCAACAATTCTAAGTTTATTTTTATACAGTCCTTTATAAATGAATGGAGTTAAATATTAAATGCTGTTAGAGAACAGCTAATAAGTAATGATTGTTTTAAGTAACCAGGTGTAAAGAATGAATCACTATTCAGAATTACAGTGCAAGCTTTGGAATTTTTCTTTGTTAAGTCAGTCCATTAGTCTTTCTAGAGTTTAACTAACTTCCTATCAAAGCCTAGGGCTATAAGTGCATCCATGAACAATGCAATTTATCATGATATAATTTGTGAGTCAGAAATAAAACTAATATGTGGTAAATGAATCATGATTCAGACTCAACATTGTAGTTATTCTTTACTTATGACTAAAATAATTTTTGAGAATAAATTGTATGCATGTATGAATGAACCATCAGAACCAACAATTAGAGTGACATTTCACATTATTGGCATAATCATAGCAATTATAAAAGCTATAAAAGTAGTGTAGATCTCTAATAATAGAGTGCCAAAAGTGGGGAGAGCGCAGGGGCGTTGTGGGTTGGCGTGCCACACCCATAATGCTATGTGTGTGACCCCCTGCTTTATTCGCCCTCCCCAGGCTCCAGATGATTTCTAGGAGCCTGGGGAGAGTGAAAACAGCCTCCCCTCCCCACCTCCAGAGGGGCAAAAAACAGCCTCAAAAGAAGGCCTAAATCAGCTAGCCAGCGTACACATTCGTGCTAGTGCTGACAGGGCAACGCCTCACGTGCCTTAAGAAATGGTTCTACGTGCCACCTGTGGCACCAGTGCCATACGTTCGCCATCACTGCTCTAGGCTCATTCCTAGTGCACTAAAGGAAGTTCCTGCGCCCCATGTTCTTGCATCATTGCACTATAGGATGGTCACAAGAATCAAGTAACTCAGAGCTATACCCAGGCAAATATTTAGGACAGGGGTGTCCAAACTTGGGAACTTTAAGACTTGTGGACTTCAACTCCCAGAATGCCCCAGCCAGCATAGCTGGCTGGGGAATTCTGGGAGTTGAAGTCCACAAGTCTTAAAGTTCCCAAGTTTGGACACCCCTGATTTAGGATAACTGAAGCAACTGGACCTGATTCTCTTTACCTGTGTACCATTGCTTGCAAGATAGTTCTCAGAAATTCCTAAAACCATGGCCACGAGATTAAATCTCTCATTTTAGCATCTGTTCCACTAGGTCAAAGAGAGACAAGCTTTTATTAGGCTTTAGGGAAAACAGAAATGGGGAGCAGTCATTTTTATATGGCTTTCTGGTTCTTCTCTCCCCAGAAGGTAGACAGTTTCTCATTATTTAATAGGTCTATGTGAGGCAGCTAGCTGCGGCTCAGCTACTATAGGTGAGGCCTTTGAAGTAACAAGCTCCACTGCCATTTCTTTTTTTTATTTATTGTTTTTAAAACAATAACAAAAAGGGAAAAGAACAAAAAAAAAACCCCAAAGTTAACTATAACATACATTGCTACAGAAAACAAAAAGGCCACTTTTAAAAAGTGAAAATTTCTATATCATTTTAACAGTTAACAGTTGCAATTCTATATATATTTATCTAATGTCAAAAGGTTTTGACAACTATCTTTAAAGCGCTCCATGGCTCGGGGCCTAGTTATATGCGAGACCGGCTCCTGCCCCATACATCCCTTAGACCGATACGCTCCCACAGAGAGGGCCTCCTCAGGGTGCCGTCGGCCGGACAATGCCGACTGGCGACACCCAGGGGGAGAGCCTTCTCTGTGGCGGGGCCAGCCCTCTGGAATGACCTACCCCCTGAATTACGTACCATCACCGACCTCCGCCTCTTCCGCCAATGTCTTAAGACATATTTGTTTCAACAAGCCGGCCTAGCCTAACCTCCCATGGGGACTTTTAGGTAGTTTTAAATTGGGTTTTTAAAATTTGGTTTTAGCGCAGGAGAGGTTTATTTAATAGTTTTTAAATTATATTTATTGTATTTTGTATGTTTTTAAATTTCCTGTGCGCTGCCCTGGGTCCTCTGTGGAGAAGGGCGGGATATAAATTTAAATAAATAAATAAATAAATAAAATAATGCAAATATTCTCACCTCCATATATATTTCTACTAAATTTACATAACTATCATTTTTACCTACCATTTTTGTATAAACAAGTGCCACATTTCCTTATAGTTGTCCATAAAAAGTCTAAGTCTATAGGCAATCTGCTGACAGATGCAGTATTAGTCTTTTGCAGAATTTAGTATTTTAGTCTTTGGTGATCAATCGATCGACATGGCGCACACTGATTCTCCAAGGCTGCCAGACATCTGAGGGCAGAAGAACAACCATAGCACAAGAGAAGTGAGCACTCCTCAAAGCCAGAGCTGCAAATGCTGAAACAATGGTGCCCACACATCTCTGCCCAACATTTGGCAGAACATTTCATGCCCATGTAGGCCTTACCAGCCACCTGCGGACACATCGTGGGCAGCTCACAATCTGTTAGATGCCAAGGTCCTCTTCGAACATGATGGACGAACATCATCAGTCTTTGGCCATAGTAAGGGCACAAATAATCCATTTATGTTGCCCAGTGGTCAAATTCCATTTATTAGTTATGTAGTTCAAGAGAATATTATTTTTAGAAGATAATATTCTCTTGGCCTACATACAATTATATTTATATAATCCATTACTTTCTCCTAAAACATAATAAATATAGGCCACTTTAAAAAAATATGTGTTTAAAGAAACATTAAAAAGCAACCACCTCAGAGTTGTTGTGGGGAAAAATAGTAGAAGGAAAGAATATTAGTATCTTTGCCACCTTGAGCTAGTTATAAAATAATAAATATGGGGTAAAAATCTAGTAATAATTATCCTTTTAACCTTTTCAGCAGAATTATTTTAGACGGTTCATATCTATACAAATGTAATTTGTAATAATTTCAAAAATGTTATTTATTGCATATATTTTAAGCTAAAGTCAATTGGCACCCTGGCTATAAAAGTTAAGATAGTCTTCCATTATATAGGCAGTTTAGGAACCTTTATTTTTTTATTCCACTCATTTCTTAGCATCTGTATATCAATTGATTTAGTGATAATAAATCATCATCATCATCATCATCATCATCATCATCATCATCATCATCATCATCAACATCATCATCGTTTTAGCCATGCAGTTTCCAACCAATATGGTCCTGACCTTTCTTTGCCAATTGGGCTCGCAATACTTGCTGATGTCACTCCATCTTGTTTTAGGTCTCTTTTGTGAAAGCTTTATATCAAGTGGGATCCATTCTATGCCTGCCTTGGTCCACCTGCCATCAGTTCTTCTTGCTATGTGATCAGCCCATTTCCATTTCATTTCTTTTACTCTTCTGATGGCATCATTCATTTTGTTTGTTCTCTAATCCATGTGCAGGGCAGGTCTTTCTCGCCTTGTGATATCAAACATGTATCTTTCCATGGCTCTTTGCATTAGTCTTAGCTTTTGTATCAATTGTGAGGTTAGTGTCTATGTTTCACTGGCATATATTAGAGCAGGTGGCACACACTGATCAAAAACTTTTCTCTTCAGTCATAGGAGGAGGTTGTTTTTGAAAACTATGCTTAGCTTGCCAAATGTTTGCCAACCACATTTAATGCCATACAATTTCCTTTATTGTATCATGCTCTCTACATGGGGCTTCCCTTGAGGTGCACTCGGAGGCTCCAGTTAGTGCAGAATGCGGCCGCGCGGGGGATCTTGGGAGCACCAAGACACTCCCATATAACACCTGTCCTGCACGAGCTGCACTGGCTGCCTGTGGCCTTCCGGGTGCGCTTCAAGGTTTTGGTAATCATCTTCAAAGCGCTCCATGGCATGGGTCCTGGTTATTTGCAGAACTGCCTCCTGCCTCATACCTCCATCTGACCTGTCCGCTCCCAGGGGGAGGGCCTCCTCAGGGTGCCGTCCGCTGGACAATGCCGACTAGTGATTCCCAGGGGAAGGGCCTTCTCTGTGGTGTGTCCAGCCCTCTGGAACGACCTGCCCCTCGACCTTCTCATTACCACGGACCTTCGCCTCTTCTGTAAAGCATTGAAGACTTACTTTTTTCATGTGGCCGGCCTGGCATAGTTTGTTCTTACTATCATTTTAATAGGGTTTCTTAAGTTTATTCTAACTCAGGTTAAATTTATTTAATTTAACTTTAAATTTATCTATTGACTGTATTTAAATGTACCTTTTATTTTCCCTGTGCACCGCCCTGAGTCCCTATGGGAGAAAGGGCGGTATACAAATAAAATAAAATAAATAAATAAATGTTCCATTGAGATCCATTGGCCAAGGTATAGGTAGTGGTCTACTGTGTCTATTTCTTCCTTAGATAAAAAAAATCTTTCTTTGGTAAATTTATTAGACATAACCTGGCTCTTTTCGGGTTTATTTTTAAGCCAAATGGTTCTCCTGTTTTGTGCAGCTCTTGTATATCTCTTTGTAGCTCTCCAGGGACTTGTGAGAAGAGAACAACATCATCTGCAAATCTTAAATGATTTACAAGTGCCATTGAATTTTATTCCATCTTTTGCCCAGTCTAGTTTGCGAAATACTTCTTCAAGGCAGGCTGAGAACAGGATAGGTGATATTGTATCACCTTGTTGTACACCTCGTTCTATGTTGATTTCCACTTTAAGATAATTAAGGCAAATTGTCACCATTGTTTTTTTCTTATATTGATTGTAGTAAGTTTATGTAATCAGTGTCTATGCCTTGGTTGAGTGATACATTAATTATTGCTTGCTGGAACACTGAATCAAATGCCTTTTTGTAGTCAATGAAAGCCATGCACAGAGGCATGGTGTATTCGTTGTGCCTTTCAATGACTTCCTGAACAACCTGGATGTGATCCATTGTGCTGTGCCACATCTGAACACTGCTGGTCGAAACCATTTGTTGAATTTGTAAATATAGTATTGGTTATATTTATCTCTTAACACAGAATATATTAAAAATTCATTTTCATTATCTGTCAATTGGTTCAAAGTCAATATCTCTACTCTTATCGGTTTTATCATATTACCATATTTTCTCCAGTTTTTAACATTGGGTTTCCCCATAAAGTTAATTTATCACATGAAAAATGTTTGAATCTATTTTATTAGACATTATATTTTATAATTCTGACACAATTGTTTCCAGAGATAATAGAGCTTTAATGCATTTAGATCCTAATAATGTCGATCAAAGCAAAGGTGCTATATGAGCAACCCAAAATTGCCCATATCAGAAAATTAACACCAATTGTTGCTCTCGAGTACTTAATATTTGACAGTAGGTAAGTATAAGGATATAGCTCCAGATTTGGAAAACTGAATCCTGCCACATTGACTGGTAATTGCATTTTCTGTAAAAATATTGTCAGAATTTAACAATTCCATAAATATGTTCTATGCAAAAAGTTTATTTTATGAAATTTTATTGCAGTTATAAGAACTGCGATTTCTCTCAGAATATAGGTTAAGCAGGGAATAACATTCATTTTAAGAATGCTTGTTCTGCCCCAAAGGGTAAGGTTTAATGACTCTATATATTGATATCTGAAGAAACCTATCTCCATTTTATTTATATTACATACTGGTACTACTAACTGAGTTATATATTTTGGTACACACATATCTAAATATTTAATAGATTTGGTACAAATGCAAAAATATATCTTAAATGACATCAATTCCAATTTGGGCCAGTTAATAGAGTATCCTGCTATTTTACTAAAGGCATCTATCATTTGCATCAACACTGGAATAGCAATGTGAGGTTTATAAATAAGTAAATGTTGTCTGCAAATAAACCAATTTGCACTCGACAAAGTTATGTACTATTCTGTAGAGCTGTAGAGTATGTTATACAATAGAACAAGCCAAGGATTCAATGCAGATATTAAAAAGCAAGGGAGAAAGTAAACATCCTTGTTTAATTCCTCTGAATGGTAAAGTAATAGAAAAGTAATTTCTATTCTATTCTATTTCTATAAAGTAATTCCTCTGAGTGGTAAAGTAATAGAAAACATGCCATTAACCTTTACTTTAGGTGTGAGAACTCATATAATATCTTGATCCATTTTATGAAGTCCAAGAGGAATCTGAGCCTCATTAGGATAGCAAACACATACTGTTTACAGAGTTCGTCAAAAGCTTTTTCAGAATCTAATGATAAAATTACAAATTGACCTTTATCTTTATTTAAATCTGTTAGATCTACAATTAACCTAATTTCTATTGCTTACCTAGTTTAAAAAAAAAACCCATTTAATCATTCATAATAATAAATTATATCCCTTGCTGCAATCTATTTGCTAACACTGCTGTTAATAAATTTGAATCAAAACTAATCAATGAGGTTGGATAATGGTTAGTACACTGAGTGTGATATTTACTTGCTTTGGGTAAAATTGTATTACATGTTTGGTTAAATACTGCTGATAAAATCCCTTATCAAATATTTCATGATCATGTGATTGACAAAGTTTTGGCATCTCTGTTGTAAACATGTTAGCATGAACTCTGCATTCTCTGATATTATAGTAGTTAATTCGCCTTTATTTTGTGTTATTTCTCAAACAAAATTATAGATGGGCACGTATCCACCTGTGTCCATAAATGTTTCAGTTCAACTTTCAAATGATTTCCCCTGTTATTTTAAATCTTATTTTAAAATAACACCCTCATCTCCATTTCTAATAACAAGAAGAGGCTTCTGTAGAAACACATAGGGTACACAAAAGTCTGTCATGAACTAGAGGCACTGGAAAGGACATGAATAAGACAGGATGAAGCATTTTTGAAGGAATGCTCTGCTTGGACCATTCTGAAGCAAAGCCTCTTATTGAAGCTTAGTTGCCAACCAGACTGTTTAAGAATTGTTATTTATTTAAGAACTAGCCGTTCCTGGCCAGGCGTTGCTGTGGCCCAGTCTGGTTAAATGGCCAACCAATCTGTGTGTAGATGTACACCTGCACACACAAACATGTACACACAACCACCGTATAACCCCCAACCTACCTTCCTACTGTATTTCTCCCTCTCCCTCTCCCTCTCTATCCCTCTACCTACCTACCTACCTACCTACCTACCTACCTACCTACCTACTGTATTTGTCCCTCCCTCTCTCTCTATCCCCCTACCTACCTACCTACCTACCTACTGTATTTCTCCCTCTATCCTACCTGTATTTCTCCCTCTATCCTCTTACCTACCTACCTACCTACCTACCTACCTACCTACCTACCTACGTACTGCATTTCTCCCTCCCTCCCTCTATCCCTATAGCTGCCTACCTACCTACCTACCTATCTACCTACCTACCTACCTACATACCTACATACCTACATACCTACTGTATTTCTCCTTGAATCTTATGGATAGAGTATTTTATGTCATAAAATGTGTGGCCACTGCTCTCTCTGTATCCATCTACCTACCTTTTAAACAATTATTTACATTTCCGTTGCATGTACCTGGCACAGGTGTGACATCTACACAATCTATAAATATCATTGGTGCTGTACTTGAAAGGAACGTTGTGTGAAAATTTGGAAGCGATCGGTGCAGTACTTTCGGAGAGTACCAGTTTTGAACGCACTCTTGTTACATTTTTATTTACATAGATTAATACATGAGCTTCAGGATTTGGGGTGGGTGGGTGTTGTTTATATATAACCTTTTCTGGCTGAGAAATGCCAGTGTTTATTTAAATACCTTAATAAACATTTATGTGATTTAAATAAAGAAATACCGTATTTTTCGGAGTATAAGAGATACCTTTTTTCCTCTAAAAAGAGGCTGAAAATCTGGGTGCGTCTTACACATCGAATACAGCATTTTTTGCCTCCTGAAAACCCGCCCTTCACCAAAATGGCCACAGCATACCCTTATGGAGGCTTCCAGAGAGCTCCTGGGGGCTGGGGAGGGCAGAAATGAGCAAAAAACAGGGCATTTGTGCCTCCCCAGCCCCCAGCAGCACTCTATAAGCCTCTATAGGGCTATGCATGCATTTTTTTTACCACAAAATGGGCTATTTTCATGAAAAAACGGGCCATTTTTTCCTTGTTCTGCCCCCCCTCCACCTGCCCAGGAGCACTCTGCAATCCCCCTCAAGGCTATTCATGCTTTTAATTTGAAAAAAAAAATGGGCCCATTTTTGCGAAAAATGGGCCATTTGGGGGAGGTTTGCAAAGTGCAAAAAGGTTTTTTTCCCCCTTTTGGAAAGCTGTTTAGTTAGTGTGATTGATGAGAATTACGTTGGTCAAATACTGTGCCTGCAGAAACAAAGATTTGTTCCAAAGGTGGTCAGTGATTTCCTTCTCCAGCACATGGGTAAATACACCTGGAAATATCTACTTACCTACCTACTCTCTCTCTCTACCTACCTATCTACTATATTTCTCTCTCTCTCTCTCTCTCTCTCTCTCTCTCTCTCTCTCTCTCTCTCTCTCTCTCTCTCTCTCTCTCTCTCTCTCCCTCTCCCTCTCCCTACCTATCTACACACTCTCCCTACCTATCTACTGTATTTCTCTCTCTCTCTATTTCTCTCTCTCTATCCCTCTACCTACCTATCTACACACTCTCTCACTCCCTACCTACCTACCTACCTACCTACCTACTGTATTTCTCTCTCTCTCTCTCTCCTCCCTCCCTCCCTCTACCTACCTACCTACTCTCTCTCTCTCCTTACCTACCTACTATATTTCTATCTCTTTCTCTCCCTCTCTATCCCTCTATCTACCTACCTACCTTTTTTTTAAATTTGCCTCTTCAAAACCTGGGTGTGTCTTATAGTCCGAAAAATACAGTACGTAATCAGTATTTCAGTTACACATATTTTCATCAGATTAAGCCTATAGCTGTATGAACATATCACCCATATAAACCTTTATATGATTTGAATAGATATCCATATTCTAAAGCTAAATCTGTGTGGTTCGGAGTCAGAAAGCACGAATGCATGCATGTTTTATTCTTCTTTCACCAATTACATCACAGCTTTTAGATCTAGTCTCAAATGCTTAATCATACAAGTGCTGCTTAATGTTATGAACAATCCTCTATTTTATCCACAGGATTCTGATTTATTTTCATTTAAATCTGAGGAAACTTTGATGCAATTTTTTATATACAAGAAATACATGGCATATCTAGAAGACTATCTTGTGCATTTTTAATTTTTAGTATTCCATCAGTACAACTTGCAAATATACCTTATAATTGCTCATAAAGCTCAACTCTCCTTTCTCAGATTAATATTAATGAAAAATCAATGGGAGCCCCTACTTCTGTGATGCATCTATAGGCAATTCTTTCTCAGGGAAAATATCACCTGGATTTCAGTCCCAAATAAAGTAAATTAGTAGAAACATCAGTGCTTAGATAGAATAAATTCAAGGGATGCTTTTTGTCTAACTATAAACTAGCCAAGCCATATAGATTGGATAGCTGCTACAGTGGTACAGTATATCTTCCTTGACTTTATAGATAAACAAAGAATCAAGTCTCCCACAAATGCTTTTCACTACAATTGTTGTGCATCAGTGAAAGGAAACCAAAAGCACCTTAATCCTATCTTAAGGTCATTATAATTGTTTGAAGCCATTGTTTTTTTTTCTTTCTTCCTTTCTTTCAGGGTAAGTTTTATCTATCTTATTCTCTATGGAATGATCACAGGTAATCGAGGTTCATGTTTAAAACATGATGGTGTTGCAATGATACATCGGTTCTTAGTTTTCAAAGCTTTTTTTTATTAAATGGAAAAATAATGTTATTTATAGCCAGGGTTGGAAGTGTGTTACTTGCTCAATATCATTCATTTCTGGCTAGGCCAGCAGAAGTTGCTGGAAAATGTAATTCTATCATACCTGGAGGGCCATAGGCCATTGCTGGCTTTAGGGAGGACAAACAAGAAATGACAACATTGTCAGTATTTATGGATATCTGTTTAAAAACTTCTTCCACACCCTGATTTAGAATAAAAGAAATGTGTCATTTGTAACTTTCCAGCTTCTCAAGCATCATCTGGAAATGAAATAATTTCATAGTCATCTCAAAGCCTTTTATAGAAAGGACATCAATTCCTCAGTGTTGACTTAGTATGAAGGAGAACTTTGTTCACAATTAAAGTTGAGAAATGCAAATTGTTTTCTGAAATAATATTCAGGGAATATTAAATTTAAAATGTGTTAAAATTGAATTATCCTGTGCAATAGATAATCTGAGGTGGGTATGCAAATCTTTTCACTTTCCTTACTAATTGAAAAATTCCATTGTCTCTCAATGAAATTGGTTATTACTTGATTAAGAAAACCTAAAAGAATATTAATATTTTGGCCTATGAACTTGTACATTATTAGTTTCAAAATAGATAAGTTTGTAGCATTGACCAGTTTGGTGTCATGGGTGTCATGGTTAAATTGCTAGATTAGATACTGGGAAACTCTACTAGTCCCTTAGACCAGAGGTCTCCAACCTTTGCAACTTTAAGTCTGAAGGACTTCAGCTCCCAGACGTCTCCAGTCAGCTTTGCTTTAAGTCCTTCAGACTTAAAGTTGCAAAGGTTGGAGACCCCTGCCTTAGACATCAAGCTGGCTGGGTGATGTTGAGGCAACTCTTTTGTCATCCCAACCACCTCACTAGTTATTTATTATAGGGGAGACAAAAGGAGGAGGGAACATTGTGGATACGCTATTTTGAGTTGTAAAAAATAAAGGCAAGATATAAATCAAATCAATTGATTTCTCTCCAGTGTTTTTTCATTGCTAATTAAAGTTCCCAATCTTTAGCCAATCTTTGGCTTTAGTGCCAGGAAAGGAATTTCCTATTTATTAAGGGATAGTTGGTAAATGTAGGGGTATCAAATACAGCATGGGGAAAAATGCAGTTGTCAAAGAGAGGGATTTCCCCCCCCCCCCCAATGTTCTTCTGTCTGTCAATAGAGGATGATAAGATGATGGAGAAGAGTTAACATTCACATTCTAATTTGCTAAATGCTTTAATTAGGATAGAGCATTAGCAAATGAACTAGTATAGTTGTCCTATTTTAAATGCATTGAAGAAGGTGTAAAATGCAAGGAAAGTGTGATAATCCTCTCTCTCTCTCTTTTTTTAAGACACTGACATTTGGGGAATTCACAGACATAATCAATCTTCATCCATCCCACTCAGCCGCAAGATTTTGAATACAGAATTATAACCTTCTTTTTTTATATAAAATCCTACCTTCAGGGGAACAAACGGAGAACATTTGGTTTTATGAAGTGATGAAACTTTTAAATTCAGAACCATTTTTTCTGCAGGCATTTTTTTCCTCTCCACTGAAATAGTTCAGTGTTTCTCAACTCAACCAGGTTTGACTTATACAACATAAACTTTCAATTTAAAGAATACATTTTTTCCAACCTACGGTTTACAGCAAAAAATGTTTACGATGATTTTATTTCCTGTCTATTCCTATGTGATTGAAAGGAAAACATTAAAAAACTGCCTGATTGCCAAATTTCCTTGCTTGTAGAAGTTAACCATTAAAGTTTGCTTGTGCATTGCTATCAATTGTATGATTCCATGCATTCCTGAATCCGGTCACCATCTCAAGAGAATCTGATGCTGTCTTGAACATGCTGTAGTAGACTCCTGTTTATCATCTGACTCCATTTAGAAAACACTCTTATTGAAAGGGATAGAAATTTTGTTACGTATGCCTTGCTTAGCTGTCCCATTCAGTGAAAAAAGCATATAGAAGTAGGAACTTATAGCAAAACACCCAGATAATGAGAACTATTAGAATAGAACAGTGAATCAAGAGCAAGGGTATCAAACTGGTGGCCTGCGGGCCAGATGCATCATGTGCAGGCCACACCCACTCCAAGACCACAAAGGGAAAAAAACATCGCAAAACATCACGTGATGGCAATGTGACACTGAGTTTTTCACCCATGATCTAGAGCAGGGGTCTCCAACCTTTGCAACTTTAAGTCTGAAGGTTGGAGACCCCTGTTCTAGAGTAAATCTATCTTCCTTCTTTTTGTTAAAGAACTTAAAAAAGTATTTTTTGATTTCTGTTAGGATGTATTTTGTCAATATTATTAGTATGTATAGTGTTATTCAATAGTCACTGGTTAAATTCAACAGTAGTGAGAACCAGTAACTCCAGGAGGTACATATGGCTTATTGATAATTGCATGCATGATTCATAAAGCTGGTTAACTGTCAAGAGGCAGCTGTGGCAGTTTCTTTAGCTGGTTATGTAGAATGGTTATATACGTTAGAAGTTCTAGAGTCCTAAACTGAGAGTTACTTGCTATATCATTGATATTTTCCCCAACCTGTATAAAGAAGACAGACTGAGAATGCATGTCCATTATATAGGAATATCTGGAAGGATGGGGCTCAGAGAAGGCTGTGTTATACCATTATGGTATCTTACTTTTCAATTGGGGTACCATATATTCAATGAACATTTGCTGGATGGTTTGAATGGCTGGGGATGTTTTCAGTCTATGTGTGACCTATATATATGCTACCTAATGGATGACATAGTCTAGATAGGCTAGACATACTGTATACATTGACATTCCTTACATGGTGGGAAAGCTAGCTCTTCTGATATCATGTCAGCCCATGTTTATTCTCTGAATATATAGAAATCTAGTGACTCTTCAGAAAGCAGCTTAGATCCTTCCATTAAAAAGTATACAAAGTATACAATCCTTCTATAAAGTAATCAAATAAAAAGGCAGTTGTGCCAAGGTTAAAATAAATGGAATATGGACAAATATAAAACTGTTATGGGGAAAATGTAAAGCAGAGGTATGTGATTCACTTTTATACATGATAATTAAACTGAGTTGCTAATTGACTGAATATGACAATGGAAGGACAATTAAGTATGGGTTAAAATATATAGAACATAAGAACATAAGAATAGCCTTGCTGGAACAGGCCACAGCTCATCTGGTCCAGCATTCTGTCTCACACAGTGGCTCACCATTTGCTTCAGGGTCTTCCCAAGCAGATGTCTTCACCTGCTTATGATTCCCTGCAAATGGCATTGAGAAATATCCTGCCTATCTCTCCAACCCGGAGGGTGTCCTTAGGCATCCATAATGATAGCCATGGATACCCTTGTTCTCTATGAACTCATCTAATCCTTTCTTAAAGGTGTCGAGGCTGACAGCTGTCACCACTTCTTCTGGCAGGGAGTTCCATAGACCAGTGATCCTCTTGGTGAAAAAGTACTTTCTCTTATTTGTTTGAGGTCTAGCTTCCAAAAGTTTCATGGAATGCCCCCTAGTTCTAGCGTTGTGCGATAGGGAAAACAGTTTTTCCTTTTCTACTTTGTCCACACCGTGCATGATTTTATAGACTTCAGTCAGGTCACCTCTCAGGCACCATCGTTCTATTTACAATACAATACAATAGCAGAGTTGGAAGGGACCTTGTAGGTCTTCTAGTCCAACCCCCTGCATGGGCAGGAACCTTATACCATTTCAGACAAATGGCTGTCTAACATCTTTTTAAAGACTTCCAGGGTTGGGGCATTCACAACTGCTGGAGGCAAGCTGTTCCAGAGGTTAATTGTTCTTACTGTTAGGAAATTTCTCCTTAGTTCTAAGTTGCTTCTCTCCTTGGTTAGTTTCCACCCATTGCTCCTTGTCCTGCCCCCAGGTGCCTTGGAGAAAAGTTTGACTCCCTCTTCTTTGTGGCACCCTCTGAGATATCGGAACACTGCTATCATGTCTCCCCTGGTCCTTCTCTTCATCAAACTAGACATACCCAGCTCCTGCAGCCGTTCTTCATATGTCTTAGTCTCCAGTCCTCTAATCATCTTGGTTGCTCTTCTCTGCACTCTTTCCAGAGTCTCCACGTCTTTTCTACATCGTGGCGACCAAAACTGTATGCAGTATTCCAAGTGTGGCCTTACCAAGGCACTATACAGTGGCATTAACACTTCACGCGATCTAGATTCTATCCCTCTGTTGATGCAGCCTAGAACTGTGTTGGCTTTTTTGGCAGCTGCTGCACACTGCTGGCTCATATTTAGATGGTTGTCCACTAGGATTCCGAGATCCCTCTCACAGTTGCTACTATCGAGCAAGGTACCACCTATACTGTACTTGTGCATTTGATTTTTCTTGCCTATATGTAGGACCTTACTTTTTTCACAATTGAATTTCATTTTATTAGACAGTGCCCAATGTTCAAGTTTGTCTAGATCCTTCTAGAGTGAAGAGGCCCAGCCGTTGCAGCCTCAGATGGTAAGGAAGGTGTTCCAGCCCTCTAATCATTCTGGTTGCCCTCCTCTGTACCTTTTCCATTTCCATAATATCCTTCTGAAGGTATGGTGACCAGAACTGTACATAATACTCCAGATGGGCCTCACCATAGATTTATAAAGAGGCAAAATGACACTTGCTGACTTATTTTCTATACCCTTCCTAATGATCCCTAGCAATGAGTTTGCTTTTTTCACTGCTGCGACACACTGGGTTGACACCTTCATTGAGCTGTCCACCAGGACACCAAGGTCCCTTTCCTGGTTAGTTGCAAGGAGTTCAGACCCCATCAGTTTATAGATGTAGTTGGGGTTTTTTGCCCCAACCTGCATCACTCTGCACTTACTAATGTTGAAGCTCATTTGCCACTGGTTTGCCCACTCCCCCAGTGTCAAGAGATCCCTCTGGAGCTCCTCACACTCTCTCTCAGTTTTTACCACCCTGTATAATTTAGTGTCGTATGAAATATGGACACATATATAACTTCTAAGATGATGAACAAAGTGAGATGTGTACTGCTTGTTATTCTGTATAGTAGATTAAGGGAATTGTAATGAACATTGAACAGTAAGGATTGTTATTTAAAGACAATTAAGGGTAACCTAAGCCAAGATATGGAAAAATGCAGAGGAAACATGAAATATATTTACAATGGGAAATTATTGAGATTATAAAGACAGAATTACAAATTTGGGGCACACCAGGATGCATAATTATATAAATATAATGATGAGAATAGCTGGGAATTATAAACATGTCTACCTCTTGGCCAAAAATAGGCTGGGGGTGGTTAAAAATACAATTACTACAGATGTATACTTTTCCCCCCTCTTTTAAAAAAGGTGGAGGAAGATATAGTATATGTCAAAATTAAATATATATATTGAAATGGAATTATAAATACCATCAATGGAACTCGCTCAGAGGTTGAACTACATCAAGTAAATGAGATGAAGAGTTCAAAGTAAAGGAGAGAGGTAAGGGAAGAAGAGAGGAATAGGAGAGAGGGCTGGGGGAGGAGGAGGAGAGAAAGGAGGAGTGAAAAGGGGAGAGAAGAGAAAGAGAGGAAGGGGAAGTAGAGAAGAGAAAGATGATAGAGGGAAGAAAAGAGGTAGGGGGGAGGAGGAGAGAGGGAGCAGAAAGTGATAGATAAGGTACAAATATGGTGTATTTGTACCTTAGAAGAGACAATAATTGTTTTTGGGAGTTTATGGTGAGACAAATTGATGTAAACATTTAATAATATAATATGATGTTAGTTATGTAATAGCATGCATGTGGTTATGTTATGAAAATGAAAAAATAAAAAACTTTATATATAAAAAAGGCAGCTGTGCCATGGAAAATTGTTGCACAGTTGTCAGAACCTTTACTTCGAATTTAAAGAAAAATTGTCTATTTTTGATAGCATGGGATACAAAGAGTGACTGTATTTTATGCAGATGTTTTAGTCAAGAGACAGCACATCCTGCTTCTATAGATCCTCTATTTTTTTCTATATTTTTTTTCAAATAACAGAACCTAAACTTTGTTGACCATGGCACCAAATTTTGATAGTAACTATACTGCATTCTAACCATTGCATTCTAACCACCAGAGCTCCTAAAGTAATAACAATCTTAATAATAATAATAATAATAATAATAATAATAATAATAATAATAGTAATAGTAATAGTAATAGTAATAGTAATAGTAATAGTAATAGTAATAGTAATAGTAATAGTAATAGTAATAGTAATAATAATCTTTATTGTCATTGTAATAATATTGTAATAAAATTACAATGAAATTGGTTTGAGCGCCGTGCCAACACCTGCACCAGGTGGGATACAGACAGCAGTGACAGCCACAACAGGAATCTCTCCAGGCAAACAAAAAGGGCGACAAATGACAGTTGAAACAAAATGGCTGACAAATGACAGTTGAAAAGGATCAATTGCACTCTGTCTTCCATTATCCACCTCCTCAAATCTGCCCGGCACTCTAGGAGTTGGTGAAAGAGGAGCACGTCTCCCTTTCCTTTCCATTTCTTGCTGCAATGAACTTTGAGAAATCGCACTTGGCATTCCCTCCTCTCTCTCAGCTTTCCCAACAGAAATTCAAGTGGCCAAACTGACACTTGGTATTCCTGATAATGAGCTTTTGAAAGAATTGGAGGGTCCTCAAACTTTACTAAATTATAAATGATAACATCTGCCCATCCTGCCAGATCAGATAAGGTGATCATGATCCAGGGCCTTCTATTAAAGATGCCTCTATTAAATGAACTCATCTGGCCCTATAGCCCACCACGTAGATGGTTTGGGAATACTATGGTGTCTTAATTGGTATGTGATTTAAATGCTGGGGAATGGGGATTTACTTTGTATATTTATATTGATTATTGCTAGATACTCAGTATTGTAATGTGTAAAAAGAGAAGACGAAAGGAGGAAAGGAAGAAGAAAGGAAGCACACAGTACATTTAGAGGAGATAGGATACTGATTGAGTATTGTGCAGAAGACAGAGTGCAAAATCAGGGGCAAAGGAAGGGAACTTGCTGGAAAATGGACTGCCAGCCAGGTGAAATTCTACTTATTTTGTAAGAAAGCCTTTGGATCTACTAAACTATGTTTACAGCTGTTATTTCATTGCCTTTGAGGAATCCAAGATAAGGTTAAAAAATCAAAGTACACCAATTTATATTCCAGGCCACATGCAGGTTCATAAAGACTGTTAGGATAATTATCCTGATGTTGGGTTGACAATATATATAAGCCAGGATTCTTAAAGTGTATATGTAACTTTAAAGACTATGTGGAATCTGATTGGCTGTGCTTCCCAGCTCAATCATAAAAGGCAACTGGAAACACAGTTCATCCCTTTTGATTTCCTTTGCTTCCTGATTGCCACTGAGGGAGGAGCTGAACCTGAAGACAAAAGAAGTATCATTGGTTTGACTGACTGTAAGATAACTGTGTTTTGGTGAAGGACTGTTTATTGTTAGAGGAGTTAGTATCACTGTTTGGAAGAAGTATTTTAGTTACATCAAGAGTAAAGACTATTTACTTTTTCTAATATCAGTGTTTTAGAATTTTTGTGTGGTTTAAGCAACGTATCTCTTGCTGTCCGGTGTATTGCACTATTCTGCCTGTTTATTTTTCCAACAGGGGTGCTTTTTACCCCTAACAAAGACTTTGGTAGAATCCCCTGTTCCCACTTCACCACATCCCTATCAGAATTTGCTGCCATGTTGAAAAATGTAAATATGAGCAAATGAGGAATTTATTAAGGTTATATCGAATCATTTATTTTAATTCCATTTTTTATCATTTAAACTTAAAGTTTAAACGTTAAATTTAGCAGTAGTTCAGACAACATATATTGCTCAAAGCCAAGATCAGTTCCAAGACTGAAGTAATGTTCCTTTCCCTATTATAGATGATAATTTAAATGTTTTAAATACATATATTTAATAGTTTGCTTTAAAACAACTATTTATATTAAACATTTGGTTCAATGATTATATACCATTACTGAATATAAAAATTCATAATAATTTACAAGGATAATCTTCAGAGGAAGAGGCTCCTGCCTTTTCAAGGAAAGCAGGATATTCATGTGCAAATTTAGCCACTAAAATCTGGCCTTTGAATTGTTAGCTATATTTGTATATACCACCCTTCAACCTTTTTATGAGAATACATATTGTATAGACAAACCACTTCCCATTGAAGAGGTCAGAGAAGATATTGTTATTTGCTATTAAGGTGCAACTGAAAGACAGATGTAATTTGGAAACAATGTTTTTTTTAAAAATATTCTGCTAAGAGGCTTTATCGTCACCTATAATATAATATAAAGTTCTTTTATCAGACTGCTGACAATCAATCAGGCTCTGCAAGTTTCCAGAAATGTCCTTAAAAAGAGGCAGGGATGGAATCTGTCTGCAGCTTCTCTTTGCAGGTGCATGTGAAAAGACATAGCTGTTTTAAAGAGTTGAAGAGAGGTGCTATGTTTGGGTGACTGTGATCTGAAGCATTTTTAATTAATTTGGAATTCAAGGCACTGCTTCAATTGTGAACATCACAAGAAACATTCAAAGAAAATCTTGCATGTTAACTTTCTTAGGGAAAGGAAGTGATATATATTTTGCAGGGAGGGGGGAGTCTTCTCAGAAATTTCAGGCAAAATAATGTAGTTTTCATTTGAGCTGATTTCACTCACAACATCATGATGTATGTTGTTTGATTTTGCCTTAGTGTGATATATGAACCCAGCCATTATTGTTAGCAAACCAGATTTTATTGTTTGTGTGAACATGACCTATATATTTTAATGCAGAAACCATGGCTGAGCAAAAGATAGCTTAATGCATTGTGCAAATCCAGTTTCATGAGCTTGGGGAGATAAGCAGATACCCAAGAAGAAATACTAAATTGTTCACCCAAGAAGAAATACTAAATTGTTCCTTTAATGATTGTGTAGATGCATTTTCTTTTTATACCCAGCTATTAAAGAGGTAGGTGTCTTGTCCTTTGGAACTAGCTACCTGACACAGTGAATCCTGAATGTTTTATGAATTCATGGTTTCACCTTATTGCAATTCTTTTCGGTTGGATAATAGCTGTAGAGAAAGGACATGGCATTACCAAGGCAACAAAGCCTAGTAATAGTTAGAAATGATAGAGGCTACTCCTTTGTTTTGTTTCATTTGAAAAAGGCATCGTTACCAGCTGTGATGGATAACCTCCTAAAAGAGGTGTGAAAGATTTAGCTTGTGTGTGCACAAAGAGAAATAACAATATAATAAGGCCATGGAGGAAAACAATGTGGAACCCTACTGGCCTGTTAAAAGAGCTCCTATTCTTATTCTGAGCAGGTTGATTTAGTAGTAAAATGCAGGTATCTCGGTGAAACTTATTAATCAGGCCTTTGGGTTAAATACTAGGAAATAATAAAAACAATATCAACCGTTCCAACAAAAGGAATTTTAAGAAATTACTAATCTTCTAAACATAAATCCAAGACTTGAGAAACCGAATAGGCCAATAGTTTAATAAGAAGAAGCTATTATGTAGTATTGAAACATTTAATTAAAAGCATTTTAAAAAGAGGAATCAAAAAGAATTGTAGACCCCTTTTAATAGTTCTGTACAAACTGACAGTAAATTTAAGAAATAGCAGGCATATTTGGTACAGCATTTGCTCTTTCCATAGGATAATTGAGACTAAAATATAATACCATGGGCATAACAATGCAGGGAAGAGTGGAACAGGAATCACCAATATCTTCACAGCGCCTTTCAGTCCAGTACAGGTTAAAAATCAAGCACTTTCCTATTTCTCCTTTCCTATTCTGACAATGACTAATAGAAAATGGATGAATTTCTTATCCTTTGTTTCCATTAAATTTTAAATATTAGATATGAAGGAATTATGGGAAATTTGGCCCAAGTTCTCTTTCAATTGTTTTATATTTGAGCAAAGTGAAACTTTTGAACAAAGTTATGACCGATTCAGAAGACAGTGACAGAGAAGGAATGGGAACACGAGGTCATGCCCGCTGACAAAAGCTCAAAGGATTCAGATATTAAATCTGCAGAAAATACTTTTGGAGATACAATATCAGTGTTTAGATAATGTACGTATATAAGGGGGGAAGAAAAGAGAAAATAGTTCCTATTTTCCATTACCACAGGAAAAGAAATTAGATGCAGATGTTGTAGATATAGTTTTAGATTGGATTTTAATTGGATTTTAACTGGGTGGGGGAAAATCCTAACAGTAGCATCTGTATAAGAGTGAAATATATACCCATGAAGGTTATGCATTCTCCATCTCTGGAGGTTTTTAAGAAGAAAAGAGACTGGCCGTTCTCAATGATGCTTTAATTATTTTTCCCTTACTTTATAGAAGATTGAAATATATGATTCATGTCTGGAAGAGAAGAGACATTTTCATTTCTGTCATGAAAAAAAAGGATGCAGAAAATAGAATGCAGGAACCAGTTTAACTTTTTTGCAACTGGTAAAATAAAACAGACTTATCTTTCTTGAAATTTGAACCTTAGGAAAAAATATTGTTGGAATGCCAACTTTCCCTTTTAGCCTATTTTATTTAAGTTCCTGTATAGTTTGATTCCAAATCTAAGAATCTGGCAACATCCTGTGCTGCCCCACCCACACACATACCTCAGGTGTAAGGAGTCTTTATTTAAAGACTTCAGAGCCTGAATTGGTATTCTCAGCAAGTCCCTGTGATACCACCCAATGATCCCCAAAGGCTACTCAAATGAAGCCAACACTAGTCTTCAATGCACAGACAAATCCAGTCCATTACACACAAGCAAGTTCCCAAGGCAAAGGCAAGTTCCAAGACAAAGGCAAGGCAAAAGCTGAAGAAACACAATCCAAAGATCAAGGAAAGAACACACAGCAACAAATGAACACATTGTTCCCAACATCATCTTTATTTGTCTGCTATGCCAAAGAGCCAGCCTCTGGTGTAGCCCATCAAGAGGGGTGAGGCTGCCTCTTCAAGAGTAATCTGGCTGACCTTAGCTGCTCCTGTCTTTTCTCTGCCCTATATGTTCTTGGATCAGGTGCAGAAGGTGGTTTCTCTTTCTCATTGTTAACCCGCTGCAGTTGCATGCTTTCCACACCTGAAGCTTCAGGGCTGTTCTGCTGCCGCTATGCTACTGTCAAATCACTTTCAGGTGGCTGCTTGGAGCCATTGACCAAACTCCCCCTCCTGATCTGCCCAGAACTGGTTCATCCTCCTCTGAGCTGACATCGGGGAGGTATCTGGGGAAGCATCTGGGACAGTCATCACTCATTGCTGGACCAGGAATGAATTAGAACTAAGGGCAGATTCCCAACTATTCATTATTAAGACTCACAAGGACACCCTCCGGGTTGGAGAGAGAGGCAGGATGTCTCTCAATGCCATTTGCAGGGAATCATAAGCAGGTGAAGACATCTGCTTGGGAAGACCCTGAAGCAAATGGGGAGCCACTGTGTGAGACAGAATGCTGGACTGGATGGGCTGTGGCCTGTTCCAGCAAGGCTATTCTTATGTTCTTATGTTCTTAAGCCAATATTCTTCAAAAGACTATTTAAAAGTGGTATAATTTCATTTTAGTAAAAGTAACCCTGATAGTGCAAAGGGAAGAATTAAAGTCTGATTAAATATACTGATGAATGGATCTTCACATCTTATACAAAAAAACCAGACCAAGACAATAATAAACAGGCATGAAGTTAAACCTCTTGTGTTTATAAAAAAATGTTTTCAACTTATTACCATTCAGCTCTTATTCAAGCGCTGTACCCACTGACTGGCTAGGAAGGTGATAATTACCATGCAAGCAGGAACTGATTTATACATCTATCCAAGGGGAAACAAGATGGCTGTTAAGGCATAAGAAAAACACTCCTGTGCTTAGAATCTTTTCTAAGTATTTTTAAAGTGGCGAAACAAAAGCAAAATCTGGTTCCTAAGTAATTATTTTATATTTGTACAGTCTTACCCATGGCTCTAAATATTATGCTCTACATGGAGCTGATATATTGAAGCCCTCTGAATTATATTACATTTCTAAATGGCTTTCTTGTTTTTTGGAACAAAGAAATGAATTTTCTCATTTTGAGATATTGGATCACATATTATGTATTACATACATTTGGGTGGTATGGTGGAGAGAATATCTAAAAACCAGAAGGAAAGTGATTAAGCAGTGGTTTCTTTATTCCCTTTGAGATTCTCATTATTACAAGCATTAGAATCAATCCTAAAAATTGTAATGTTGAATCATTTTGATTTGCTATGGGAAATTTTTATCATTAAAATCAGATTGTCTTTACTTATCTGAAGCAAGCACTCTATTGGTCAATAAAACTTTATCCTCAATACACATGCTTAATCAGAAACTGAAAAAGTAGATTGTTCAGTACATGTAATTCTGGGAATTCAGGGGTGGGCTGCTGGCGGTTCGCATGGGTTCGGGCGATCCGCTAGCTAGGATTCTGCGCAGTTCGGCGAACCCCAAATGCCACTCCTGGCTGGCCACACCCACAGCCACCCCTCCCCTCCCACCTCGCCCCTCCCAGGAGTCTCCACGTGGCCTGTTCATCATGCCAGGTAAGTGCAAGGCTGCATGGAGGCTCGGGGAAGGGCAAAAAATGAGCCTGCCAGAAGTTCCGGAAGTTCTGGAAGTACAGAAATGGGGAAATAGGTTTCTCCATCCTGGAGGCTCAAGGAAAACCTCTAGAACCTAGGGAGGGTGAAAAATGGGCCTATTGGAAGTCCTGAAATGGGCCTGTTACCAGCCTCCAGAGCCCAGGGGAAGCAGTTTCCGCCTTCCCAGAGGCTCGAGGAAACCTGGGTAGGGCAAAACTGCTCCCCCCCCCACTGTGGTGCATGAGGCCAGCTATGCCACGCCCACCATGGCCACGGCCACCCAGCAACGGGGCAGCACACCCATTGCTGTAATTTTTGAAGCCCACCCCTGCATGTTTGATGTACTTATTTTTAATAAGCATAATTCTTCTTAGACATATCTTGGAATGTCAGTAACAATCATTTATTTATTTTTTATAGCTTTACAATTATACTGATCCACAATATTTTTCAAAACAAAAATATCTGGATAGAGTATCTCATTTTAAATGGTTACAGGATTCTGTGTTATATGCCATCAGGCTTCTTATTTCACCTTGCAATGATATTTCTTCAGCAGGATATGTGATGAAAAGAGAAAATTGAACATGCATGCAAATGTAAAATTGTTAATAATGTAATAATAATGAGAAGTGTTGTGCACTGGTATGCATGCAAATTGATAAATGCTTTTGCACTGAAATGGTAATGTGCTGTTATTAATTTCTGAAAGTACTCAGGAAAAGGTTTGCTGCTATTAGATAAAAGGAATAAAATATAAGAGTGTGATCATCCTTCTGATCATAGAAAATATAATTTAGAAACATTTAATATGCTTCAAAATGTTTCTCAATGAAATAATAGGGAAGGATATTTGTTATGCTGTATAAATACTGGGACTGAAGTTTAGTGATTATGTCAGAACTGCAAACAATTAATGCCAGAACATACATATTGAAGTTTTGTTATTTAACTTAGTTAACTTAAGCTAACTTTCTATGATGCTGCATTCTCAATATTTGAAATACAGTATATTCTGTAATATACATTACAAAGGTAAACCTCATTTTTTCTGGTTAGTTATCTATGCACAGATTAATCTACTTTATAACACCTAAAATTATCATGGTATACAACTATATTTATATAAGAGCTGTGGTGGTACAGTGGTTACAATGCAGTACTGCAGGCTACTTCTGCTGCCTGCCTGCAGTTCGGCAGTTCAAATCTCACCAGGCTCAATGTTGACTTAGCTTAGCCTTCCATCCTTCCGAGGTGGGTAAAATGAGGACCCAGATTGTTGGGGGCAATAGGCTGACTCTGTAACCACTTAGAGAGGACTGTAAAGCACTGTAAAGTGGTATATAAGTCTAAATGCTATTGCTATATTTCTTTATTTTCTAGCCCAACAAATGAACAGTTTGAGATAATTCTACATTGGAAAAAGTGATATATGTACAGTAGGTATTGCCGTGTTTGTCACAGAAGATAGGGCACCTTAATCAAGCTGTTTGTGTACCAAAACACTTGATTATTCAAAGCATGAAATAAAATCTTTCAAAGTTCTTTCCCAACAAGGAAATCAGGAGTCTAACACAATACTAAATGATTGAATGGTAGACTTGATGAATGAATCTTATGTTTTAAATATCTTAACTTGTTCATTTTCATTTCATTTTCAAGAGTTTCATTTTTATATTCTTAATCTTGCAGAACATTAATTCTTCCCATTCAATCATCCTCTGTGAGTTGAAGGCAACTGGCTGAAAAGGCGAACCGGGTTCACCCGCAAAAGAGTCCTCATTATTTAAAACAAAGCTGGCACAACCTGTTGGCCCCAGAGCACCTTCAAAAGGAACCAGCAGCCAGTAATGTTTAATGCAACAAAACCTGAAATTATAAAATACATAGAGAATTCCCATATTAATCCCTAGTTCTCTGCTGTATGCATTAAGATATTCTGCCCTGTGCATGTAGACCTGACATGCTTTGATCATACAGATCAAGCTACTATGTACTTCAAGCAAAAGCTAAGGACTGACTTATATAGTAGCATATTTGGTGCTTCTCATGTTTTCAATAATGTAGTTGGTGTTTCCCATAGCTCAGGAGATTGGTGTGTGTGTGAATGATGAAATATGTTCTCTGAGAGTGAAATTACTACCTGGTCAATGATTTTCCTTTCTTCCCTGTAAGGTTTTTAGGGGTGGAATATGCTTTTGCTTCTTTACCTCTTTCATTCCCTGCTACAGCTGTGATGGAGAAAAAGAGAAATTATTCATTATCTTGCTCAGTTACAAAGCTGTGTATTATTGATCTTTCTGTTAGTTGTATTCTGTATCTGAATAGATGACCTCTGTTGTCTTTCATTCCTTTTTACTTCTCCCATTTTTCCTCAAAGTTTCAGAAAAGTTGAGAGGAAGATGAGAGTCTTCTGTGAATGGGTTTGGAAGAATATGTTTCAGACTAGATTGTTTCCTCATCTTGACAACTTCCACATGTGTGAACCTTAACTCCCAGAATTTTCACTGACAATTTTGGAAGTTTAAATCAAAACAACTGAAGTTTCCATGATGCAGATCAGACAGGATACTCTTTCACCCCAAAGGTTTGGTTCAGAAGAGAATGCGTGCTTTGCTATTTGCAACTATTGCAAGCATAGGATCAATTATGATAAGCATAAGAAGCTTCTAGCAGCATCTTCAGAGTTTTTACATTTAATGAGGGACTCTCCCATTCAGATAGCAGCACAAATAACACAAAGACATTTGCCTAGCTATTTGCAAATCACTCATTTCTGAGCAAGCAAGGTAGATGAGGCAGGTCACTTTACACCATTGGGTTCAATGATACGTCAATGATATGACATACTGGGTTTTCTTCATATCGCATCTATAAGGTGGAATGTTTGCTCAACTTAAAGAACTTATGCCAAGTCTGGAATTCAAGAGATAAAACAATCAGAGTGTAGGAAATACAATTTATGCCTTTGAAATCTAGCTTTAAAAATCTTGAAATGTGCATTTTCCTAAGTTTTCCTGCTAAGCTGCTGTTCACATAAAGCTCCTAAATTCTGAATGGCAATCCAGAACTTTTTCACTCTAGTATATTTGTGTCAGCTGCCAATAGAAAGCACAGAGAGCTAGTGAAGCTATAAGGTTTTTTTTTTAAGTTTTAAAAATGAAGGGAAAAATCCAGCAAAATTTCAATAACATCTACTGTTAGCAAGTTGCAAGTGCTGACACAACCTGACACCACACAGAAGTCAGCAGTGAGAGGCCCCTTTTTAGAAGCATGCCCACCAGCTATGCCAACCTGGTATCTATGTAAATTTGTTTAATAAATAAGATAAGCATCCCTGGCATTCCACAAAACCCACTGATTAGAGAATGGTGAGGAATACCACCACATATGGGTAAACCAGAATTCATGCTTCCATGTCACGGCAAGCCTGCCAGCCAAGATACGTTATTGAAAAAGACTACTCATGTATTAGCTGAATCTCAAATGTCTTATTTGAATCAGATCCAGGCTGATTCCTGTAAGCTTCTTCTTGAGGACTGAGCACACCAAGTGAATATTTAAGAAAGGTGCCAAGTCTGTATCCAAGCATCTGAAGTGTAATCTTGTGAGGAAGCTGCCATAAAGCCAGTAAGCCTCACTGGTAATGATGTATCTTTGTAGAGGAGTTGCTTTAAATGAAAAACTAAGACTTAGTATTCTGTGATTTCCTGTAGAAGTGAAATCCTTCTATTCATTCAAAGTCTGACTCCCTGACTGACACATCTCAATGTCTATTCCGGTCTTAGCTATCTGAATTATTGAGATTCTTATTTAGAAACAGCTGGGTTTTCCCCCCCATATAATATCTATTGAATCAAAAACGTTTTGGTAAAAATTATCTTTAAGAAAGGCAAGACAAGCAGTTAAGAGCAAAACTTCTGAAATTCTTCTGAATTCCTTTTCCAGAAGGAGATATGGAAGGCACTCGTCTTATGTGTAAAGAAATAACACATTTCATCTCTCTCTGTTCTAGTCTTATGTTGTGTTTGTGTGTGTGTCAGAAGTGAGAAGCACTGGGTAGCTTGCATAGGCTTCTGCTCAGTGTTTAATGATTGGGACAGTCCAAGACTTAGAGTAAAATAACCAGTAAATTTGGGACAACTTCCAATGATTTCTTTAAAAGCGATACATTGTGTGTGTATGTGTTTTGGGGAGGGTTTTTTCCCCCAGATTTCCCCCCTCTGTTCTCGGTTTACAAACTAATTTTATTTTTGAATGTTCTTCTACCACACAAACTATTGGTCCCATTCTTGTCTCAGTTAGCTTGATGACTGGATAGAGACTGACCCTAGGTCATTTACATCAGGGGTCCCCAACCTTTGCAACTTTAAGTCT
Source organism: Rhabdophis nuchalis (assembly GCA_039707465.1). Taxonomy (NCBI): domain Eukaryota; kingdom Metazoa; phylum Chordata; class Lepidosauria; order Squamata; family Natricidae; genus Rhabdophis; species Rhabdophis nuchalis. Next base: position 43,204,513 of record CM077651.1, on the reverse strand, counting down.
GAAGGACTTCAGCTCCCAGACTTCTCCAGCCAGCAAAGCTGGCTGGAGAATTCTGGGAGCTGAAGTCCTTCAGACTTAAAGTTGCAAAGGTTGGGGACCCCTGATTTACATCATCTCTTTCTAGCATCCCAACAATTAGAAAGAATTATCCAATTCATGATGTGAAATTATATAAAAGTTGATGATTGTAAGACTGAAATGAAGATTCTTGCAAATAAATGTATTATTCATAAAGCAATTACTTTTGTCATTAGGAAATAAAGGAAAATAATCTATGATAAGAAACCATTTCATTGAATAATTTTATTATCTTTATGGATAAAATATTTACAGAAAGCGCACTTATAAAACCATTATTGAAAAGGCATTGTTGCAAAACAAAGGTTTCCAATGATTTTATCATGGCAGTTTTACTTCTAAAAATAACTTTTATTTTGTGATTAGCCGATACAAATTTTTAAAGCTGTGTTACAATAGCAGAAAAGATGTTACTGAAAATAGTTTAAGTGCAAAATCACTATTTGCACTATTCAGATGTTACTCTGTATATCTTAAACAAAATAATTATTAGTTCCAATCTGCACTTTTTTAGAGTCTCATAAATGTGTGGTTTGATGTACCCATATAGAAAATGATGCCCTGTGCTGATACTGATGCTGTTGTACTGCATGGTTACAAACTGGTATAGCAAGCCAACAATGTACAGGTAGCCTTTGATTTACAACCATTTGCTTAGTGATTATTCAAAGTTACAATGGTGCTGAAAAAAGTGACTTATGACCACTTTTCACGCTTACAATATTCACACTTACAATTGTTGCAGCAGACCCACAGACACGATCAAAATGTGAATACTCGGTAACAGGTTCACATTTATGACAGATGCAGTGTCCCAGAGTTGTGATCACTTTTTGCAAAGTTCTGACAAGCAAAGTCAATGGAGAAGCCATGATTCACTTAACTTTAGCAAGAAAGGTTGTAACATAGAGCAAAATTCACTGAACAACTATCTCTCTTAGCAACCAAAATGTTGGGCTCAGTTGTGATCATAAGTCGAGGCCTATCTATATGGCTATTTTCATTTGGATCTATCCAGAAAACACATTTATCTATTTATCCATTAAGAGGATGTAATGATTGCTTGAACATAGTATATAAAGACATAATAAAAATTGTCTAGCTGTGTAGCTTCCACAGAAGTTAAGGACACCAACTCTCACTCAAACCAATCTTGTATATTTGCTCCCCTTCCACATACAACCCAAGCAAATGTGTTGATGTGTTGTGATGTGATATGTGTGTGTATATGCGTCCATGCCCTAGTCAGAGAACCTACTACAAAATTAATTTTATAAATTTGAGCTAAATTAATGCTACATTAATAATTTTATTTATTTATTTATTTATTTATTTATTTATTTATTTATTCATTCATTCATTCATTCATTCATTCATTCATTCATTCATTCATTCATTCATTCATTTATTTATTTATTTATTTATTTATTTATTTATTTATTTATTTATTTATTTATTTTTCTATACCGCCCTTCTCCCTTTTGGGACTCCGGGCGGTGTACAGCCAGAATAAAAATGATAATACAGAATTTAAAAACCAGTATTAAAAAGAAATATTAAATAATTGGCCGATATTTAAAATCCCAAGCTAAAATTTTAAAAATCCCTTTAAAATTATGATAGCCTGGCAGCGCAAAATAGGTGTGTCTTCAGGGCACGACGGAAGAGATGTAGGTCCAAGATTGTCCTTAGTCCAGGGGGTAGGTCATTCCAGAGGGCAGGAGAAGCCTCTCCCCCTGGGGGTCACCAGCCGGCATTGTTTAGCCGAAGGCACTCTGAGGAGGCCCTCTCTGTGGGAGCGAACTGGACGGTGGGAGGTATTTGGTAGCAGGAGGTGGTCTTGCAGGTAACCAGGTCCCTTGTCATGGAGTGCTTTAAAGGTGGTTACTAGTACCTTGAAGTGCACCCGGAAAGCCACAGGCAGCCAGTGCAGCTCGCGCAGGAGAGGTGTCACGTGGGAACATCTAGAAGCTCCCAGAATCCCCCACGTGGCCACATTCTGAACTAACTGGAGCCTCCGGGTGCACCTCAAGGGAAGCCCCATGTTGAGAGCATTGCAATAGTCCAGACGGGAGGTGACGAGGGCTTCAGTGACTATGCGTAAGGCGTCACGATCCAGAAAGGGGCGCAACTGGCGTATCAGGCGAACCTGATAAAAAGTCCCCCTGGCCACGGCCGTCATATGATCTTCTAGAGACAGCTGAGATTCCAGGAGGATGCCCAAGTTGCGAGCCCTCTCTGCGGGAGCCAATGTCTCGCCCCCGATAGTCAGAGATGGTATCAACTGACTATACCGTGAAGCCGGTAGCCACAGCCACTCGGTCTTGGATGGGTTGAGTCGAAGCCTGTTTTTCCCCATCCAGACTCGCACGGCCTCCAGACACCAGGACATCAATTCCATGGCATCGTTGGGGTGGTCTGGGGTAGAAATGTACAGCTGAGTATCATCAGCATACTGATGGATCTCACCCAACGGCTTCATGTAAATGTTGAACAGGAGGGACGAGAGGACCAACCCCTGTGGGACCCCACAAGTAAGGCCCTCAACGTCGACCTCTGCCCCCCTGCCAACACAAACTGCGACCAGTCGGAGAGATAGGAGGAGAACCACCGTAAAACGGTGCCCCCCACTCCCAAGCCCCTCAACCGGTGCAGCATGATATCATGGTCGATGGTATCAAAAGCCGCTGAGAGATCTAACAGCATCAGGATAGATGAACAACCCCTATCCCGGGCCCTCCAGAGATCATCAACCAACGCGACCAATGCTGTCTCCGTGTTGTACCCAGGCCGAAAGCCGGACTGGTGCGAGTCCAGATAGACAGCTTCATCCAGGTGCTGATGGAACTGTCAAGCCATCACACTCTCAACAACCTTCACGATAAAACAAAGGTTGGAGACAGGACGGTAGTTGGCCAAAACAGCCGGATCCAGAGAGGGCTTCTTGAGGAGGGGCCTCACCACCGCCTCTTTCAAGGCGGCCAGCAAGAACCCCTCACTCAAGGAAGCATTAGTAATTCTCTGAAGCCAGCCTCATGTAACCTCCCGGGAGGCCAGTACCAACCAGGAGGGACACGGGTCCAATTAACATGTGGTGGTGTTCAGTTGCCCCAGCAACCTGTCCATATCCTCAGGAGTCACAGGATCGAACTCCTACCAGATGATATTCTCAAGACCTGCGTCCATCGGCCCATCAAAACTAGTCCAGTCAGAGGCCAGCCCGTCCCAAATCTGATCGATTTTATCTTGCAGATAACACTTAAAATCCTCCGCTCAACCCTGCAAGGGAGTATCCTGCGCCCTCAAATGAAGAAGGGAGCGGGTCACCCTGAACAGGGCGGCTGGTCGGTTATCTGCAGATGCGACAAGAACGGAAAAATAATTGCGTTTTGCTGCTCTTATCGCCACTAGGTAGGTCCTTAAATGGGACCTTACCAGTGTCCGATCAGACTTGGAGCGGGTGGCCCTCCAACCGCTTTCTAGGCATCTCTTCTGACGCTTCATCACCCTCAATTCCTCAGAGAACCAAGGAGCTAAGGTGGTTCGGCGTCGGGCACGACTTGGTCGAGGGCCCCTGTGGCTGCAGTATTCCAAGCGGACACCAGGTCCTCAGTCGAATCACGGGTCAGGGTCTCAGGTATCGGCCCAAGCTCCATCTGGAACCTCTCAGGGTCCATCAGGCACCTGGGGCGGGACCATCTCACCAGTTCAGGTTCCACCTCCCGCGGTGGGGTGCAGCGGTTGGAAAGTCAAGCCGAAGGAGAGAGTGATCTGATCATGACAGGGGTTCAATGACTATTTCCCCTAAACCAAGATCACTCAACCACTGGCCAGAAACAAAAGCAAGATCCAGTGTATGTCCTCTGGTGTGAGGACATACTTAAATAATTAAAATTATTTGGATATAAAATAAGATAGATGGGGCAAAATTAATTTCTACATGCCCACCGAAATCATTCTTTTGTACACAAACTGTTCTCCCATACCTAAGTAGGCAAAGAAGTGCACACATGAACACTCATGCAGAAAAATCAAGGTTGAGAAAATACAAACATGGACACAAAAATAGTATGACAATTTTTAATCCAAGGTGAGCCTGCACAAGCTGTTGCCAAGATGGGGGTGATTTAGTTTAGTTCATATAAACTGGAATGAGAAATGGAGAGGGCACCCAGAGTTGGTATTTCTTGTATTTTAACAAGAAAATAAGTTGATATTGCTTTTGTACTAAGTTACAAACAGGAAAGAGATAGACCTATCAAATTTAATGTCCTTACCACCAGTCTGGTTCAGTCATTATAATAAGCCCAGCCTATCTATATGATAAGCCTCTCTGTCTTCTCTCCCTGTGTTTCTTCTCTCTCTCTCTCTCTCTCTCTCTCTCTCTCTCTCTCTCTCTCTCTCTCTCTCTCTCTCTCTCTCTCTCTCTCTCTCCTCCCTCCCTCCCTCCCTCCCTCCCTCCCTCTCTCTCTCTCTCTCCTTACCTTGTAGAGAGATGGATGGCAAATAAATTTTAAAATAGAAAAAAAAAACTGGAAAAGATAGCAAAATACAAAGACCTACAAATAAAAATAGAATGACTGTGGCAAAAGCAAGCAAAGGTGGTACCAATAGCAAAATATGCTTTGGGTAAAATACCAAAACAACTGGAGAACCACTTTAATACCATCAGCATTGACAAATTCACCATCAGTCAATTGCAAAATTGACTCAGCTTTACATGAAACAGGTTACATCCTGTAATGATATCTGTAACACCATCAAACATCCAGATCTGCTTATCACAGGTCTTGGAAAGGACTCTATAGGGAGACAAAGATGCCAAACCCAGTTTGAACTATGTGATGAATAATAAATATTCATTGATATTAGGTAGTAGGTAGGATGAAGTATAATAATCTGGATTCCTAGGATGGAGGGGTCCTTCCAGAGCAATAAGAAACAGCTCAGTCACGATATTTTGAGTGAGAGAAAATGGTAAAGCAGCCACTCCTAATAGTTTTCAGAGTATATACCTACTTGATGTAGATCCTAGTGTCCCAGGGAACAACCACTTCAGTATGAGCCAATAGTCTTATTTATTTTATTTTATTGAATTTATAAAACCGCTCCCTCTCCCCACAGGGACTCGGGGCGGTTTTATAAGTCTGCTGCAGTTGCCAAGAAAAACAACAAAGATGATTAGGGACCTAGAGGATAAAGCATACAATGAATGGTTGCAGGAACTGGATGTCTATTCTAATGATGAGAAAGACTACAGTTTAGCTACAGAGTGCTACAGTTTAGCAAGATTCTGTCTATAGATTTCTGAATAAAGAAATCTGCTTTGAAAAATTACCTGATGTCTTTCTTGATTTTGGGGTCTGAGATATACTATGTATTTAGATTTTAAAGTTATAGATTATGTTTCCTACAACAATTGCACATGGTTTGAATAGTTACATTTCTATTATATTTTCTGCCTTTTGTCATTTCTTAATAGGCATATGGATGGACTTACAATTAGAGATCTTAAGGTGCTTTCATGGGCATCAGTAACTAAAACTACATATATCATCTAACTATGTCATCAGTGGTCTATGAATAAAAATAAGGATGTGAAAACAATTTGAATTTATGTACAGCTAGTACTGAAAAACACTTGAAAAACTGTTTTGTCCTTGCATTCCACATTCAAGTAGACATATACTAGTGAATATTTTTTGGACACAAATTAACCAAGGTTCCTATAGAAGCATTTTATGTAACATGAAATTGATTGACAATATAATCCCAAATGATACTGTTGACTCTTTTATATTTCTGGTTATAGTTCCAGTATACAAATTATTAGCTCTAAATGATTTATTATAAAGTCTACTCTTCTACTCCCACCTCTTTTATCTGTAAATATACTAAGAATTCCATTGTGTTTACAAGAAACTGCTGTTTGCTTTGAATAAGATGCTGTTGTAAACATTGTATATTGATTGTGACTAGGACACTCTTCTGGCCTGTTTTACTGCTTGTTAGAAATGCCCGAGGTGGTACATTAACATCAAGGACCTTACTATTAGAGTACCAGGTGTTTCTTTTCTACTGGGAATGCTCCAGAAATAGCATCTCAAAGTCAACAAATGAAATTTATTGCCTCGGGTGCAGGATACAGAATCTTTAGCTTATTTGATTGAATGTTCTTATTAAACTTCATTTGTTTTTAAGAATAATCATGCCTTAGGTTCAGGACACCTTTCTGCAAATCAGTGATCTTTATTTTTTATTGGTGTCTGCGACATAGTGTTGCCAGATACATAACAATATTTAGACAAATACATTCATTTTTGCCATGACTCTATGTACCTTTTTCCTCTACAGGGTAATTGCATTTCAAAGAAAAAGTTATTTGGAGGATTGGTTTAAAGTAGCAACAACTTTAAAGTAAGACATTTCCAATATAGGAGAAATATTTGATGAATTTAGCATTGTGATAGAGCTAGTGAAATGTCTTTGAGAGTAGTGCCATCTCCAAAAGTGGTTCTGGGGATTACATTATGCAACACATACAGCAAATATGGGGACTCTCATTTGCAAAAGAGAGAGATTTATACTCAGTTATAGTATCCAAGAATAAATACCATAACAAGCACTATGAATTCTCCATGTGTTTCTCAAATTCTATCTTCTAGAACAGGGGTTCCCAAACTTGGCAACTTGAAGCCAGCAGAATTCTGGGAGTTGAAGTCCACAAGTTTTCAAGTTGCCAAGTTTGGGAACCCCTGTTCTAGAAGCTTATGAGAGACACTAGGGAAGATTTCAAGAACATATAGGCAATGCACAAGGAAAGACATCAAAGGGAACTCTTAATATAATGATGGTTATAGTCAGAAAAACAAATACAGGACCACTGAATCTCATGGAGAAAGATTCTCTTCCATAGTGATGAATGTTTGAGAATATGTGTATTCTAAATTAAACTGTGTACTTCATTTAGTCAGACAGATTATCTATAAAACCACTGTTAATGAATCAATGATCATTTCACATGTTACTAAATCATATAGTGTCTTGCAACAGTTTGGCTTGGCACAATGCCTCTGCTTTGCTGACTAGGGTTTGGTCATGACTTTTGGCTTTATGTACACACTAAGCCAAGATTTGGCAAAAATTTCACAGATGCTACAATACAAGAATGAAGCCATACAAAATGGATAGTTGCCCAGTGTCAGTGTAAGAGTACAAGTGGCTCTTACACCAAAGTTGGATCAAACCTGTGACTTTTTCTTCCTATGATTCAACAGATTCCTTCTGCAGTTCTTGGTGGTCCTGGACAGTGGTGAAATTCATTTTTTTTTACTACTGGTTCTGTGGGCATGGCTGGTGGGCATGGCAGGGGAAGGATATTGCAAAATCTCCATTCCCACCTCTGGGCCCAGCCAGAGGTGATATTTGCCAGTTCTCCAAACTACTCACAATTTCTGCTACTGGTTCTCTAGAACCTGTCAGAACCTGCTGAATTTCACCCCTGGCCCTGGACCTAAATGCTTGGTGAATGTTTACACAATTGCAAACTTTGTGTTGAGACCTCTGGCTCTCATTTTATTTCTTACTAGCTATACCCAGCCACGCGTTGCTGTGGCCCAGTCTGGTTAAATGGCCAACCAAACTGTGTGTAGATCTACACCTGCACACATACACACAACCACTATATAACCCCCAACCTACCTACCTACTGTATTTCTCCCTCTCTATCTATCCCTCTACCTACCTACCTACTGTATTTCTTTCTTTCTCCCTCTATCTACCTACCTACTGTATTTCCCCCTCTCTATCCCTCTACCTACCTACCTTCTGTATTTCTCCCTATCTATCTATCCCCCTACCTACCTACCTACTTACCTACCTACTGTATTTCTCCCTATCTATCTATCCCCCTACTTACCTACCTACTATATTTCTTCCTTTCTCCCTCTACCTACCTACCTACCTACCTACCTACCTACCTACCTACCTACCTACCGTATTTCTCCCTATCTATCTATCCCTCTACCTACCGACCTACCTACTGACCTACTGTATTTCTATCTATCTATCTATCTATCTATCTATCTATCTATCTATCTATCTATCTATCTATCTATCTATCTATCTACCTACCTACCTACCTACCTACCTACCTACCTACATTTCTTCCTTTCTCCCTCTACCTACCTACCTACCTACCTACTGTATTTTTCGCTATCTATCTATACACCTACCTACCTACCTACGGTATTTCTCCCTCTCTGTCTATCCCTCTACTTACCAACCTATTGTATTTCTTGCTTTCTCCCTCTACCTATCTACCTACCTGCCTACCTACTGTATTTCTCCCTCTGTCTATCCCTCTACCTACCTACCTACTGTATTTCTCCCTATCTATCCATCTACCTACCTACCTACCTACTTACTATATTTCTTCCTTTCTCCCTCTACCTACCTAACTACCATATTTCTCTCTCTCTATCACCTTATCTACCTACCTATCTACCGTCTGTCTGTCTGTCTGTCTGTCTGTCTGTCTGTCTGTCTGTCTGTCTGTCTAGCTATCTATCTATCTATCTTAGGCTATATTGCCCTGTCAGCTTCAGTGTGTATGTGTGCCCTGGCCAGCTGATTTAGGCCTTCTTTTGAGGCCGTTTATTGCCCTCTAGAGGTGGGGGAAGGCTGTTTTCATCCTCCCCAGGCTCCTATAAAGCCTCTGGAGCCTGGGGATGACGTAAAAAGCATGCCAAATGCAGGGGTCATGCACATAGCATTATGGATGTGGCACACCTGTGCACATCGCCCCTGCACTCCCCCTGTTTTTGGCATGCGAGCCAAAAAAGGTTAGCCATCACTGCCCTATACCATTTCAGACAAATGGCTATCCAACATCTTCTTGAAGACTTGCAGTGTTGGGGCATTCACAACTTCTGGTGGCAAGCTGTTCCACTAATTAATTGTTCTAACTGTCAGGAAATTTCTCCTCAGTTCTAAGTTGCTTCTCTCCTTGATTAGTTTCCACCCATTGCTTCTTGTTCTGCCCTCAGGTGCTTTAGAGAATAGCTTGACTTCCTCTTCTTTGTGGCAGCCTCTGAGATATTGGAAGGCTGCTATCATGTCACCCTTAGTCCTTTTTGTTAAGCTGTATTTCTTCCTCTCTCTCTCTCTATGGGCCACCTGGGAGTTTGCTATCTCAGTGCCTTTTTGGCCGTAAGAGGCCTCCGTACAGCCTTTTTGAGGAACTGACTGTTGGAAATGCCAGGTGGGAGGAGTTACAGGGAGATGAAAAATGTTTCAGTGGTACATTTTACATTTGTGTACTGTGTACATGACACACGTGTGCTAGGCACAAAATGAGTTGGTATTCTATTATCCGAAGTCCTTGTGAACATTGTGTGAAAAATTGAGGTAAATCGGTCCAGTAGTTTTTGAGATTAGTGGATTCGTATAAACTATTTTACATTTTTATTTATATAGATGTAGTATAGGAAACCAGTCTTTGGAGTTCATCAATTATCTGTTTATGGCTTAGTACAGAGATATGAAAAAAGTGTCATAAAAAGGTAGCCAATTGGTTTGTCTGTGCCAGAAGCAAAATGTGCTAGTTAGGTAGGTGTGCACACAATCAAATAAGGCTGTTTTGTTCTAGGCAGAAGTAGTTTGATGACAGGTGGGGAAGAAAGTCAAGGATAATGGCAGTTGAGGGAAAGAAAAGGACTAGAAAAGTTGAGTGAAGTGGTTGAGTTGGTTGAATATCTTACATTAACAATAGCAGAGGAGATAAAGAGGGTGAGGCACCTCAGGATTGTCCTATTGTGCCATCCATATTTTGTTTCATCCTAAATCTGGAACAACCAAAGTGTTCTGAATTCAGTTCTGCTGAATCATGGTTCTGGTTCCAGGTTGAAAACATAACATTTACAGTAATCTACGATACCACTACTCATGCTTAATCTGATGTGTGAACTGGTTGCTATGTTCAAAGTTTGATTTGAAAATACATGACTTTATATGAAGCCAGCTATTGTTTCTCAAACTAAAAAAACTTTCAAGGTTTTTCTGAAACTAAATTGTCACTCAGACCCTTAAATAAAGGATGTGATGCAAATAGAATGAATATGCAGAGAGCCAGCCTGTCTCATAATATATGAAGTAAGGCATATAAGTAAAATATGAGTTTTGTGATATAGGGAATTTCAGACTGTGCAATTGAATGTTCTGTGTCATTCTTAAGATGAATCATCAAATGATGAGATGTTATTTTCCCTATTGTGTTGATTGTTTTTGGGGTTTTTTTTTGCAAATCTTGCTTGAGGTTGAAAAGGGAGGGTCATTTGTTTCTTGCCCTTCTAAATTGACATGCAACTGAAGTAAACAAGCAAGGAGACTGATAACCATATTATACATTCTTTCCATGGGATCTACGGCATTTGTCTTTCATCTGATAGACAAATATATCTATTTTCTTAACTTCTACCATGTTTCCCCAAAAATAAGACAGGGTCTTATTTTCTTTTGACCCCCGAAATAAGTGCTTGGTTTTATTTTTGGGGAGGTCTTATTATTTGTGAGGTGGAGGAGGCAGCAAGCCTAGTCACCTCATGGCTGCTGCTGTGTTGCAATATTTTCAGGGAGGGCTTATTTTTGGGCGAGGGCTTATTTTAGCACATGCGCTCAAAAGCCCGATTGGGCTTATTATCTAGGGAGGTTTTATTTTCAGGGAAACAGGGTATGTATGTGCCCCAGTGAAACTATTGTGCATCTTAATTTTTTAAACTGAAAGGATTAATGAGAGCTGCTTACCAGCCTTAGTTGATAGACTAGTTCCGTTTTCAACATATATTATATAGTCATAAAAATGCATTTCACTGTCTTTCCATAGTCACTTAGTAACTTATTTACTTGTTGTATTCTACCTCCAACATCAGGGTAAATTATCATTTATATATAAAGGTTGAATTATAGAACAGACCCGGTGTTTATTCTCGGTTAATATATACCCATTGTGGTGAATCTATGGCATGCAGAGGTGGCATGCAGAACTCTCTCTATGAACATGCATGCCTTTGCCAGCTGCTCTTCCAGGTTCCATCACACACATGCACACTGGCCAGCTGTTCTCTTCCAGGTTCTGGCACACACAAGCGCACCAGCCAGCTGGAACCTGAAAGAGAACAGGTGGCTGGTGCACATGCACACTGGACCAGCTGTCCAGCATGTATGTGCATGATGGAACCCAGAAGAGCAGCTGACCACCACGTACATGTGGTGCTGCCAGCTGCTCTCTTCTGGGTTCCAGCGCTCTGGCATGCATTCTCCAGTTTCAGCGCACGGTGCTAAAAAGGTTAGCTGTCACTGATATATATCATGGTTTATTAATTTAGCTAAATAACATATAATGAAATCTTGATTTAGAAGACTGACCCAGCAAATTTGCTTCAGTCTATATCTTCATTAACTCAATTCTCTCTGTCTCTCTCTGTCTCTCTGTCTGTCTCAGTCTGTTTCTCTCTCACACACACACATACACTCACTATAAAAAAAATCACCTCATGTAGGGTATGGTTTGTATGATTTACAGACCTAACACAGAACTTGATAATTCTCTGGAATACAGCTATTTCTTTGGAATACAGAATACTGACAATCTTCTTATTCTATAGAAGCTCCACATTAATAATAGGTAAAGTATTTTTTGAATTAATTAATGGTGACCTCATGCACAATTATAGCTTCTTAACAACAGTATAGAAGTCATTTGTCATTGCCTTCATTTAGGATGCCTTTGCCTTCTCAAACTACCCCATTGCTGCATAATTTTCTGGTGTTCCATGCATATATTAACTATGTCCTATTCTGCTTAGCTTTTCAATATTATCTGCTTTATATAAAATCATATCCACTGTATTTGTCTGAGTGTGGCTATAATTCTAGGCATAGTTATTTGTGAAGAAGCTCCATTAAACTCAGTAGTGGTTTTTTTAGTACATAGCATGAAGCAGTAAAATACAATGCTCATAAAGAGATGCCCTTCAATCTACTGAAATGCAGTATTTAGCTTTTTTTTGAGAATCATTCCATCTTTTCAAATACCATAGGAATTGCATCATGTAGAAATATATAAAAAGATCTTTCTAGTATCTCAGATGTTACTTATTGTTCTAACCCCAGAAATTACACACACACACACACACACACATACACACGAGATTTAGAGCTTGTATTATCATTTTCCTTGCTAAAAGCCTTTTGCTCACACACACTTTATCTACCCCACCCTAATCCAGCAACTAGGCTAGATTTGAAGTACAGAAGAAAGAAGCCAGAAAGTTCATCAAAGACTCAACTCCTGGAAAAACTCCAAAGCACTACAATTCCAGTTTTCTGTGTTTGTCAGTTTTCAGTTGGTCAGCTGTGTTTTCAGTTTGTTTTTTTGTCAGGGTTTTTTTGTCAGTTCGTTTTCAGTTGATCAGCACAAGTGGCCAACTTTACCTGCATCTTTAATAAATCACGAGAGATGTGCTATGTTCTTGCTTCAAATGCGCTACTATCATCCCAGTGCTGAAGAAACCCTCCATTAAGGACCAGTTGCTCTGAAGTTATGGAAACCTTTGAAAGACTAGTCCTCGGCCACCTGAGAACCACCACCATGGATCTACTGTTAGACCCCTTGCAATTTGCCTACCGAGCAAATAGATAGACACATAATGCTGTTAATATGACTGCAGTACATCCTACAACATCTTGACTCTCCAAGGACCTATGCAAGGTCTGAAATACTGAAATTTGCAGATGATACAACAGTGATCAACCAAGAGCAACCAAGATGATTAGGGGACTGGAGGCTAAAACATATGAAGAACGGTTGCAGGAGCTGGGTATGTCTAGTTTGATGAAGAGAAGGACCAGGGGAGACATGATAGCAGTGTTCCGATATCTCAGAGGGTGCCACAAAGAAGAGGGAGTCAAACTATTCTCCAAGGCACCTGGGGGCAGGACAAGAAGCAATGGGTGGAAACTAATCAAGGAGAGAAGCAACTTAGAACTAAGGAGAAATTTCCTGACAGTTAGAACAAATAACCTCTGGAACAGCTTGCCTCCAGAAGTTGTGAATGCCCCAACCCTGGAAGTCTTTAAAAAGATGTTAGATAGCCATTTGTCTGAAATGGTATAAGGTTCCTGCCCACGCAGGGGGTTGGACTAGAAGACCTACAAGGTCCCTTCCAACTCTGCTATTGTATTATTGTATTGATTGGTCTCATTCAAGACAATGATGAATCTGCATACAGACAGGAGATTGAACAACTAGCCTTGGCGTGCAGCCAGAAAAATCTTGAACTAAATACAATCAAAACTGTAGAAATGGTGGTGGATTTTAGAAGAAAACCTTCTATACTACCACATCTTACAATACTAGACAAAATAGTATCAACAGTAGAGACCTTCAAGTTTCTAGGCTCTATCATATCTCAAGACTTAAAATGGACACTTAACATCAAAAACATCATCAAAAAAAAAGAACAAAGAATGTTCTTTTGGCACCAACTCAGAAAGCTCAAACTGCCCAAGGAGCTGCTGATTCAGTTCTACAGATAAATTATTGAGTCTGTCATCTGGACTTCTATAACTGTCTAGTTTGGCTCTGCAACCAAACAGGACAACCATAGACTTCAACAGATAATTAGAACGGCAGAAAAAACAATTGCTACTAATCTGCTTCCATTGAGGACCTGTATACCGCACGAGTCAAAAAGAGGACGGTGAAAATATCTACAGACCCCTCGCATCCTGGACATAATTTGTCTCAACTTCTACCCTCAAAATGATGCTATAGGGCACTGCACACCAGAACAACTAGACACTAGGACAATTTTTCCCTGAATGCCATCACTCTGCTTAACAACTAATTCCCAGAACACTGTAAATAATTTACTAAGAATGTATTACTTGTCTTCCTTCCTAGTACCTATCTCTTCGCACTTATGGCTATAACCATGTTGCTTGTATCTTTCAAATTATATCATTTTTATTTGCTTCCTAGTACGATTTGATAGCTTATTAATAACCTTGACTATCACTAAGTATTGTATCTTTTTATTCTTGCTGAATGTATTATTTTCCTTATGTACACTGAGAGTATATGTACCAAAGACAAATTCCTTGTGTGTCCAATCACACTTGGCCAATAAAGAATTTTATTATATTCTTTTGTACCTTCTGATAAAATCTACTCAATTCCAGGTTAGAGGCCTTCTCATACTTTTCCACCTGAGGTCTATTGTCTTATTCAGGTGACATGGAAGTCATTTCTTTGATCTCAAATCCATTCACGTTTTAAGAACTGTATCCTGTTGAAACTTTGTTGAAAATATTTTCTTTACTGAATTGCATAAGCTGACATTTACTGGAACAAACCATCTGTCTCTATAGCTTGCCTCTATAGCTGAACTCCATGCTCCACAGGTGGCCTCACATCCCCACACCAGCATATGACACCAGCAAAACTCCCTGTTAGCTATAGAGTAATGCTCTGAAATGGATAAATATAAGATAAGGTGTAGGATCTTCTGGTAACCATCATTGTATTGGTTACCAGAACCAATTGTTATTGGTTACCAGAACCAATTGTATTGAAATTATAACCAGTTTGCTGTAGTTGTAAATATATCAGATTAGAAACCAGGAGATGGTGAGTTCTAGTCCTACCTTGGCTAGCTGGATGACCATGGGCCTGTCACTCTCAGCCTTAGGAAGGAGGCGATGGCAAATCATTTCTGAAAAACTTTGCTAAGAAGACTTAAGGGAATTGTCCAGGCAGTCTCTAAAAATCAGTTGGAAGAAAAGAGAGACTGAGAGAAAAAAATCCTATAGTTGATCCCATCTACCAAAAGTAAATTTCAATATTTAATAAATATTATCCAAGTGAAATCATTCTCATTCTCTCTCACTTTCTTTCCACATTTAGTATTTGTCTTGTCAACTATTCTCCTCTTGCCAACTATGTTTACTCAGAAATGTTTTTTGATATTTTAGAGAAAATCAGCTCCTTCTTTCTAACACACAAACACACACACACACACACACACATACACATATGAATAGAATAGAATAGAATATAGTTGAAAGGGACCTTGGAGGTCTTCTAGTCCAACCCCCTGCTTAGGCAGGAAACCCTATACCATTTCAGACAAATGGTTATCCAACATCTTTTTAAAAACTTTCAGCGTTGGAGCATTCACAACTTCTGAAGGCAAATTGTTCCACTGATGAATTGTTCTAACTGTCATGAAATTTTTCCTGAGTTCCAAGTTGCTTCTCTCCTTGATTAGTTTCCATCCATTGCTTCTTGAGGTGCTTTGGAGAATAATTTGACTCCCTCTTCTTTGTGGCAACCCCTGAGATATTGGAACACTACTATCATGTCTCCCCTAGTCCTTCTTTTCATTAAAGTAGACATACCCAGTTCCTGCAACCATTATTCATATGTTTTCAC
Source organism: Rhabdophis nuchalis (assembly GCA_039707465.1). Classification (NCBI taxonomy): domain Eukaryota; kingdom Metazoa; phylum Chordata; class Lepidosauria; order Squamata; family Natricidae; genus Rhabdophis; species Rhabdophis nuchalis. The sequence goes on along the minus strand of CM077651.1, from coordinate 43,188,942 downwards.
CGCCAGTCCCCTAATCATCTTTGTTGCTCTTCTCTCCATTCTTTCTACAGTGTCCACATCTTATTTACATCATGGCAACCAAAACTGAATTCAGTATTCCAAGTGTGACCTTGTCAAAGCATTATACCAGTGATGGCGCACCAGAGGTGGCACGCAGAGCCATTTGGCAGGGCACGCGAGGGGTTGCCCTGTCAGCTGGCCAGTGACTTCCGGTTTGCTTGTGGGGCCTTTTTTAGTCCTCCGGAGGCTTCAGGGACCTTCAGGGGGCTTCCCTGAAGGCTCCAGAGGACTAAAACAGCTCCAGAGACTTGTATAAAGCCTCTGGAGCCTGGGGAGGACGAAAAAAGCATTATGGGTGTGGCATGTCAGCGCATGACTCCCTTGCGCTCCCCCCCTTATGGCACGCGAGCCTAAAAAGGTTCGCCATCACTGCATTATACAGTGGTATTAACAATTCACGTGATCTTAATTCTATCCCTCTGTTTATGTAGCCTAGAATTGTGTTGACATTTTTGGCAGCTGCTGCACACTGCTGGCTCATATTTAAATGGTTGTCCACTAGGACTCCAAGATCCCTCTCACAGTTGCTACTATATCTCCTATGAGTACTTATCTCAAATGATTCAAGCCCCAGAGCTCACTGTAACAGCATTGCCAAAAAAGGCATCAAGAGTTGTTAACCTAATTTTATGAAGCTTCTTCTCCAGTAAAATTGTACTGCTAACTAGAGCATACAAAACCTTTGCCAGACCAATTATTGAATACAACTTGTGTGCCTGGAATCCACACTGTTTATTGAACATTAATACAATTGAGCGGGTCCAGAAATAATTCACAAGAATAGTACTCCACTCTTCTGCTCACAATAGAATCCCTTACACCACCCGGTTTGAAAGTTTGGACTTGGCAACATGGAACTACATCACCTACCAGGGGTGGGTTCCAGCTGCCGCTACTGCCAGTTCACTCAGGGGTGAATATATGCTTTGCATGCTACGCATGCATGCATGGTACTATAAAAATGCTTCTGTGCATGCGCAGAAGCAAAAATTAAAATGGCGGTGCCTATGGCGATGCCAACAGAACCAGTTTGGGGGCGTGGCTGGCAAAGTTACTACCTTCTCAGCTGAATCGGTCAAACCGTAGGAACCCACCTCTGTCGCCTATGGTCTGACCTAAGCATAGTACACAAAATTGTCTGCTACAACATCCTACCTGTCAACGACTACTTCGGCTTCAACTTCAATAATACACAGGCAAACAATAGCTACAAACTCAAGGTAAATTGCTCCAAACTTGATTGCAAAAAATACGACTTCAGCAACAGAGTGATCAATGCCTGGAATGGTCTACCTGACTCCATTGTTACAACCTCAAAGCCCCACAGCTTCAACCTTAAACTGTCTACCATAATAATAATAATAATAATAATAATAATAATAATAATAATAATAATAATAATAATAATAATAATAATAATAATAATAATAATAATAATAATAATAATAATAATAATAATAATAATTTTATTTATAGACCGCCTCCTCTCCCCGAAGGGACTCGGAGCGGTGCACAGGGAAGTTAAAAAATACAGATATAAAAATACATAAATAGCTAAAATAGAAAATAAAATAAAATTATCCCTGCGCTAAAACCCACTATACTAAGACTAAGCCCCCCTAAAAACCCAATTAAAAACAGAAGACTAACCTAGGCCGGCCAAGCAGAAAAAGTGTGTTTTCAGTTTTTGACGGAAGGAGCGGAGGTCCGTAGTTGTTCTAATTTCGGGGGGAAGGTCGTTCCAGAGGGCTGGGCCCGCCACAGAGAAGGCCCTTCCCCTGGGCGTCGCCCGCTGGCATAGCCTAGTGGACGGCACCCGGAGAAGTCCCTCTCTGTGGGAGCGAATCGGCCGCAGGGATGTATGGGGCAGAATCCGATCCCGCAGATAGCTAGGTCCCGTGCCATGGAGCGCTTTAAAGATGATGACTAACACCTTGAAGCGCACCCGAAAGACAACAGGCAGCCAATGCAGCTCGCGCAAGAGCGGTGTTACGTGGGTAAACCTCGAGGTTCCCATAATTGCTCGCCCGGCTGCATTCTGGACAAGCTGAAGTCTTCGGGTGCACCTCAAGGGGAGCCCCATGTAGAGAGAATTGCAGTAGTCCAGTCAGGATGTCATGAGGGCATGAGTGACTGTGCATAGGGCATCCCGATCCAATAGGGGACGCAACTGGCGTACCAGGCAAACCTGGTAGAATGCCCTCCTGGCCACGGCTGTCACTTGATCTTCCATGGACAGCCGGGTATCCAGGAGGACGCCCAAGTTGCGTGCCCCATCCACAGGGGTAAGATGTTCGTCCCCTATGGCCAGTGATGGAGTCAACTGGTTGTACCAGGATGCCGGAAACCACAGCCACTCGGTCTTGGACGGGTTGAGTCTGAGTCTGTTACTTCCCATCCAGGCCCGCATGGTTTCCAGGCACTGGCACATCACTGCTACGGCATCGTTGGGGTGGTTTGGGGTAGATATATACAGCTGCGTATCATCAGCGTACCCCAAAACCACGGATGATCTCGCCCAGCGGCTTCATATATGTGTTAAACAGGAGAGGCGAGAGAACCGACCCCTGAGGCACCCCACAAGTGAGGGGTCTCGAGGTCGACCTCTGCTCTCCTGCCAACACAAATTGCGATCGACCGGAGAGGTAGGAGGAGAACCACCGTAATACGGTGCCCCTCACCCCCAACCCCTCCAGCCGATGCAATCGGATACCATGGTCAATGGTATCAAAAGCCGCTGAGAGGTCTAATAGGACCAGGATGGAGGAACAACCCCCATCTCTGGCCCTCCAGAGATCATCCACCAACGCGACCAATGCTGTCTCGGTGCTGTGCCCAGGCCGGAAGCCGGACTGGCGCGGGTCCAGATAATCAACTTCCTCCAAATGACAGGGAAACTGTTGTGCCACCACACTCTCTACAACCTTCGCCAAAAAGTGAAGGTTGGAGACCGGACGGTAATTAACCAACAATGCTGGGTCCAGAGAGGGCTTCTTCAGGAGGGGTCTCACCATCGCCTCTTTAAGGGAGGCAGGCAAGAAGCCCTCACTAAGAGAAGCGTTGACCACCTCCTGGAGCCAGCCTCGTGTAACCTCCCAGGATGCCAGTACAAGCCAGGAGGGACACGGGTCCAATAAACATGTGGTGGCTTGCAGTTGCCCACGTAACCTGTCCATATCTTCGGAAGTAACAGAGTCAAACTCTTCCCACAAAACTGTCTCAATATCTGCCTCGGGGCATCCCACTGTGCCACTATCGATGGGGACTAACTCGCTCTGAATCTGAGCGATTTTATCCTGCAGATAAATCCCAAATTCCTCTGCTCTACCCTGTAAAGGGACTTCCCGCACCCTCTGTTGAAGGAGGAAGCGGGTCACCCTAAACAGGGCGGCAGGGCAGTTATCTGCGGATGCGATGAGAGTGGCACAATGATGACGTTTGGCCACTCTCAGCGCCACAAGGTAAGTCCGTAAATGGGCTCTCACCTGTGTTCGGTCAGATTCAGACCGTGTGGATCTCCATCTCCTCTCTAGGCATCTCTTGTGGCGCTTCATCACCCTCAGTTCCTCGGTAAACCAAGGAGCCTGGGTGATTCATCGCCGCAAGAGAGGCCGCAAGGGCGCGACCCGATCCAAGGCTCCCGTGGCTGCAATATTCCATGCGGCCACGAGGTCCTCCATCGGGGCGCGGGTCAGGGACCCAGGAAGTGGCCCAAGTGCTGTCTGGAACCTGTCAGGGTCCATCAGGCGCCTGGGGCGGAACCATATAGGTGACTCAGGTTCCGCCTCCCCACGGTGGGGTGTAGCAATTGGAAAGTCGAGCCGGAGAAGTGAGTGATCTGACCATGACGGGTGTGATGACTATATCCCCTATACCCAGATCACTCTTCCATTGGCCTGAGACAAAGATTAGATCCAGCGTATGTCCACCCTCGTGCGTGGGGCCCTGAATTACTTGGGCCAGGACCATGGCCGTCATGGAGGCCATGAACTCCCGAGCTACCTCTGATGATTCGCCCACCGATGGCAGGTTAAAGTCCCCCATGACCACTAGTCTGGGGGTCTCAACCGCCATCGTGGTGATCACCTCAAGGAGCTCGGGCAGGGCTGCTGTTACATAGCGGGGAGCCAGATATACAATCAGCACGCCCAACTGCCTCCCTAGGCCCCACTTCACGCAGAGGGACTCACAACCGGTGGTCTGTGGCACAATGGTCTCTCTCGGCTCAAGACCTTCCCTAACAATAACCGCTACCCCTCCACCCCTGCCTAGGGCCGGGGCTGATGAAAAGCGCGGTAACCTGGCGGGCACATTTCAACGAGGGGGAGTCCTCCCTCGTGGCCCAGCCAGGTCTCCGCAATTTCCACCAGGTCCGGCTCCCCCTCCGACACAAGGTCATGAATGAGGGGACCCCATGGACCTCACTCTTTCCTAAGAGGTCCGTAAAGGCGGAGTACATGAGCACACCAACGTGCCTACTGTCCTTGTCCTACTGTCCCCATTTATTTGTACTCATTTCCTTTGTTCATGTCCATGTTTATACTTATACCTGTTACTTTGTACATGCTTGTCAAACTAAAATAAATAAATAAATAAATGTATGTTGAATAATAGCTGATACAAGTTGGCAGAGATATATCCGCCCAACTTTTACATATGCTTCTTCATGGGCTATCTCATCAGCATGACACATGTTAGCGTGTATAAGGAGAGATGCAACAAGAGGAATGGATTCAATTATCTTAATTCAGAAGAACTTATTTGTTGCTCATCATTAAAGACATCTCTGTCTCCAGTTCCTTTTTCAGATGTCTTTTACTTTTATGTACATTTTCCTCTAAGTGATGTTCTTTGTGTACAGCTGTTAAAGCTATTTTTAGATACAGAGAAAGATTGCCCGGAGCACTGAGTAAATGAATCTGTCACATTGAAAATCAGCAGTGGCAGACATATAATAGAGTGAATTCTAGGGCATTTTAAGGTTTGTCTGTACCAGTTCGTTTTTGGGTGATTTGTGAAACCTAATGTCAGAACCTAATACAACTTGCCATTAATGTCCCTTATAATTAATTGTCTTTACCTAGTGTTTTACATCTTCATTTGCTTCTTTGAAATGTTATCTTTTCATGCTTAGAAATGGACAAAGCTGCCAGGGGTAGTTTTGTTCACTTCTACCCTTTTTCAATGTTAAATTCATTCTATTTCTTTTCTCTCTTTTTAAGAATTTTGATGAAAGTGTGTGTATGTGTGTTGTGTGTGTGTGTGTTGTGTGTGTGTGTGTATGTGTGTATGGTTAGATGCATGGTTAGATAAAGCTTTTGTTACTTTCTTTGCAGATACTCTAATACAAAATGCTGAAAAATGGTGGCTTTACATGTGTGCTCCAAAATCCATAAGTAAATTCATCCTATTGAGTAAATAGAATTTTGAACTTTCCAGATTTTTTCCATTAAGGTCTTAAAAACCAAACATTGGAACAAACAAGGAAGTCTATAAATTAGGCTAGTGAGGTCAACAGTTTAAATTTTATATTAAAATGATCATTGGGGACTAAATGCAGACTTGAGTTTTGGATGTAATCTGATAACACTACTAGTAGAGGAAAAAATGTTATTTCCTTCTGTTCTAAAAGCACAAAGACTTCTAGTCTAATATCTATCTTTGGTAATATAAATAAATTGGAAAGATTTTATATCAACAAGACTAGAGAACTTTTTTGTTGTTGCATTCTAAGTATAAAGTCAATTAAGTCAAATTGTTTATTAGTACTTTTTTTTAAAGAAAGTATTGGATATTGGGGAAAAAATCATGGTTAAAAAAATAGCACAATTGACAGAATCAGAAATCTAACTGGAAATTTCTATCCCAAATGAACAGGAGCATCTGAGGTATCATAACATGAAAGAGTGTACTTCGGGAAACAGAGCAGTTAAGTGCACCTTGAGACCACTTTGAAATTGGTTGGGGAGTCATAAAGAGTGTTATTATCTGTTTCTAACCTCTGAGAACATGGCATGCCCATTCTAGTGAAAGAGCAGTGAATATAATAATAATAATAATAATAATAATAATAATAATAATAATAATAATAATAATAATAATAATAATAATAATAATAATAATAATAATAATAATAATAATAATAATAATCTTTATTGTCATTGTAATAAAATAAAATTAAATTACAATGAAATTGGTTTGAGCGTTGTGCTAACATCAGGTGGAATACAGACAGCAGGGACAGCCACAACAGGAATCTCTCCATGCAGTTAAAATGGCCGACAAATGACAGTTGGAAATTCCACGTCTGCTTCAGCATCTTTTCCTCATTATTCTCATAGGGTGTACGGTTTTTCCTGCTTTGAGCTTCTTAACTATCTAATGGGGGGAAAAATTCGCAGGCTAGGTGGCCAGGGAATACAGAGCCAGGGTCTGCGGCTGATGTTTTGCAACGCCAGGTCCGTTGTCAACAAAGCCCCCCTCATTAGTGACCTTGTGTCAGAGGGGGAGCCGGACCTGGTAGGAATTGCGGAGACCTGGTTGGGCCACGAGGGAGGTCATCCCCTCGTTGAAATGTGCCCACCAGGCTACCGCGCATTTCATCAGCCGCGGGCCCTAGGCAGGGGTGGTGGGGTAGCGGTCATTATCAAGGAAGGCCTGGAGCCGAGAGAGACCATTGTGCCGCAGACCTCCGGCTGTGAGTCCCTTTGCATGAAGTGGGGCCTAGGGAGGCAGTTGGGCTTGCTGGTTGTATACCTGGCTCCCCGCTATGTAGCAGCAGCCCTGCCCGAGCTCCTGGAGGTGATCGCCACGGTGGCAGTGGAGACCCCCAGACTTATGGTTATGGGGGACTTTAATCTGCCATCGTTGGGCGAATCATCCGCGGTAGCTCGGGAGTTCATGGCTTCCATGACGGCCATGGACCTGACCCAAGTAATTCAAGGCCCCACTCATGAGGGTGGACATACGCCGGACCTCATCTTCGTCTCGGGCCAATGGAAGAGTGATCTGGGTACAGGGGACATAGACATCATACCCTTGTCATGGTCAGACCACTCACTTCTCCGACTCGACTTTCCGACCGCTGCTCCCCTCTGCGGGGAGGCGGAACCAGAGTTACCAATCTGGTACCGCCCCAGGCGCTTGATGGACCCGGATGGGTTCCAGACAGCGCTTGGGCCATTTCCTGTATCCCTGACCCGCGCCCCGATGGAGGACCTCACGGCCGCATGGAATAGTGCGGCCGTGGGAGCCTTGGATCGGGTCGCGCCCTTGCGGCCTCTCTCGCGGCGGCGAACCACCCTGGCTCCTTGGTTTACTGAGGGGCTGCGGGTGATGAAACGCCGCAAGAGATGCCTAGAGAGAAGATGGAGGGCTAGCCGCTCTGAATCTGACCGGACACAGGTGAGAGCCCATTTACGGACTTACATTGTGGCGCTGAGGGTGGCCAAACGTCATCATTGCGCCACCCTCATAGCATCCGCAGAAAACCGCCCTGCCGCCCTGTTTAGGGTGACCCGTTCCCTCCTTCAACAGAGGGAGCGGGAAGCCCCGTTACAGGGTAGGGCAGAGGAATTTGTGATTTTTCTGCAGGAGAAAACCGCCCAGATACAGAGTGAGCTAGCCACCATTCATGGCCCAGTGGGATGCCACGAGGGAGATCTTGTTTGGGAGGAGTTTGACCCCGTTACTTCCGAGGATATGGACAGGTTACGTGGGCGACTGCGAGCCACCACATGTTCATTGGACCCGTGCCCCTCCTGGCTTGTACTGGCATCCTGGGAGGTGACACGAGGCTGGCTCCAAGAGGTTATCAACGCATCCTTGAGTGAGGGTTCCTTGCCTGCCTCCCTAAAAGAGGCTATGGTGAGGCCCCTCCTCAAGAAGCCCTCTTTGGACCCAGCTCTTTTGAACAACTACCGTCCAGTCTCCAACCTTCCCTTCTTGGCGAAGGTTGTTGAGAGTGTGGTGGCACAACAGTTTCCCCGTCACCTGGAGGAAGTTGACTATCTAGATCCGCGCCAGTCCGGCTTTCGGCCCGGGCATAGCACCGAGACGGCATTGGTCGCGTTGGTAGATGATCTCTGGAGGGCCAGAGATGGGGGATGTTCTTCCATCCTGGTCCTATTAGACCTCTCAGCGGCTTTCGATACCATCGACCATGGTATCTTATTGCATCGGCTGGGGGGGTTGGGGGTGGGAGGCACCGTGTTGCGGTGGTTCTCCTCCTACCTCTCTGGCCGATCGCAATTTGTGCGTGCAGGAGAGCAGAGGTCGACCCCGAGACCACTCACATGTGGAGTGCCTCAGGGGTCGGTCCTCTCGCCTCTCCTGTTTAACGCATATATGAAGCCGCTGGGTGAGATCATCCGTGGTTTTGGGGTAGAGTACCACCTGTACGCTGACGACACCCAGCTGTACATATCTACCCCAAACCACCCCAACGATGCCGTAGCGGTGATGTGCCAGTGCCTGGAAGCCGTGCGGATCTGGATGGGAAGTAACGGACTTAGGCTCAACCCGACCAAGACCGAGTGGCTGTGGTTTCCGGCTGCCCGATTCAACCAGCTTTCTCCAACGCTGGCCATAGGGGGCGAACATCTTGCCCCTGTGGATGGGGCGCGCAATTTGGGTGTCCTCCTGGATACCCGGCTGTCTATGGAAGAGCAAGTGACAGCCGTGGCCAGGAGGGCGTTTTACCAGGTTTGCCTGGTTCGCCAATTGCGCCCCCTATTGGATCGGGACGCCCTTCGCACAGTCACTCATGCCCTCGTGACATCCCGACTGGACTATTGTAACTCTCTCTACATGGGGCTCCCCTTGAGGTGCACCCGGAGGCTTCAGTTAGTCCAGAATGCAGCCGCGCGAGCAATTATGGGCACCTCTAGATTTGCCCATGTAACACCGCTCTTGCGCGAGCTGCACTGGCTACCTGTCGTCTTCCGGGTGCGCTTCAAGGTGTTAGTCATCATCTTCAAAGCGCTCCATGGCTCGGGACCTAGCTATCTGCGAGATCGGATCCTGCCCCACACATCCTCACGACCGATTCGCTCCCACAGAGAGGGGCTTCTCCGGGTGCCGTCCACTAGACTTTGTCAGCGGGCGACGCCCAGGGGAAGGGCGCTCTCTGTGGCGGGCCCGGCCCTCTGGAACGACCTTCCCCCTGATATTAGAACGACCACCGACCTCCGCTCCTTCCGTGTAAAACTGAAGACCCATCTCTTTCGACTGGCCGGCCTTGAATAGTTCTCTCTGTCTTTTAACGATAAATTTTAATGGGTTTTTTAATTGTATTTTTAGCACGGGTAATTTATTTAATTCTATTTTAGTAATGTTTGTATTATTGTATATTGTTTTAATTATGCCTGTGCACCGCCCCGGGTCCCTGTGGGGAGAGGGTGCGGTTAATAAATTCTAATTTATTATTATTATTATATTCTGTATGAATATCAAAAATACTTCTCAACCAACCACAACACACTCACCAACGTGCTTCTGGGCTGAAAGGATTAGCTGGTGATGCACAATTGGGGGTTCCTTTCATGTCCTCAGCAGGAACTGCAGCAAAGAACAGAAGCCCACCTGCCCATGGCAGCACTCGGGTTTTGAATGCTGGCTTGCTAACCTCCAACTCAACATCCTAACCATGTGAGCCACCATGTTCCTTCTCAACCAGTTACAATAATAGAATGGAATAGCTGGGGGTTTGTTTGTTTTTTTGCATGGCACAACAAAGGAGAACAAACTCATCAGGACTATATTCAGCAGTCCATCTGCATTTAAAATACAAAGACAACTCTTTTGAAGACAGCAAAGTCCATATTTTGGACAGAGAGGAGCACTGGTTTGAAAGAGGGGTCAAAGAGGATATCTATATCAAAACTGAACAGCCCTCTCTCAACAGAGTGGGAGAGATACAATATCATCTGTGTGTACAACATAGTCCTTTTAGCAGTTCCAAGAAGGCTCCACACCAGAGGTGGGTTGCTAATTTTTTTACTACCAGATTGGGTGCGGTCCCACGTGTGTGTGACACTTCTGTGCATGCACAGAAGCATCTGGGTGGGTGGGTGGGTGGAGCCTCCCGCCACCACTGCTACCAGTTTTGGCTAATCTGGGACGAATCGGCAGCAACCTCCCTCTGCTCCACACCCATTTGCATTACTCCGGTGATCCTGATGACACAGATAAACCTCCAGATGGCCTTAATGGCTTGATAAAAGAATGCAAATGACCAGCTGTCTGAAATAAGCATAAAACCTTCCCTTCCTCACCATCCAATCAGAGCTGAAGAAGCTTCTTAGATGAGAAGTGAAATGTCTTCAAAGAAAAACTAGAAAGTCCAATTGCCTCTTTAAAAAGCACTTTTGAGATGACAACAGATTATACTGATCAAAATATTAGTCTCAATTTTTGATTGGATATTTCCATTGGAATAACAGTTGATCCATTGATTTTATTTGGCACTTTGAAAAGGGGTATATTTGGGGTGTGGCTACATGAATGCTGAGTTTCTAACCTTCTTTTATGAAAAAGTTATTTTGACTTTCAGTAAAACTGTAATATTGTTCAGTCCTGTAAGGGGAATAATTTAATACTGTACTAGCTACTTTAGACATTAAATCCAGAGCACTATAATGGCACAATAATAAGAAACAATTGACAGAGTTCCCCCATTTTACAGCACAGGTTAGTAGTCTTAATTTCATATAAATGAAGCAAGAGAAGCTTTATTTTATCTTCAAAAAGCATGAATTTATTTTTCCATTGCCTTAGTGTGAAAAATAGCTAAGTGCTTCTGAAACCCTGAGGTGAGAAGTTTAGTTTTCTATCTCCAAGATTAATTTGTTGGAGTAACAGTGGCATCATATCAAGGGATCATATCAAGGAACAAATCAGGGGTTACTTTCTCTAAAATGTACTAGTAACTGGAAATTCAGAGTGTAGAGCTAATTAAATAGCTCTGCATTCACATTGCTTAGCAACTACCGTAGATGAAGCCAAGGAAAACTCTAGCATATTTTACTGAAGGTGAGAACTGTTTCAATACATTTCAATTTGTTCAGCTTGTTCTAGTTTTGAATTAACTAAGTTTTCAGGTTCATAACTCATTGGATTTAGTCTGCTTATTCAGACGCTCTAACATAATATTGTAATCATGAAGAATAAATGAAAAGCAATCAAAACCTTGAGGTACTTGAGAATGAGGCAAATCAATGAGTTTTACATCTAGGAAAATAAGCAAAAGACTGAAACGAAACATAACTTGAAGAAAAAAGCTATGTTGATATACACAGGCTTATCCAATATGCTTGAAACAAGTATTTAGATACAGCTTGAAACCGACTTTTATGTATGAGGGCAGCCATGCCTCTAGTACCCTGTTATAAAGACAACAAAGTTTTTAATATGAAGTTGGATACTATTTACATTATCTTGAAGGTAGGAAAACATCTTCATGTACATCAGGGGTTCCCAAACTTGGCAACTTGAAGACTTGTGGACTTCAACTCCCAGAATTCTCCAGCCAGCAGAGCGACACCCAGGGGAAGGGCCTTCTCTGTGGCGGGCCCAACCCTCTGGAACCACCTGCCTCCTGAACTCCGTACCACCACAGACCTCCGCCTTTTCCGCCGGCTCCTTAAAACGCATTTGTTCCAACAAGTCGGCCTAGGATAATCACCCGATCTGGACTTTTTAGTTATAAATTTTAATTAGAGAATTTTAAAATGTTTTAGCACGGGGTAATTTAAGTTAATTGGATTTTTTTAAATTAAATTTATACCCCGCCCTTCTCCTTGCAAGGACCCAGGGCGGTGCACAGGCAATATTAAAAACCATACAAAATACAAAAATATATTATTAAAAAACTATTAAATTGTATCCCGTGCTAAAACCCATTATAAAACCCTAAGAATTTAAAATTTATACACATTTAAAAGTCAGAAAACGGGGGTTATGCTAGGCTGGCTTGTTGGAATAAATAAGTCTTGAGACGCTGGCAGAAGAGGCAGAGGTCCGAGGTGGTGCGTAGTTCGGGGGGTAGGTCGTTCCAGAGGGCTGGGCCCGCCACAGAGAAGGCCCTTCCCCTAGGTGTCGCCAACCGGCATTGCTTGGCCGACAGTACCCGGAGAAGGCCCTCTCTGTGGGAGCGGATCGGTCGAAGGGATGTATGGGGCAGGAGGCGGTCTCATATGTAGCTAGGCCCCGAGCCATGGAGTGATTTAAAGATGGTCATCAGCACCTTGAAGCGCACCCGAAAGGCCACAGGTAGCCAGTGCAGCTCGCGCAGGAGAGGTGTTATGTGGGATTGCCTTGAGGCACCCATAATCACCCGTGCAGCCGAATTCCGGACTAACTGTAACCTTCGAGTGCACCTCAAGGGGAGCCCTATGTAGAGAGCGTTACAGTAGGCCAGCCAGGATGTCATAAGTGCTTGAGTGACTGTGCGAAGGGCCACCCGGTCCAGTAAGGGGCGCAACTGGCGTATCAAGCGTATTTGATAAAACGCCCCCCTGGCCACGGCCGTCACATGGTCCTCCATGGACAGCCGGGAATCCAGGAGGACACCCAAGTTGCACGCCCTCTCCACGGGGGCCAGTTGTTCACCCCCCAATGGCCAGTGTTGGACTTATCTGGCTGCACCGGAGTGCCGGAAACCACAGCCACTCGGTCTTGGACGGGTTGAGCTTGAGTTTGTTACTCCCCATCCAAACCCGTACGGCCTCCAGACACCGGGACAGCACCTCGACGGCATCATTGGGGTGGTTTGGGGTGGATATGTACAACTGAGTATCATCAGGTGGTATTCTACCCCAAAACCACGGATGATCTCGCCCAGCAGCTTCATATAGGTGTTGAACAGAAGGGGTGAGAGGACCGACCCCTGAGGAACCCCACATAAGAGGGGCCTCAGGGCTGACCTCTGCCCTCCTGCCAACACACATTGCGACCGACCAGAGAGGTAGGACGAGAACCACCGTAAAACTGTGCCTCCCATACCCAACCCCCCCAGTTGGTGCAATAAGATACCATGGTCGATGGTATCAAAAGCCACTGAGAGGTCTAATAGGACCAGGATAGAGGAGCAACCTCTATCCCGTGCCCTCCAGAGATCATCCACCAATGCGACCAATGCCGTCTCGGCGCTGTGACCGGGCCGGAAGCCAGACTGGCGCGGGACTAGATAATCAACTTCCTCCAGGTGTCGAGGAAACTGTTGCGCCACCATACTCTCTACAATCTTCGCAAGAAAGTGAAGGTTGGAGACCGGACGGTAATTTTCCAACAATGCTGGGTCCAGGGAAGGCTTTTTGAGGAGAGGTCTCACCATCGCCTCTTTCAAGGCGATAGGTAAGAACCCCTCACTCAAAGACGTGTTCACAATGTCCTGGAGCCAGCCTCGTGTCACCTCCCAGGATGCCAGTACAAGCCAGGAGGGACACGGGTCCAATAAACATGTGGTGGCCCTAAGGCTCCTCAACAACCTGTCCATATCCTCGGTAGTAACAAAGTCAAACTCCTCCCAAGATGTTGTCTCAAGACCAGCATTGGACAAACCGACTGGACCACTTTCAGTGGAGGGCAACTTGTTCCGAATCTGAGTGATTTTATCCTGCAGATAGACTCCAAATTCCTCTGCTCGACCCTGCAAAGGGGCTTCCCGCGGCCTCTGGTGAAGGAAGGAGCGGGTCACCCCAAACAGGGCGGCAGGGTGGTTATCCGCGGACGTGATAAGCGTGGCACAATACTCGCGTTTTGCCACTCTCATCGCCACTATGTAAGTCCTAATATGGTCTCTTACTAGTGTTCGGTCAGCTTCAGAGCGAGAGGATCTCCACCTACTCTCTAGGCGTCTCTTGCGGCGTTTCATCTCCCGCAGCTCCTCGGTAAACCAGGGAGCCTGGGTGATTCGACACCGCGTTAGAGGCCACAAGGGCAGGACTCAGTCCAAGGCCCCTGTGGCCGCACTATACCATGCGGCCACTAGGTCCTCAGTCGAGTCGCGGGGCAAGGACACAGGTATTGGTCCAAGCTCCCTCTGGAACCTTTCAGGGTCCATCAGATGCCTGGGGTGGAACCATCTTGATATCTCCAGTTCTGCCTCCCAGCGGTGGGTTGTGATGGTTGGAAAGTCCATCCGAAGGAGAAAGTGATCTGTCCATGACAAGGGTACGATGGCTAAATCCCCTGTTCCAAGATCACTTCTCCACTGCCCAGAGACAAAAATGAGATCCAGCGTGTGTGTCCCCTTGTGAGTGGGGCCCTGAACTACTTGGGTCAGGTCCATGGCCATCATGGAAGCCATGAACTTCCGAGCTGCCTCGGATGTTTCGCCCGCCGATGGCAGGTTGAAACCCCCCATGACTACCAGTCTGGGGGTCTCAACCGCCATCTCAGTGATCATCTTGAGCAGCTCAGGCAGGGCTGCTGTTACATAGCAGGGAGCCAGGTATACAATCAGCAAGCCCAACTGCCTCCCTAGGCCCCACTTCACGTAGAGGGACTCACAGCCGGTTGTCTGTGGCACAGTGGTCTCCCTCGGATTGAGACCTTCCTTAACAATAACCGCCACCCCCCCACCCCTGCCTAGGGCCCGAGGCTGATGAAATGCATGGTAGCCTGGTAGGCACATTTCCACGAGGGGTAAACCCCCCTCGGGGCCCAACCAGGTCTCCGTAATTCCCACCAGGTTAATAATTGATCTATTTATGTACGCTGTGTTTTAATTTTGCCTGTGCGCCACCCTGGGTCCTTTTGTAGGAGAAGGGCGGGGTATAAATTTAATAAAATAAAAATAAAGTTGCCAAGTTTGGGAACCCCTGATGTACACTAAGGGCGATCAGGGCAAAGGACCTTTATTCTGAGCAAATCGTTTCAGATAAACAACTTCTTATGTAGGAAAATACTGGATACCAAAATATAATGCTCTTTTAATTTCCTATAGAGCTCAAGAACAAAATGCGGTTGAGGTACTGTGTGAAGTTAAATACATGGATATATATCAAGCTATTCAGAAGAGCTACTCAAAAAGGAAAATATTGAGTTAGGACCAGCAGATCATTCTGGAAATTTGGCATTGTTCATTAATTCACTATATATTTTGACCAGATTTCATAAATAAAAAATATCTACAATCTTCCTGTCAGAGAGAATAAACTAAAGATACATGGTCTCTTTTGTTCTACTAGAATGATGGATCTATTATGACACTCCTTTTCTATAGATATATGGCCAAAATCAAGAATCTCACTGGGTCATATTGGTTTTATTAGAAACATGCTATGCTTTGAATTAGAAAGTGGACTGAATATATCAATGCCATTGTTTGTTCCTTATGAAGGAATGCAGATCAACATGATCTGTCTGTTTGTGTTTATCTGAAATCATTTAATAGTATCTTTCTTTTTAGAATGCCACAGCAACATAAAAATGCAATAATAAAATATGCAGGAAAACATTTAAATTTCTGTATGAATTACAAAAATAGATGGTGTGAAAAGTAATGTATAACTAATCAGTTTGGACTCCAATAAAGTGAAAGAGACAGGCAGATTGCCCTAACTAGATTTCTTAATTCATATGGAAATGCCGGTTTCTTTTAAAAAGCAATAGTGATAGTCAAGTCTTTTTTTTTAGTTTAGGAATATTTGATTTTAATAGTATATTATTTATTACATTTCAGGAGTGGGTAAAACTATAGTCTTTTCAGTGAATATTCATACTATTCAATTAATTAGGGACAGGAGATGTATTCAACTGAGATGTTTAGCAGAGAATACCCAATTTCTTACACATTCAACTGCCCCTATCTGAAATTTAGTTAAGCTTAATTAAACTTTATCTATTTGGTTGACTTGATAGGAAATTTCTGATTTGTGTCTCTAAATGAGTTTGGATTATCTCATGCATGAACTGAAGCAGCCTTGGTTATATGGGTCATAAAGATTATTGTGTTTTCTATTATTTTTATAAAATCAATTCAACAAAATGATCGTTTTCATATCTAGTGGACATTGGGAGAATAATTTCAAAAAATTGTCAGCCCCATTATGTTAGAATTGTAACCTCAGTGAAGGAACACATAATGATTGGAGTTATTGCCATTTTGGTTTGATTGTTATGAGATTATAAAAGTCAATATGGCTTAAAGACATGAATACTTTAAAACTGTACACCAGTCACTTGGAAATCATTACTATATTGATAATTATAGATTTTGGGAGTCTGGGAGCATAGTTTAAAAAAAAAAAGAATTTGAAAGGTGTAAATCACCAATCTCTACAGTACTTGCTTTCTGCTTATGAGGTGATTATCTATTGTTATATTGGAAAGTCTAGTCCATATTGTTCTGTGTTAGTCAAGGCTGAACATGTCTAAAACTCAAAATATTTTCTTTTTTAAAAAAACAACCATATTGCTTTTATACATAAAAATGAAAAAGAAAATGGAGAAGGAAGAACAGAGGGGGAGGGAACAAAAGGAGAAAAAAATGAAACACATTATGCTAGCATTGTTCTTTTTGAATTGGATTCATGGTTTTGATTAATTTAGACTTTTGGAATCCTCTTTTTCTGAAGACTGGGACATAATCCACCCATAGATTATGCAGTTCAGATAGACCAGTGTTTCTCAACCCTAATAATTTTTAAATGTATGGGTTTCAAGTCCCAGAATTTCCTTAGCTAGTATTCATCAGCACATTGAGAAAGGTAAAAATGAAAAGTGTATTTTGAAATCACTGGATAACATAAATAAGAAAAGGTAAGAAATTTGCCCTCTGAGTAAGTTAAATTTTCTGGCCGCCTTGGCAGCCATTTTATGAGTGCCCATAACTTGCTTTGAAAGTTTGCAAGTGAGGTTGCTGGATAAATATCTGCTACTTCCGTTTAATGAATTAGATAAGCTTAGAAAAAATAGAAGTGTGCCTGAAAATATATCTCATTCATTATTGTTGCTTATTGTTTGTAAATCATTGGGTATATATTCTAGTGCAGCAATTTTGGCTGTGACATGCAAAGAAGAAATCCACTGCCATACCAACCATAGTATGATACTATGGAGAGATGTAATCTTTCTATATCTTAGTTTTATATTAACATTCCCTTGAACAATTAAATATCACATGCCATAGAAATTACAATACCATAATTTGTTTGCTATTCTATATTTAATTGAAAATTAAATATGGTAACATGCAGATAAATGTTGGAGTCGAAGGGTGAAATAGATGTCTTGGCTGTAATTTGTATGAAGTAATCATCAAAGTCTCTTTGGGGGGGGGGACCAGCTGCAACTTACAGTCCATTGCATACATTAGAGATGGCTAGTTATTAATCTTATAACCTTTTCCAATTAACAGAGTAAACTCTGAAATGAATACAAACTGAATCCGTCCAAGGACAAAATAAAGCTAGCTTCTTTAAAATGCAGTTTTATGTTTGGCAAAAATGATCAGACTGCTCCATAGAAAAACTATCTGGATGTCTGGAAGGAACAGGATTTAAACAGTGGTGGGATTCAGCCAGTTTGCACCACTTTGGCAGAACGATTGTTAACTTTCTGAGCAGTTTGGTGAACTGGTTGTTGAAAGAAATCATTAGGGCAGAGAACTGGTTGTTAAATTATTTGAATCCCACCACTGGATTTAAATCTTCAGTTACTTCATACTAAAGATATGTTGGTCTAATGTGATATGTTAGCCAATATTCTTCTAAAGTACTGTATGCTCTATGACTGTACTGCTGCAGACTTCAGTCACACACACATAACACACACACACACACACACACACACACACACACACACACACAATATCTTGACTGAAGTAAGACTGAAATTATCAGTCTTACTTCAAGGCTGAAGTGTTAACAATCTATGTATATAAATAAAAATATAAAATAGTTGTGCAAAGCCGCTAATCTCAGAAACTACTGGACCGATTAACACCAAATTTTCACACAATGTTCCCAAAGACTTCCGAACCAATCATACATACCTTTTGTATGCCTGGCACACGTGTGTCATATGCACGGTACACAAACGTTAAATGTACCCACTTGTGAGGTTTTCACCTCCCTGTAGCTCCTCCCACCTGGCTGCTGCGTCACACACACGTAATGGCAAAAACTGCCTGCGCGTGACTGACCAGCCTTGAAAAGGCGCGTTGCCTGGGGCAATGTGGTAAGCAACACATGACTCATGCGCCTCCCTGTCCCAGCCCAATCTTAGCTGTGTAAGCCTGCAGCCGTTCTCCTTCCACCCACCCTATCCCTAGGATCAGAAACTAGCGGGGAGAAGAGAGGCGAAGCGGTCTGAGGAGGGCGAGGCACCATCCCTGCAGCCACTCTCCTTTCACCCCAGTCACCCCCAGGATCAGAAGCCAGCGGGGAGAAGAGAGGCGAAGCGGTCTGAGGAGGGCGAGGCACCATCCCTGCAGCCACTCTCCTTTCACCCCAGCCACCCCCAGGATCAGAAGCCAGCGGGGAGGAGAGAGGTGAAGAGGTCTGAGGAGGGCGAGGCACCATCCCTGCAGCTGCTCTCCTTCCAGTCCCCCCACCCCCAGGATCAGAAGCATCTGGTTTCTCCTGCCACTGTTGTCCCTGCA
The DNA here is from genome assembly GCA_039707465.1 of Rhabdophis nuchalis. Classification (NCBI taxonomy): domain Eukaryota; kingdom Metazoa; phylum Chordata; class Lepidosauria; order Squamata; family Natricidae; genus Rhabdophis; species Rhabdophis nuchalis. The sequence continues at coordinate 43,170,275 of CM077651.1, read as the reverse complement.
TCTCCTAGCGTTTCTACAGCCCCCCCCCCCCCTGTGAATCTCCTCAAGGGCTACCTCCCTCCCTTGAGGCCAACAGCAGCAGGCACCTGATAGCTTCACCTCCCGGCGCTTCTATCGCCACCGCTGAACCAAAGCCTGCCTTTTTATATAGAAGCTCCATTAAGCTCCCTGACTAAGCAAGTCTCACCAATGCAGCTTTTGGTCAACTTCCACTCAAAATCAGTCAGTCTATCTGTCTGTCTGTCTGTCTGTCTGTCTGTCGGTCTCTCTCTCTCTCTCTCTCTCTCTCTCTCTCTCTCTCTCTCTCTCTCTCTCGTGTGTGTGTGTGAATTCTGCTGGGTCTAGACTGTTCTATCTGCTTAGGTGCAGATACCATTTTGTGTATGCCAAATTATTTTTTTAATTAGTTTTATTGATTTTCTATTGTTTACATTTTGTTAGTGGTTAATAAACATCATGTTGTCTGGGTTATTTTACTTCCTTAGTAGTACAAATTACATTCTTATTCTCCACCTCTTTTTTCCAACCACTGGTAGAATGAGTTCCATGTTGGGTAATATTCTGTATTGTCTTTTGTTAAGTTTCGAGGCATTCAGTCCGAGTCAGGCTTGGTTCCGCCCCAGGCACCTGATGGACTCTGATGGGTTCCAGGCGGCGCTTGGGCCATTTCCTGTACCCCTGACCCGCGCCCCGATGGAGGACCTCGTGGCCGCATGGAATATTGCGCCCACGGGAGCCTTGGATCGGGTCGCGCCCTTGCGGCCTCTCTTGCGGCGGCGAGCCACCCTGGCTCCTTGGTTTACTGAGGAGCTAAGGGTGATGAAACGCCACAAGAGATGCCTAGAGAGAAGATGGAGATCTACTCGGTCTGAATCTGACCGAACACAGGTGAGAGCCCATTTACGGACTTACCTTGTGGCGTTGAGAGTGGCCAAACGTCATTATTGTGCCACTCTCATAGCATCCGCAGATAACCGCCCTGCCGTCCTGTTTAGGGTGACCCGCTCCCTCCTACAACAGAGGGTGCGGGAAACCCCACTACAGGGTAGAGCAGAGGAATTTGGGACTTATCTGCAGGAGAAAATCGCTCAGATTCAAAACGAGCTAGTCTCCATCGATAGCCCAGTGGGATCCCATGAGGTGGGTTTTGAGACAGTTTGCTGGGAAGAGTTTGACTCTGTTACTTCTGAGGATATGGACAGGTTACGTGGGCGACTGCGAGCCACCACATGTTTATTGGACCCGTGTCCCTCCTGGCTTGTACTGGCATCCTGGGAGGCGACACGAGGCTGGCTCCAGGAGGTTGTCAACGCTTCTCTGAGTGAGGGTTTCTTGCCTGCCTCCCTTAAAGAGGCCATGGTGAGGCCCCTCCTGAAGAAGCCCTCTCTGGACCCAGCATTATTGGTTAACTACCGTCCAGTCTCCAACCTTCCCTTTTTGGCGAAGGTTGTAGAGAGTGTGGTGGCACAACAGTTTCCCCGTCACCTGGAGGAAGTTGATTATCTGGACCCGCGCCAGTCCGGCTTCCGGCCCAGGCACAGCACCGAGACGGCATTGGTCGCGTTGGTAGATGATCTCTGGAGGGCCAGAGATGGGGGTTGTTCCTCCATCCTGGTCCTATTAGACCTCTCAGCGGCTTTTGATACCATCGACCATGGTATCCTATTGCATCGGCTGGAGGGGTTGGGGGTGGGAGGCACCGTTTTACGGTGGTTCTCCTCCTACCTCTCGGGTCGATCACAATTTGTGTTGGCAGGAGAGCAGAGGTCGACCTCGAGACCCCTCACATGTGGGGTGCCTCAGGGGTCGGTCCTCTCGCCTCTCCTGTTCAACACATATTTATTTATTTTATTTATTTTATTAAATTTATACCCCGCCCTTCTCCTTGTTAGGACCTAGGGCGGCGCACAGGCATTATATAAAACCATAAATACAATATACATCAATTAAAAATATATTAAATTAATTCACCCGTGCTAAAACCCGTTATTAAAACCGTAACCAAATTATAATTTATATTTAAAAGTCAGACGCGGGGGGCTATCCTATATATGAAGTCGCTGGGTGAGATCATCCGTGGTTTTGGGGTAGAGTACCACTTCTACGCTGACAACACGCAGTTGTATATATCTACCCCAAACCACCCCAACGATGCCGTAGCGGTGATGTGCCAGTGCCTGGAAGCCGTGCGGGCCTGGATGGGAAGTAAAAGACTCAGACTCAACCCGTCCAAGACCGAGTGGATGTGGTTTCCGGCAGCCCGATTCAACCAGTTGACTCCATCACTGGCCATAGGGGACGAACATCTTACCCCTGTGGATGGGGCGCGAAACTTGGGTGTTCTCCTGGATACCCGGCTGTCCATGGAAGATCAAGTGACAGCCGTGGCCAGGAGGGCATTTTACCAGGTTCGCCTGGTACGCCAGTTGCGCCCCCTATTGGATCGGGATGCCCTCTGCACAGTCACTCATGCCCTCGTGACATCCTGACTGGACTACTGTAACTCTCTCTACATGGGGCTCCCCTTGAGGTGCACCCGAAGACTTCAGCTGGTCCAGAATGCAGCCGCGCGAGCAATAATGGGAACCTCTAGGTTTACCCATATAACACCGCTCTTACGCGAGCTGCACTGGCTGCCTGTCGTCTTTCGGGTGCGCTTCAAGGTGTTAGTTGTCATCTTTAAAGCGCTCCATGGCACGGGACCTAGTTATCTGCGGGATCGGATCCTGCCCCATACATCCTTACGGCCGATTCGCTCCCACAGAGAGGGACTTCTCTGGGTGCCGTCCACTAGGCTATGCTAGCGGGCGACGCCCAGGGGAAGGGCCTTCTCTGTGGCGGGTCCAACCCTCTGGAACGACCTTCCCCCCAAAATCAGAACAACTAGGGACCTCCGCTCCTTCCGTCAAAAACTTAAAACACACTTTTTCTGCTTGGCCGGCCTAGGTTAGTCTCCGCCTAATAGGGTGTTAGGGGATTTTAGCTAATTTATAATTGGGGATTTTAGCGCAGGGATAATCTTAGTTTAATTTGCTTTTACTTATTCTATTTATTCTATTTATGTATTTTCTATAGTATTTTAATTCTCCCTGTGCACCGCTCCGAGTCCCCTCGGGGAGAGGATGCGGTATACAAATAAAATTATTATTTGTATACCGCATAAAAAGATGGAGGGCTAGCCGCTCTGAATCTGACCGGACACAGGTAAGAGCCCATTTACGGACTTACATTGTGGCGCTGAGGGTGGCCAAACGTCATCATTGTGCCACTCTCATAGCATCCGCAGAAAACCGCCCTGCCGCCCTGTTTAGGGTGACCCGCTCCCTCCTTCAACAGAGGGAGCGGGAAGCCCCGCTACAGGGTAGAGCAGAGGAATTTGTGATTTTTCTGCAGGAGAAAACCGCCCAGATACAGAGTGAGCTAACCCCCATTCATGGCCCAGTGGGATGCCACGGGGGAGATCTTGTTTGGGAGGAGTTTGACTCCGTTACTTCCGAGGATATGGACAGGCTACGTGGGCGACTGCGAGCCACCACATGTTTATTGGATCCGTGCCCCTCCTGGCTTGTACTGGCATCCTGGGAGGTGACACGAGGCTGGCTCCAAGAGGTTGTCAACGCATCCTTGAGTGAGGGTTCCTTGCCTGCCTCCCTAAAAGAGGCCATGGTGAGGCCCCTCCTCAAGAAGCCCTCTTTGGACCCAGCTCTTTTGAACAACTACCGTCCAGTCTCCAACCTTCCCTTCTTGGCGAAGGTTGTTGAGAGTGTGGTGGCACAACAGTTTCCCCGTCACCTGGAGGAAGTCGACTATCTAGATCTGCGCCAGTCCGGATTTCGGCCCGGGCATAGCACCGAGATGGCATTGGTCGCGTTGGTAGATGATCTCTGGAGGGCCAGAGATGGGGGATGTTCCTCCATCCTGGTCCTATTAGACCTCTCGGCGGCTTTCGATACCATCGACCATGGTATCCTATTGCATCGGCTGGGGGGGTTGGGGGTGGGAGGCACCGTTTTACGGTGGTTCTCCTCCTACCTCTCTGGCCGATCGCAATTTGTGCGGGCAGGAGAGCAGAGGTCGACCCCGAGACCCCTCACATGCGGGGTGCCTCAGGGGTCGGTCCTCTCGCCTCTCCTGTTTAACGCATACATGAAGCCGCTGGGCGAGATCATCCGTGGTTTTGGGGTAGAGTACCACCTGTACGCTGATGACACCCAGCTGTACATATCTACCCCAAACCACCCCAACGATGCCGTAGCGGTGATGTGCCAGTGCCTGGAAGCCGTGCGGATCTGGATGGGAAGTAACGGACTTAGGCTCAACCCGACCAAGACCGAGTGGCTGTGGTTTCCGGCTGCCCGATTCAACCAGCTCTCTCCAACGCTGGCCATAGGGGGCGAACATCTTGCCCCTGTGGATGGGGCGCGCAACTTGGGTGTCCTCCTGGATACCCGGCTGTCCATGGAAGATCAAGTGACAGCCGTGGCCAGGAGGGCGTTTTACCAGGTTCGCCTGGTACGCCAGTTGCGCCCCCTATTGGATCGGGACGCCCTTCGCACAGTCACTCATGCTCTCGTGACATCCCGACTGGATTATTGCAACTCTCTCTACATGGGGCTCCCCTTGAGGTGTACCCGGAGGCTTCAGTTGGTCCAGAATGCAGCCGCGCGAGCAATTATGGGCACCTCTAGGTTTGCCCATGTAACACCGCTGTTGCGCGAGCTGCACTGGCTACCTGTCGTCTTCCGGGTGCGCTTCAAGGTGTTAGTTACCATCTTCAAAGCGCTCCATGGCTCGGGACCTAGCTACCTGCGGGATCGGATCCTGCCCCATACATCCTCACGGCCGATTCGCTCCCACAGAGAGGGACTTCTCCGGGTGCCGTCCACTAGACTTTGTCAGCGGGCGACGCCCAGGGGAAGGGCCTTCTCTGTGGCGGGCCCAGCCCTCTGGAATGACCTTCCCCCCGATATCAGGACAACCACGGACCTCCGCTCCTTCCGCTTAAAATTAAAGACGCACTTTTTTCGTCTGGCCGGCCTTGGGTAGTCTCTTTTTAGGTCAGGGTTTTTTAGGGGTAATTTTTAGTTTAGTTATGGGTTTTAGCGCAGGATTTATTTAATCTATTTTTAACTTTTGTATTTGTTTGTGGTTTATTTATATTTTTAATTGCCTGTGCCCCGCCTCGAGTCCCCTTGGGGAGAGAGAGCGGGATATAAATTAAAATTATTATTATTATTATTATTATTATTATTATTATTATTATTATTATTATTATTATTATTATAGTCACAAATAGGTTTATTACAAACAGCAGAACTATATACAGGAACATTGTTAGATTATTGCAACTGGCACTTTACAACTACGATAGCCTTTTATAGGCTTCTCTAGTGTGGAAGAAACGAAACCTAGACAGGTAGTCTGGCCGGCCATTCGCGTCTCGGCCAATCAGATGCGACTGGCTGTTACAGAGTTTCTCCAACCTCCGGGTCAGCCCTGGTTCCCCAGACCGACTGTCTGTGCATGGGCAGAGATTTCCCCAGACTGACTGTCTGCGCGTAGGCGGAGAACATAACACCCCTTTCCCCCCAGTCAGCGTGCAAGCTTGTCAGTTCGTATAGCTGTGCACGCGTAGATTTTTAGATAGGCGGGGCAGTGCCTGATCCGTCCAGAATGCCTAGGCTGCGCCGGAGAGTTGACGGGGCTGTGAAGCTCGTCTCCCCAAAAAGCGGAGTTCCCGTTTGTGTCCTGGTGGCTAGGTCCCGGGGGTGGAGTCAACTGGGGCGAGGAAAACAACTCTGATGAGATAGAATGAGGAGGGGAAGAGAGCGGCCCAGTATAAGGTGGTGGCCACAGTCTATGTTCAAAAAGTTTGGAGGCTTCTCCTTGCGGGTTGAAGTCAATGGGTTCGCCACAGTATGACGGCGCTTCGAGCGGTTGGTGAAAAGAATAGTCCGACAAACATAGTTTCGGAATGTATAAATCCCCTTGCGCCCCAGCTTGAGCCAACCGATCCGGACCAAATGTGGTCGACGAGCTGGCCTGGCCAGGAGAAAGAAACTCCGGAGCCTGGATACGGTGCCTCAGCTGATCCAGGTGGCGCCGCCACTCAGTTCCATCGGGCAGTTCGACCCTATAGGAACAGGGGCCGGTTAGGTCAACTACGGAGGCAGGCACCCAACGCGGATCCCCCACAAAATTCCTAGCCCAGACGGGGTCACCCTTGGCAAAGAGACGGGAAGGGGGGTCCCCCAGGTTGCTCGGCTGCACCTCGTTGTAGTCAGGGTGCAGCCTGTCCAAAGTGGTCCGCAGGCGTCGACCCATCAAGAGCTCAGCGGGGCTCTTCCCTGTGGCCGGGCAAGGAGTGGAATGCTGACCCATGAGGTAAGCAGCCACCCTTGCATGCCAGTCTCCCTTATCCAGCCGGGCCAAGGCCTCCTTGGCCAAGCGCACGGCTCGTTCCGCGCGTCCGTTGGACGCGGGGTGATATGGAACTACTGGCGCGTGGCGGATCCCTTGCGCGGCCAGGAACTCCTGGAATTTGGTGGAATGGAAAGGCGGGCTGTTGTCGGACACAATGGAATCCGGTAAGCCGTGTGTCGCGAACAGGCGACTTAAAGCCCGCACCGTGCTCTCCGCTGTAGTAGAGGCCATGAGGACCACTTCCACCCAGCGGGAGTAGGCATCCACCACTACCAGGAAGGACTGGCCGTGGAAGGGACCCACGAAGTCACTCGGGACCACGGGCACTTGGGGATGTCCCATTCCCCGGGGGAAGAGACCGGCGGGGCAGGACAAGATGACTGGCAGGTTGGACACGCAGCGACCCAGGTGGCTACCTCTGCATCCAAGCTGGGCCACCAAACATAGCTCCTGGCTAATGCCTTCATGCGAGCTATGCCTGGATGGGTAGCATGGAGGGATTGCAGGACCTGGAGTCACAAAGGAGGAGGAATAGTGACCCGGTCCCCCCAGCGCAAGCAGCCACAATGGAGCGAAAGCTCCATCTGGCGTGTCTTGTATGGCCGAAAATCTTTGGCCACGCTGCCCGAAGGCCACCCATGCAGTACCCATCTGGCCACCTGGGACAGGACAGGGTCAGAACGGGTGTGGGCAGCGACGTCCGACGAGGACAAGGGAATGTCGGACTCAGCAACCGCCAGGACAGAAAGAGACGGAACTGGCATGGGGTCCACCTCGGGGAAGGGGCAGCAGCTAAGGGCATCGGCGTGCCCTATCTGCTTACCTGGACGGTACAGCAGTGTATAATCATACGCTGCCAGGAACTCCGTCCACCGGGTCATCCTGGGAGAGAGGATGGGGGGGGTTGGACGGTCACTGGCCAACAGCCCAAAGAGAGGCTTGTGGTCGGTAACGATGGAAAAGGCCCGACCATAGGGATAGGTGTGGAACTTTTTAATCCCGGACACTACAGCCAGAGCCTCCTTGTCGATCTGACTGTAGTTTCATCGTCCGGGAATAGAAAGCAATGGGGGCCTCTGAGCCATTGGGCAGGACATGACTCAGGACAGCCCCCAGGCCAAATGGGGAGGCATCGCATGCCAGAATCAGAGGAAGCCTGTCATCATACTGGACTAGAACCGCCTCCGATGTTAGCATAGCTTTAACAGCCGCAAATGCCTGGGCTTCGCGGCTGCCCCAGTGCCAGGCCGTGGATTGGTCTAGCAACCGATGCAGCGGCTCGGCTAACGATGCCTTGTGGGGAATAAAAGGCGCATAAAAATTCAACAGGCCGAGGAATGCCTGCAACTCCGTTTTGGACGCAGGAGTGGGGGCGTTTTGGATTGCCTCGACCTTAGATGGTGTGGGGTGAATTCCCTGGGCATCAATCATGAAACCCAGGAATTCGACCCGCGGCGCAGCAGATGTGCACTTGCTGCACTTCAATTTTAAGCCCGCGCCCCTGAAAATCGAGAGGACCTTCCGTAATACTTTGGCGAGTTCTGATACACTAGATGAAGCTATCAAAATGTCGTCAAAATAAGGAACGACGCCAGGAAGCCCATGGAGCAGACGCTCCATGAGGCTCTGGAAGATCCCCGGGGCTACGGAAACCCCGAATTGTAAGCGGCGACAGCGAAAAGCCCCTCGGTGGGTGATGATGGTCTGTGCCTCAGCAGCCTCGTCATCCACCGGGAGCTGTTGATAGGCCTGCGCCATATCCAGCTTCGTGAATATGCAGCTCCTTCCTAATGAGTGGAGTAGGTGCTGCACAACCGGAACCGGATACGGGTTCGCCTGAAGTCCTCAGTTTATGGTGGATTTGTAGTCGGTACATATATGGACGGACCCGTCGGGCTTAATGGGGACCACTATGGGAGTCTCCCATTTCGCCTGATCGATGGGTTCGAGCACGCCCTGTGTGACCAAACGGTCCAACTCCGCCTCCACCTTGGGCTTCAGCATGAACGGCAACCTGCGGGCCTTCAGACGGATCGGAGCAACCTGAGGGTCTATGTTGAGCGATACTGGGGTGCCTTTGTAGGTGCCCAAATGCCCATCAAACACATCGCTGAATTCGTCCAGCACTTCCTTAATGGGAGATTTGGCCGATACGCTACGCACCCCCTGGACAGACAAACCCAGGGCTTTGAACCAGTCCAGTCCGATGATGGCGGAGAGGGGATTTGCCACCACGGGAATGGGTAGAGACCCGTGAAACGACCCATAATCCACCTGCACAACCCATTTCCCCAGAGTGGGAATCGCGGAACCCTGGTAGTCTTTAAGGACGGTCAGGGAGGGAGAGAGATCCTTTTTTCTCAAAGTAGGACACAACCTTGAGAGCTGCGCCCAGGACAGAATCGAGCGGGAAGAACCAGAGTCCACTTTCATGGACACTCCCACCCCCTCTAAACAAACCACTGTCTTGAGGCACGTACTGTCTGTAGGTTCATAGCAGACGGCCGGAGAATTCTCTGAGAGGGCGAAGCAGTCGGAATGTGGGTTCGCTCGGCAAGTTGGACGCTTCGGCGGAGTGGCGTGTTGTTTGGGCGGAGGTCTGGTGGCTGTGGACGCAGCAGACGGTGTGGCTGGATTCACGGCTCTGCAGACAGTGGCCAGGTGGCCCTTGCGGCCGCAGTGGCGGCACACGGAGGATTTGAAGGGGCAGTCTGGCCTCAGATGATCCCCTCCGCACCCTAAACAGAGACTGGAGCGATTCGTGGAAGGCCGGCGAGCCTTTCGTCCTGCAATTCACATGCAGGCGGTCTGGTCTTCGTTGTCGGAGTCGTCCAGCGGTGCAAGCTCATCTACCATGCATGCCTTAGGAGACAGAAAGAGCAGGGGGCGAGCGCGACCCATGTCGGACGTGGAGATCTCTGACAACTCGGCTGTGCGAGCCTCTTCCACTGCTTGCTCCAGAGTAATTGTTGTTTTGGCGAGGAGCCAGCATTTTAAGCGGACGTCCCTGACACCACAGACGAATTATTCTAGCAAGGACTCTTTGAGGAACGCGGCAGGGAATTCGCAGGGAATCGCCGTCGCTCTCAGCACCTGTAGAAACTGTGCAATGGATTGGGTTGACTGCTGCACGCACTGTCGGAAAGCGTATCTGTGCACGATCCTGGACGGTACCGGAGCGTAGTGCGCACGGAGGCAGCCGAGGAGGTTGTCCCAAGGCACCTCGTGCACCGCGGCTGGTGCGGCGATGGTTCTTGCGGTCGCGAAGAGCTCGGGGCCGCCGCACCCTAGGAAGATGCTGAGTTTCTGTGCTGGGGACAGCTTGCCGAAGTCGTTAGCGATCAAAAAGCATTCAAAACAGGCCAGGAAGGAAGCCCATTGCTCTTTCGTAGTGTCGAACGGTGCGAAGGGCAGCATAGTCGTCATCTTGCCGGTCGTCCCTCACCGTCTAGCTGGAACAGCGTAAGGCTCCCTCCGTGCGGCCGGAGGAAAGACTAGGCCTGCTCCCAAACCCTCGTCGCCAGTGTTAAGTTTCGAGGCATTCAGTCCGAGTCAGGCTTAGTCACAAATAGGTTTATTACAAACAGCAGAACTATATACAGGAACATCGTTAGATTATTGCAACAGGCACTTTACAACTACGATAGCGGTTTATAGGCTTCTCTAGTGTGGAAGAAACGAAATCTAGACAGGTAGTCTGGCCGGCCATTCGCGTCTCGGCCAATCAGACGTGACTGGCTGTTACAGAGTTTCTCCAACCTCCGGGTCAGCCCTGGTTCCCCAGACCGACTGTCTGTGCGTGGGCAGAGATTTCCCCAGACTGACTGTCTGCGCGTGGGCGGAGAACATAACATCTTTCTGTTTAATCTTCAATATAAATCTGTCCATTTCTGGACAATCCAGGATCATCCTAATTATATCTTCATCTCGTGGTATTTCTTCATTTTTCCAATATTGTCCAAATATAATCCTCACTTCTGTTAATACATGCAATATTAAATATATATATATGTATGTGTGTGTGTGTGTGTGTGTAAATGTTTCCACAACATCCTGTTAAGAGGCCCCAATTAAGGGAGGAGCCATACTGTTTCCTTTCCTGCCTTTCGACTCATCACCAGAGACCATCTAGACAGCAAGCCAAGAGTTCCGTTGTGTAATTTTGTTTTTTAGATATGTGTGTTAGTTAATTGATCAGCTCATAAAACTAACACACACACACACACATATATAGTTTATCATTTTTTCTGGTGTTATACCTGATAGAAAAAGTTCAGGTTTAAAATCTACATATTTTCTTATCAACTTTTCTAGCCACTTATGTTTTTTGCTTTAACACATATCCACCACATATGGTAATATGTCTCTTCTTTTTATGGTTACTTTTTCAACATTTGCTAGACATATTTTTAAACATTTTAGCTAACTTAGCAGGTGGTAAATGCCATCTATAAAATGTTTTATATAAGTTTTCCTTATATTGCCATTGTTACCATTGTTGTCATTGTTAATTTATAGTTTCTTTCCCATAAGTTTTACCATTTCTCTAATTCTATATTATATCTAAAGTTTTTTCCCCCACGGTATCATTGTGTCTTTTACTTGTACATCTTCCATTTTCTGATTTAGTAAAAAAAATAATAGATATTTTCTTAATTAGTTTTTCATCAGAATTCAACAATATCTCATCAAAGGCTGTCTGTCATTTATAATAGCTGTATATTTTCATGTCTTTATCATATCTAGATTGTATTTGTAATTGAGGCCACCATGATAATTTAATATCCTGGACTTCAAGTTCTTGATTAGATTTTAATTTCCCTTCAATGTCAAAATTGTCTTTATATGTCACAATTTTTTCAAACTTCACCAGATTTGGATATTTAAACTCTTCCATCGTTGAGAGCCATTCTGGGATTCTCAAATAAATTTTAGCTTTTATTTTTTCCAAGACAGATAATAGTGAGTATCTTATGTAGTGATTTTTGAAAGTATCTGTGAATTTTATTCTTATCATTCCATAAGAAAGCATGCCATTCCAGTTGTATATCATGTCCTTCTAAATATAACAGTCTCTTGTGTCTGGGGGGTTATCCATCCTTTTAGTCATGTTATAACACATGCTTGGTAATATAAAATACACTTTCCAATCAATCTCAATCTTCTCCAGTATAACTTGTTTCATTTCCATAACATCTTTTAAACACAGTATACTTATAATTATAGAGGCAGACACTATTAAAATTAATATCTAGTTCCATTGTTTAAAAATATCCTTTAATATGTCCAATGTAAAAATATGTTTCTCCATTCTGCATTAGTAAGTCAAATTTAAGTGTTCTCATTTAATTACAATCTTTAGTTCCTTCTAGTTCCCTCTAGTGTCCAATCTTCAAAGTCCCATCTTATCATGTTTTTTCTAAGAAAATAATTGCAACATAAGCATTTTCTCCCAGGAAGGATTTTTATAATTAATTCTAAAAGCATGAAATCAAAAAGTCATAGTTTTAATCACTTCTTTGCTGCTTGTTAAAAAAAACAACAGGTACTTACATTTCTATTTAAAAATTCTTTTGTTAAAGATTTAAGGAAACTTATCCAGCATTTTCACATTTGTTGAGCCAAAGATTCCTAATAACTGAAAAGCAGTTAACAACCAATTTCTGAAAGGGTTCAGGAAAGGAAGTATGCAAACCCAATGTTCTTTTAACTTCTAGAGAAACAATTACCTGGAACAATATCAAGTCCTCTCCTTGCTGGAGAATAATTACAAGGAGCCTGCCTATCAGTGGCTTTTCATTCATTGGCTCTGCTTTTAGAGCAGGGGTCTCCAGCCTTTGCAACTTTAAGTCTGAAGGACTTCAGCTCTCAGAATTCTCCAGCCAGCAAAGCTGAAGTCCTTCAGACTTAAAGTTGCAAAGGTTGGAGATCCCTGTTTTAGAGGAGTTGTCTTCAGTTGGCCATTTCTTCCTCAGGAGTGTTTAACCAATCTGATTAATAAGACCTAGCTTAGTTCAAAGATAAGCACCACTGATGTCTGTATAAATGACTTCTCCAATAGACCTTTTTTAAAAAATCCATCTTTAAATGTATTATAATTATAATTTGAAAATTATTTGCTGCAAAACCACATGTTAGCTTCAAGCCTAATCTTTCTCCAAAATGCCTAGAGGTCTCACACAGAGCTATCTCAAAAGCATATGTGGTTGTGATAATAGCTCAAAAACTATGTGGCTGTTATAATAGCTATTTTGGGTGTACTTAACCAATTAAAACAGGGAAATCTAGATTTGGTAGGAATAGAAAGTTACAAGACAATGTAAGAAAGTGGCAAGGGACATTCTCAACTGGTCTATTTATGGTGATTCTCATGAAGTGATCTCAAAATTCTGAATCTGCCCTCCAGCATAAAAATTTGCATTCCTCTGATTTACGTGATATGCAATGCCTGAAGCAGAAAAATCTTAGGATGTATGATTCTGTAGTAGGAGTAATGCAATGTGTGCAGTAGAAGCATGTTTTGGTACCTATGTATATTATTTTTCTTGGTGCAGGGTACATTTATGCTTGACGAAAGATAGTAGTTTTGCAGTTGATAAATACTTTGGCTGATGCCCTTGTTACATGCAAAACATTATGTCATCCCTAATTGATTAAAGAAAATAATTGTCCATTTGGGGAAGAAGGTCACAGCTGATTCATCAGTGCATAGCTTTGGAAAACACAAGCTATCAGTTTAATAAATCAGGTGCAGGCAGTATTTTAAATATAATTATCTGCTTTATATACATTCATCTATAAAGGCTTATAATGAAAATGGCATGGTCAAAAGACAGTCATACTAAATATGAAGTACAAAACTTTCTAAAATAGATACTGAATTGCCAACCTCTCTTTATTGAAGGCCAAGCAGATTTTGCCCAGCAAATACATTTATTCGAAGTAGAAATCCACAAAATAGTGAGAAGCATAGAATGAAATGGAATTTAGGAAATCATCTAATAAAACCCTCTATCCAATGCAGAAGTCTACTATTGCAGCATCCCTGATAGACAGCAGTTCTATCAAGTTTCTGTCAAATACAATGGAGAGCCTACCCAATGCATCTCCCAAGGCATTACTTAACAGCAATTCCCTGATCATTTTATTGATGGCCAAATGAAATTCACTACTTTATAAATTATTCCCATTATTTATGGTCTTGCCTTATGAAACAGTGAAACAGTGAAAAACTGAACTATACGAACTTTCAGCAATGGCTACTAAATCTTCCTTCCTGCATTAAGACATACTGTACTTTTTGTTTGTTCCCTATCCTTTGTTCACTTATGTAAATATACTAAATTTTTGGTTCTGCATAAGGATATATTCCTTATGTAATTATATGCATAGTTTTCCCAGCCATGTTCCATTTGGTAATCCAATCCAATCCAATCTAAATCTTTTCACTCTGTTCTCCCTCATAAACAGGATTCCACTGGATCAGGTCTGAAAGGTCCTTTCCAAATACGTGATATTCTAAACTTTTCTTCCAAATTTCATGATATGCAGTATTACCAAGAGTCCCTTATCTCAGAAATGCATTGTATTATTGAATGATTGAAGTTATATTCATTGTTAGTCTGGAAATAGACTGTCTCATTGATCTATTGCACCAAAACTAGTAAAGAAACATGAAGCTCTTTAAGGTTCACAGTGAAAAGAACTGAATATCACTGTCACTTATAGCTCACAGCTCAAACCAGTCAATGCATTTTTAATCAGCCTCTGTTGTTAATGACACTGCAGCTTCTTAGGCTCTGGGCAACAAGCCCATATTTGAATACAGACAATCAACCAAGTATAAGTAGACCTGCAACAAACCCAGGTATTTCTTTTGCCTCCACATTTATACCATCAGTATGATTTTACGCTCCCAAAAGTACCCACACAAGATTAGAAGCACCTTAATATGCTCTTCTTCTACTAGAATATCAATATATGCCATTGTCTGCCAGCAATACTCCTCTGTATTCTACTTTGTGGAAAAGAATTCATAGAATAGAAATTTTATATTAGGATATAGAACAAGGAGTAGTATCAGAGCATTTCAACTTCCCATGAAGTTAAACACTCCATGGCCGAGTGGAAAAATGGGACTCTCAACAACGACATTGAATGAGATATTGTTGCACTCACATATATCAAGACTATTCATGCAAATTCAAAAAGTCTCAATAAACAGAATGAATTTCTAATGTTATTTTTCAATGCTTTAAAGTTAGTTTTGACTCCTAATCAGCATTTTCCTGGCAGCATTTTCGGAAGTAGTTTACTATTGCCTTCTACAACACTTCAGACAAATAGATATCCAACATCTTCTTTAAAACGTCCCTTTTATTAAACCCTCCTCCTCAGGGGTGGGTTTCAAATTTTTTGGAACAGGTTCTGTGGGTGTGGCCTGCTTTGTGGGAGTGGCTTGCCGGCCATGTGACCGGGTGGGAGTGGCTTGCCAGCCATGTGACCGGGTGGGAGTGGCCAACTTGGAAAATGTGAAACTCACTTAACAATGGTCTTGGTTAACAACTAAACTTTTGGGCTCAATTGTGGTCATACATTCTTTCTTTCTTTCTCTTTCTTTCCTTCTCTCTCTCTTTCCCACTTTCTCTCTCTCTTTCTTTCTCTCTCTCTTTCCCTCTTTCTCTTTCTCTTTCTTTCTTTCTTTCTTTCTTTCTCTCTTTCTTTCTCTTTCTCTCTTTCTTTCCCTCTTTTTCTTTCTCTTTCTTTCTTTCTCGCTTTCTCTTTTTCTTTCTCTCTTTTCTCTCTCTTTCCTTTCTGTCTCTCTTTCTCTGTCTTTCTCTCTTTCTTCTCTCTCACTTTTTTCTTTCTTTCTTTCTTTCTCTTTCTTTCTTTCTCTCTCTGTCTCTCTCCCCTTCATCCGCCCATCTATCACTCTGTGTTTGTGTGTGTGTCTGTCTCGCATTCACGCACTTAAATCACTTTCTGCGTCTCTCTCTTTCTCTCCCTCCCTCCCTCTCTGTCTCTGTGTGTGTGTCTGTCACTCTCTGATTCCCCCCTCCCTCCCTGTCTCTCTCTGTGTCTGTGCCTCTCTCTGTCTGTCTGTCGTCGTGCCCGCCCCCCCCCCCGCGGAGCCTCTTCATCCCGGGGCCGCTGTGCTCACTCACCTTAGCCTGCCCTCTCCGCCGCCCGGGCGCCTGCAGCTGAGAAGCGTGTGTGTGTGTGTGTGTGGGAACAGGGAAAGTTTTGCCGCGAGTGGCGGGGGGTGGGGTGGGGGTTCGCGCAGCTTAGCGCGCTCTTGTTCCGCTGCCCCTAGCCGGCAGGCTCGCTGCCTTTGAAGCCTGCCGGCTAGGGGCAGCGGAACAAGAGCGCGCTAAGCTGCGCGAACCCCCACCCCACCCCCCGCCACTCGCGGCAAAACGTTCCCTGTTCCCACACACACACACACACACGCGCTTCTCAGCTGCAGGCGCCCGGGCAGCGGAGAGGGCAGGCTAAGGTGAGTGAGCACAGCGGCCCCGGGATGAAGAGGCTCCGCGGGTGGCGGGCGGGCGGGCGGGCACGACGACAGACAGACAGAGAGAGGCACAGACACAGAGAGAGACAGGGAGGGAGGGGGGAATCAGAGAGTGACAGACACACACACACAGACAGAGAGGGGCTTTAAAGGCCGAGCGCTGGCTGAAGGGCTCGGCCTTTGAAGCCTTCCGGCTAGGGGCGGGGCGGAAGAGCGCGCCCCCGCCCCCCGCGCCAACAGGGAAAGCAGGCCTGGCAGCTTCAAAACTAAAGCGCCTGGGTCTTGAAACTTTCCCTGCTAGGGATACACGAGCGAGCCACGTGTTCCTTAGATACTTCCGGGTCCACGATCCAAAGGGCTCGCTTGGGATCCAGAAATTTGACGAAAGGGCTCGCCCGAACCCCCGCGAGCCCCCAGGAACCCACCCCTGCTCCTCCTCATGAGTCTTCCTAAAGCATGAGATATCAAGCTGTTTCCAATTCTTTATCAGACACAATGTATACTATATACATGTAACTATTTATCTACCTATCTGAGTTATGTTGGAACAGTGGTTAGAATGCAGTACTGCAGGTTATTTCTGCTGAGGGCTGGCTGCTTGCAGTTCGGCAGATTGAATCTCACCACTCAAGGTTGACTCAGCCTTCCAACCTTCCAAGGTCAGTAAAATGAGAACCCAGATTGTTTGGGGCAATATGCTGACTCTGTAAACCATTTAGAGAAGACTGTAAAGCCCTGTGAAGTGATACATATATAAGGATAAACTGGTAAATATTTACAGGAATGCAAATTTATAACAATCCTTGAATTATAATTCAAAAGATTGGCTATTCTTCAACTGATGAAAAACATGAAAAGATTATACAGAATAAACAAAGGTGCTCCAATAAATTGACAGGTGAGGAATTCTGCATAGAGAAAATAAAATAAAGCAAAGAGAATCAAATAAAGCAACAAATCTGTACCAAAATTATATAAACATTGAAATTCAATAAAAGAACAATTCTATAAAATAAAAATCTGGTATCTCTAGAGTTTAGAAAAAGGTTTCAGTTCTTACAAGAGGTATGGGTTCACAATCTTCATTTGTAAAAAAGAAAATGTTGAAGAAACAGATTGGATAGTAAATAAGAACAGAGTGAATGTAGTAGAATTAAAATTATTATGACAGTATATAAGAAATTAAGACAATTGTACATGGAAAAAAACAATAATTGTTGGCTGAACTCATTAGCTTGTGATGTATGCTACACTCAAAAGCAAAGATCTGTTATGTTAAAACAACTTCCAAGATTTTAAAGTCCTCAGATAATCATTCATCCCGTTAAGCCGCACAGGGATAAATAATACTTGAAAAAATAGCAATGACTATATTATCCTCAATTGCGAAGAACTAGGAAGGAGAATAAATATCCATAGAGGAAACAAAGTCAGGGCAAATTATGACACATGTATCATGACATTATGATGTAAAGGGCATAACATATTGCTATGCTTTTGGTGGATTGTTATAAGCTGCCTAGACCAGGGGTCTGCAAAGTCGGCTCTTTTAAGACTGGTGGACTTCAACTCCCAGAATTCCCCAGCCAGCTATGCTGGCTGGGGAACTCTGGGAGTTGAAGTCCACCAGTCTTAAAAGAGCCGACTTTGCAGACCCCTGGCCTAGACCCATCACATGAGATAGGAAATCATATAAGTTCAATAAGTAAGTAAGCCAGTAAGTAAGTAAGTAAATCTTACGAACTTCCATGGCATATCATGGCTTCTTTGCATAATAATGCCATTTGCACACTGACATCATGATATATGTGTCATCATTTTAAAATCATTGTTGCTTGTTCTGAATGCTTGGCACTCACATGTACTTCTATTTTTCCAGCATCATGGGAAAAAATTCAGGAAAAAAGACATAATACAACAAGTGAAATTCTGCTTAAGATATCATTTCTAGATCCAGTTATAGATGATGGATTGCTGTTTGTGCCTTTCCAAAACTACCAAAAATATTTTACACCAGGAATTGTGTCTTTAGTCAGTCTATAAATGGAATCCTATATAGGCTTGAGATAAATATCATGAAATAAGGACTTATGCTATTTGGAAGAAAATAGCAATGGGCCTTTTAAATCACTCAAGTAAGTATCAAGAAGAAAAATAGCTCAAAGTTCATGGCCTTCATGGACTACACTGATGCTCAAAGTATAAGCAATAAATAAGATAACTCTTATTTTATTTAAATCTTACATAGAGGAAGGCAACGACTCTAAGTGTAGCACAAATCTGATGAAAAGAGCCCTATAAAGCAAATGAAGGATAAAATTTATATGTATAAATTTATATGCAAAGACAGCAACTGAAATAATTTCTCTTGAATTTGTTGAAAAAGAAGAAAAACAACAGAAAGGGAAAAGTAGTTGCAGTCTATATTAAAAATATCCATTCATGCTCCAAAATGCAATAGGTGTACTTGGAAAGACTATAGGGATTACAATAAGTAGAAGGCAAAACCACAGTAGTATTCCTGAGGTCTACTATCATCCATCAAATCAAGGAGATACTTGTTCAGTGTTCTGTCCTCATTATATGTTACTTCGTTTGCAGCTTGACATGCTCTTATCCTCCAACAAAACAGACTGTGTGCATAGATCTGGATGCTTTTTAAAGGAATAGGATGGTGAAACTGGGGAAAATAGAAACATATACAATAAAAACCCAAATACAAAATGAACAGTGTTGCCTTATTATGGTGAGCATAACAATTAACAAACACAGATAAATCTAAATCTCACCAGCAATGCTGTATATGGGATGCAGATTTTTGTCACTTGATCAATATGTGCCATGGATTATTGGACTGACCCAACTCATCAGAAATTTAAGCTTTAAATTAAAATTATGGGGCGAGGGTGACCAATCTTTAGAATCTCTAGAACACAAAACCAATCATAAACCCCAAGAAAACAAATCAAACAATGAGGTAGGGAGTGATGGGAAAGAAGAAAAACTCAAAAAACAATTAGGAGATGCAGGAACCATACCCATGGACAAATATAAAAGTCTTAAATGTTTATATACCAATGCTCAAATGTTGGACTTAAATGTTGAACTTGAAGCAATAGTACACAAGAGTGGGTTCTGGCTGCTAATACTGCCAGTTTGCTCAGGGACGCCCTGTGCATGTGCAGAAGCAAAAAACTAAATGGTGGTGCCTATAGTGCTGCTGAGAGAACTGATTCAGGGGTGTGGCAGGCTAAGTTACTACCTACTCGGCTGAACCAGTCCAAACTGGTAGGAACCCATCTCTGAAGGGTAAGTATGACATAGTTGCCATTACCGGGTGGGATGAAACCCATGGCTTGAATGTACTGATGGATGGATACAAATTGTTCAAAAAGGTAATCTTTGGAGGTGGAGTTGCACTATATGGGAGAAATCGCTACATATCTACAGAAGTGCACATGATCAAAGATAAAATCCCTCCTAAATGTATATGTTTTCCATTTACCCTCAGCTTAGGTTTCAGTGTTGTTTTGAGTCTGACAAATTGATTAATCCAAATTTAATTCAATTTATGGGGGCAAAGTCAGCTATTCAACTAAATAGCATTTTATAATGCCTTTCCAGAACAATGCCTATCCAGTTAAAAGTTCAATTTTCTATGTTTTAAAACAGGGGTCCCCAACCCCCGGTCCGTGGACCGGTGCCGGTCCGTGGCTTGATAGGAACCGGGCCGCAGTGAGCGGCGCAACTCTTAGAAAGGGCCGGAGGGAGGAGGGAGCAGCCCCCTGCGCAGAGCGCGCACCAGGGGCAGGAGAGCGCAGGCGTGGCCGCTTGCGCTGTTGGGGCCCCGAGACGGGCGAGTGAGCCAACTCACCCCCCCGTGCACACATGCGGTGCCTGTTCCCCCTCCCATCCCCTCCCCCTCTACACCGGCCGAGTCATGGCCACCGGTCCGCAGAATTTTTTTAACATGAAACCGGTCCCTGGTGCCAAAAAGGTTGGGGACTCCTGTTTTAAAAGATCTTTAGCTTTTCTCCCGTAAATTCGTCTCTTTCAGGTCTAGAATTTTTCTCTCTATGGTTATTCACTGTTTTAAGAAATAGTTCTAAGAGTCTCTTTTCCTGGATTTTCTTCTTCTTTTCTTTTAAAGTTAGGGTCTAAATGAAAAAGGAATCTTCTCACCCAGCTCCAGTCACTGTTCATCTACACAGCGCCTGCACATTCCTTTGTTACCTTGGCTGTCCCAGCTTCATGGTTTCTGCCTCTTCTCATGGTCGTGGATGAGAGGGAAGAAGCCCTGGGTCAAGCCAGGAGAGTTGCTGCTCTTTGAGACCTGCAGGGCACCCTTCTTTACTTCACACCACCCCTACAGGGTGGCTTTAGCTCCTTTCAAAGCCTTCCAACAGGGAGAACTTGGTATGGGAGCACAGAGACCAACTCCTCACATATCTGCGACGTTAGCCAGAAGTCTCAATTACATCCAAGAGTTCTCAAGGAGCTGGCAGATATTTTCTCAGAACCATTGTACCATATCTTTAAAAATCCTGGAGCACCAGGGAAGTACCTGAGGATTGGAAAAGGCCTGATGTAGTTCCCATCTTCAAGAAAAGGCGGGGGGGGGGAGACACACCCAGGAAACTACAGACCAATCAGTCTAACATCAATACCTGGGAAGATTCTGGAAAAGATAATAAAAAAGCAGATCTGCTAAACACTAGAAGCAAAGTTATAACTAGTAGCCAGTGGAACAGCTTGCATTCAAAAATCGTGGGTGCTCCCCCACTGGAAGTTTTTAAGAAGTGACTAGACAGTCACTTATCTGAAATGGTATAGGTTCTCCTGCTTAAGCAGGGGGCTGGACTAGAAGACTTCCAATATCCCTTCCAGCTCTATTCTATTTCTGGATTCTTCCTGGTGCTTCTGTTTCCTCCAAATGCTAAAGGAAATAGAGCTTGGCTTCCCATGATGCACTTATTTTTAGAATGAAGGATGCTGAGTAGTTGACCCTTAAAGGGCTGGGTCAGCTTCCAAACAATTCAGTTTGGCCAGAGAACAACAATAGTATATATACACAAAGATATACTGGGGCATGACACTCAGGATGATGCTTTCTAAAAGTCAAATCTAGATATTTTAAAATGTCGCAGCCACAATTATGGGTGTTTTAATTACCCCAATATCTATAAGGAGACAAACTCTGCCTTGTCTTACCTTGCTGACGACATTATCCTTCCAAAGGATCAACTAAACAAATAAAAGCATCAACTATTCTTGGTATGATAGAGGCATAACTTAGCTGAAGAAGAAATAGAAGCATTGGGGAAATGTGTTCATATGGTGTGCTTAAATTCTTGATTTGCCGTAAGTATTAAAACCGTTATTAAATAACTATTAAAACTATGATTCACCAGTAGCTATTGTTCTCTAGAGATGTAATTATTACATTGCTGTTAATGACAAAGATTTTTTTTCCATTTCTTGAAAGGCCCTGCTTATGAACTGTAGGAAATAGGAATGTAATAGATTGATATTTTACAGTACGTTATAATTGAAGGGGTCTTTTTTGAGTTCAAGTAATCAAATCAACGAAAACAAAGATGGTTTATTCTTGAAAATATCTAGGAGAACTTTATGGGTGTGGATATATCTGAAAAGGAATTGCTTATTATAATGCCAAGATAAATTATACAGCTAGTATGATGGCCTTGGCATGGGACAATTGTCAGTTTGCTCCTCAAGGAAAGCTCACAAAGTAATGCTATTCAGATGTCATGGCAACCAGATATGCAAGATAAAATAAAGACTAAGTTCAAAGGATCAGATTATCAAACAGATTTTCTAAAAGTTCTGAGATAGATATAGCTGTAAGTACAACATTTCAGCTGTAGCATCATCCAATTACTGAATGATGAAGCAAGGACAATATGACTCATTATCATCACTTTTTACTATTATTTATGAGAGAAAAAATTAAAATGTACTTTTTTGTTCTTGTGTACCACATTTCATGTAGTAGCAAAAGTACCCATCTCCACGCAAAGTAAGGAAAAATTATTTACATTCCAACCCATGTCTTAACATCATGTTTATTGAGTTGTTTGCTAAAGAACCCAAGTGAGGAAAGGGTTAAAAAGCTATAACGCTCTCAAGTTTTCTTTCATTCTGAAAAGTCTTTTAACATAGCTGAAGGTCAGGATCAAAGACATGGACTGAGGCAGAATTACTGCAGATGGTTATATGGCCTGTGCAGAAAAAAAATATACAGCTGCATTGTCCACCCAAAGATGAAACTAGTTTCAGAAGTACTATACCTCCTTTGAAGAGATGCAAACAGAGTTCAGGGGGTGGTGTGAAGAACCTACTATTACATCATTACAATAAATCTACCACTCCCAAAGTTTCATTGTATTGTTTTCATTGTTCATTTGTGTTTATTTTGGTGTTTAGATTTTTAGGGGAATTGATGGATTAAGATTACATTAAAGAGAGGTGGGATGACAAAAAGTTTGGGAATCGTTGTTGTAAGTGAACTAGGCATACATTAGCTCAGCTACTAAACAACAGGAAAAAAACATTGAATAACAGTTCTAACTAATTGGTGGGGTGACACTGAGGAGCCATATTAGCCCTAAGGTAGCTTCAACAACCCTCTGAATGTTAACGACTGGCTGACTACAGAAAGTATAAATCCTTTCCATTCCGCTAGTTAGAAATGAAGAAGCTTCTTGGATGAAAAGTGAGAAGTCTTAAAGAAAAATCAGAAAGTCCAGTAGTCTTTAAAGTAAAAGCACTGGATGAATAAGAACTTCCATAGACTAAAAGGTGAAAATAAAAAAGGTGCAAAACAAAACAAAAAGTTTTATAGAAGAATAGAAGAATGTGGCCAAGAAAGTAATTTCAATGTGAAATCTCTTCAGCTGGATAGCAGCACTTCTGCAATAGCTTTGTTCTTAGCTTTTTAGTCACCCCTGAGTGTCCTTTGATCTCTGTAACTCTGTATTTTAGTTGTCTATATCAGCTTAAAAGGCTTTCCTAGTATAGTTGTAAATCGTACTTTCCAATCTTAAAAGTCCTTCTGAACTATCTGTACTGCAAACACCCTCGTGTCCAATATCTGAATATTTTGGAGCATCTTATCAGAAATCAAAGTGGTTCTCTCAGAGATGTAATTTGATACTACAGGCTGGACTTTATTCTAAATACAAAGTAGGGAAACAAACATTCCTTCCCTTCTAAAATCATTTAAACTTGCAGAAATACAAAATCAATATGGCCGAAGTATATATACCGATGGGTTGTATATGTTTCCGGTATTGAATTATTATTAAGAGGCATTAAAAAACAACAACTTTGAAGCATGTAGTCCGTTATTTTTTTTTGGTGGGGGGGACGACACAATTTATTTAAATCTAAATTATGGGGTCTTCAGTAGCCTATAAGTGGTGCACAGTTTAGTTCCATCATGTTTGCAAACCTTGCAGATTATGAGGTGCATTCTGTAGCAAAGTTGAATGTTGTTTTCCCTTTAAAAATCAGTATTTTCAGTTCTTGACTTTTGTAATAAATGGTACAAGATTATAATCTACCAAGAAGCATTGGAAGTAAATACCTTTGCAACAATATGTAATTAGTCATTATTATTCCCTTTTGCAGGGGGGAAGAGGATACACCCTTGGGGGAAAATGAATACTGTACAGCAATAATAGAATAATGAAGGCATTTATTTTGTACAAAAATTGCCCCCAAATTTCCAAAAAGTGCTCTGCCTACCACCTATCCTTTTCTAAGAAAAATCTCCTTTGAGGTACATTAATTCTGCAACATTCCTGCTCTATCAAACTGACAATGACAAAGAGAACCCTTCATTTCAACCATGCAAAGTCAGATCAATCATCTTTAACTTTTTCATGGTTCTTTAAGAATTTGAATCCTGCCGACATATGCACAAAAGCTATTTCTAGGGCATTCTGATTACAAAGAACTCAGTGTTTTTGACATGCTGAGCACAAAGTTTAAAGAATAAATCCTCTTCAAATACTTGCTGAATCTTTGCAATCCATATGCATTTAAAGATATTGAACAATTTATTGATGGCTACCTCAGTGTTGATGATTTCCCGCATTAGTCGCCAATAGGTAAGAGAAAGTTGCAGTGAAGAAGAAAAATATATGAGAGGAAAAAATACAACAGCAGTCTATCTGAAGACTTCTGCGGTATAGATTATTTAAATGACCAAGGGCTACAGTGCTGCTTCATTACTACAGTTGTAGAACATGTCCTTTCCTTTGTACCTTGTTAAGATTTTTGTAAGTTGTTTACAGCTGTAGGTTGCTTTCAGGTAAAAACTTTCTACTGATTTCAGGAGCAACTTCATTTTGGATTTCTGTAAAAAAAAAAAATCAAGGTGGCAGCTACAATCACACAATTGAAGCTCCACCTTTTTAACATACCACATTTTTCGGAGTGTAAGATGCACCTTTTTTCCTCTAAAAAGAGGCTGAAAATCTGGGTGCATCTTATACATCGAATACAGCATTTTTTGGCTGTGCCTAGCCTTATGGAGGCTTCCAGAGAGCTCCTGGGGGCTGGGGAGGGCAAAAATTAGCTTAAATTGGGGCATTGTTTGCCCCCACCCCACCCTCAGCAGCACTCTATAAGCCTCCATAGGGCTATGCATTCAATTTATTTGACACAAAAATGGTCCGTTTTTGCGATAAATGGGGCATTTTTTTGCTCATTTTTCACCCCCACCCCCCAGGAGCACTCTGCTAGACCCCCCCCAAGGCTATTCATGCCTTTTATTTGAAGAAAAACTGCCACTTTTTCGCGGAGAAAGAGCAGTTTAGGGGAGGTATGCAAAGTGCAACCCCCCCCCTTTTTTTTTCCTTTCGGAAGGCTGTTTAGTTACTTGGCAACTTTAAGACTTTGGACTTCAACTCCCAGAATTCTCCAGCCAGCATAGTTTGTGGACATAGCTGGCTGGAGAATTCTGGGATTCGAAGTCCACAAGTCTTAAAGTTGCCACATTTGGGAACCCCTGAGTTAGAACACTTTCTGAAAGCTCTTTTGGAAGGCTCTTTAACTGTTTCTGTGCCAGGAGAAACAAAGTTTTAAGGTTGTCAGCGATTTCCTTCTCCAGGACATGGATAAATACACCTGGAAACATCAATCTACCTACCTACTCTTTCTCTCTCTCTCTCTCTCTCCCCCTCCCTCCCTACTGTATTTCTCTCTCGATTTCTCTCTATCCTTCTACCTACCTACCTACACACACTCTCTCTCCCTACCTACTGTATTTCTCTCTTTCTCTTTCTATTTCTCTCTCTATCCTTCTCCCTACCTATCTACCTACAGACACACACACACACTCTCCCTACCTACCTACTGTATTTCTCTCTATTTCTCTCTCTTCCTATCCCTTTATCTACCTACCTACCTACTCTCTCTACCTACCTACCTACCAACTGTATTTCTTTTTCTTTCTCTTCCTCTCTCTCCCTCTATCTACCTCCCTACTTTTTTTTGTAATTTGCCTCTTCAAAACCTTGGTGCGTCTTATACTCCAGTGCGTCTTATACTCCAAAAATATGGTATGTTTCATGTTTAATGCATGTAAAAACCAGTGAGCCCAAAAATGATACAACAATATTTTTTTTAATTGGATTTTTATCATTGTAAGCCACCCGGAGTCACAGAGAGTGAGTTGGATGGCCAGTTAAATTTAACAAACAAATAAACAAACAAACAAACAAATGTTAACATCTTTGATTAACCTAGGTATAAATACCCCCATGCTGTACATACAACTGAAGGGCAACCATTACTAATTTCACAAAAATGTTTAGATATGGTTCTTTAACTAGTTTTCCTGAATGAATCAAAATTTGATTCTAAAGAAGCCAAACCACAATAATTTGGTTTTCAAACGCATTTATCTAAACATCAAAAAGGTGTGTGTGGGGGGTGGAGGGAGATAGTGGAAGAGTGGATATCTGATATAAAGTGCAAAAGATTGCTTTTTCACTGCTGCTTTCTTAACAAATGATTTCTATGGGAATTTGACCCATAAACAGATATGTGTATGTATGTGTGTCTGGAAGAAAAGAACAAGAGAGAGGGGGAGAGAGAGAGAGGCAGAGAGAGAGAGAGATCACTCTTTTTCGCTCAGACTATAAATAAGAGATTATGTTTTTTAATAGTTCCTAATAGACTAGCAATCTTTTTAAAGGAAACGATATTTTTGTCCATCTACTCAAAAAGCAATTAATCTAATTCATATCTGGAAACCACTAGATTAGGACATCATCTCTACACCATCTCTTATTTTTTGTTTAGATGGTAGGGCATTTAGCTTATTATCAAATGTGATTTCTACTTAGCAATTGTAAATGATAATTTCTAATAATATACTGGTCCGTTAAAAATGAAGGAGATGAAACTTTATATGTATTCATGGCAGCATACATACATCTGTAGTGCTGATGTCAGTGTATTAGTTTAAGAGTTTTTGACACATTTATGACAATTAACTTCAGTTAGGAACAACAGATGTAAATGAATGTTGAAACAGAGTCAACTTATCCATGTGTTTTATCTCTCAACAGTAGAAATAATTTTCATTCAAGGCAATTAGCAGAACTTGTAGACAGTGAATTATCTTTGGGAAACCATCAGTGACATTGGGTAAGTGTCATGGTTTGACAATTGTTAAATGAGTTAATACGCTGCTGAACGTTCAAATGAATCCTGACACGTACATGCTATTTTTTGTTAAGTTAATTAATAATGCATCAGAACTTATGCAGTTTCACCATCTTTATCCCCAAGTTCTTCACTGCTACCTTTGAAAAAAAAGCAACTCCAAATCTGTTGCTCAAGGCAGAGTGAAACTCATTCCACACAGGTATATTATCTAGAAATCTGAAGTAACAGTTTGGCCTCTTTCCATTCAACTACTGTTTATTTTTTCCTAACATAGAGAAGTGCTATGTCTCCAGCGAAGTGGTATCCTGTGCTCACAAGAAACAACAATTTTAAAAATAGCATTATTAAATAGTGTTGGAAGAAATGTCCATCTGGGTTCAGCTCCAAATGGGGAGAAAGACACTGGAAACATGGAGGCTGCTTGGTAAAATGATTTAATGGTGAACAGGACCACATGGATTTGAAATCCTGGGTAGCTGAACACATGGAGGAGCGAGAGAGAGAGAGAGAGAGAGAGAGAGAGAGAGAGTTATATTCTCTCTTGAATGTTGCCTTTGAGCTTCCTGTTCCTATGCAAGAAATGTATCCTATTGGTTGTCAGACTCCCAGGGGGTCTTAGCTAATTTTGTAGGCTGCCTGTGTCCCAGGCTTGGTTGATTCTTGCTGGGTGGTGCAATGAACTTTTGAACAATTCCTATTATGGCTGAGGGCTAATCTTACCTTTGTTGGATCTTGGGTGAGGATATTTGCATAGACCTAGCCATCTCTTTATCTCTTATGTGATGACATCTGCTGTGGGCTATTGAGGAGGATGGGGGCTATTAGAGTGAGTCTCCTTCCTGCCTCAAAAAAATCATGTTTCTTCATTTCTCATCTAGGGAAATATAATATTCTGTCTTTTTAATATTTCCTAAAATATTTAAATCTTCTAGGAGAGGGGTGGGTGCTACCTTTCTACAGCACATTGATGAAAATTAGCTCTAAAATGGTCAATGATCTGTGCAATTCCACAGTAGTAGTAGTAGTAGTAGGCTTAACTGCTTTTTTCTGCTGCTGCTCCCAGCTGCTTCTTGACCAACTTCAGAAATTCCATTCTGAATTGTAGTGATTTAGTAACAGGCTGTGTTGATGCTCAATCTCGCCACTGAAAGACTTGATTTGTCATTCTTCTTATCCTTCAAAGAAGAAAGCAGCATCATTTCTTTGTTATAATTTAAATATTAAAAAATATTTAAATATTAAAAAAATAAGAGGAAGAGAAGCTTTGTAGTAATAGATGGGAAAGTAGTGAAGCATGCTTCCCCCTACCCTGGCATAAAGCAAAAAGAATAGAATAGAATAGAATAGAATATTTATTTCTATAACCGCGTCCTCTCCCCGAGGGGACTCGGAGCGGTGCACAGGGAGAAATTAAAACAACATAAAATATATACAAACATAAATACAATAAAAACAAATTAAATCTAACTATCCCTGCACTAAAATTCCCATTTTAAAATTAACATTTCCTAACCCCTGAGGTAGAGACTAACCTAGGCCGGCCAAGCAGAAAAAGTGAGTTTTTAATTTCTGACGGAAGGAGCGGAGGTCCGTAGTTGTTCTAATGTCGGGGGGAAGGTCATTCCAGAGGGCTGGGCCCGCCACAGAGAAGGTCCTTCCCCTGGGCGTCACCCGCTGACAAAGTCTAGTGGACAGCACCCGGAGAAGTCCCTCTCTGTGGGAGCGAATCGGCCGGGAGGATGTATGGGGCAGAATCCGATCCCGCAGATAGCTAGGTCCCGAGTCATGGAGCGCTTTAAAGATGAGAACTAGCACCTTGAAGCGCACCCGAAAGACGACAGGTAGCCAGTGCAGCTCGCGCAAGAGCAGTGTTACATGGGTATACCTTGCGGTACCCATTATTGCTCGCGCAGCTGCATTCTGGACCAGCTGAAGTCTTCGGGTGCACCTCAAGGGGAGCCCCATGTAGAGAGAGTTACAATAGTCCAGTCGGGATGTCACGAGAGCATGAGTGACTGTGCGAAGGGCGTCCCGATCCAATAGGGGGTGCAACTGGCGAACCAGGCGGACCTGGTAAAACGCCCTCCTGGCCACGGCTGTCACTTGGTCTTCCATGGACAGCCGGGCATCCAGGAGGGCACCCAAGTTGCGCGCCCCATCCACTGGGGCAAGATGTTCGCCCCCAATGGCCAGCGATGGAATCAGCTGGCTGAATCGGGCAGCCGGAAACCACAGCCACTCGGTCTTGGTCGGGTTGAGCCTGAGTCCGTTTCTTCCCATCCAGATCCGTACGGCTTCCAGGCACTGGCACATCACCGCTACGGCATCGTTGGGGTGGTTTGGGGTAGATATATACAGTTGAGTATCATCAGCGTAGAGATGGTACTCTACCCCAAAACCACGGATGATCTCACCCAGCGGCTTCATATATGTGTTAAACAGGAGAGGCGAGAGGACCGACCCCTGAGGCACCCCACATGTGAGGGGTCTCGGGGTCGACCTCTGCTCTCCTGTCAACACAAATTGCGATCGGCCAGAGAGGTAGGAGGAGAACCACCGTAAAACGGTGCCTCCCACCCCCAACCCCCCCAGCCGATGCAATAGGATACCATGGTCGATGGTATCAAAAGCCGCCGAGAGGTCTAATAGGACCAGGATGGAGGAACAACCCCCATCTCTGGCCCTCCAGAGATCATCGACCAACGCGACCAATGCCGTCTCGGTGCTATGCCCGGGCCGAAAGCCGGACTGGCACGGGTCTAGATAATCAACTTCCTCCAAGTGACGGGGAAACTGTTGTGCCACCACACTCTCGACAACCTTCGCCAGAAAGGGAAGGTTGGAGACTGGACGATAGTTGGTTAATAGAGCTGGATCCAAAGAGGGCTTCTTAAGGAGGGGCCTCACCATAGCCTCTTTTAGGGAAGCAGGCAAGGAACCCTCACTTAAGGATGCGTTGACAACCTCTTGGAGCCAGCCTCGTGTCACCTCCCAGGATGCCAGTACAAGCCAGGAGGGACACGGGTCCAATAAACATGTGGTGGCTCGCAGTCGCCCAGGTAACCTGTCCATATCCTCGGAAGTAACAGAGTCGAACTCCTTCCAAACAAGATCTATCTCGTGGCATCCCACTGGGCCATCAATGGGGGCTAACTCGTTCTGTATCTGAGCGATTTTCTCCTGCAGAAAAGTCACAAATTCCTCTGCTCTACCCTGTAGCGGGGCTTCCCGCACCCTCTGTTGAAGGAGGGAGCGGGTCACCCTAAACAGGGCGGCAAGGCGGTTTTCTGCGGATGCTATGAGGGTGGCACAATGATGACGTTTGGCCACTCTCAGCGCCACAATGTAAGTCCGTAAATGGGCTCTTACCTGTGTCCGGTCAGATTCAGATCGGGTAGACCTCCATCTTCTCTCTAGGCATCTCTTGCGGCGTTTTATCACCCTTAGCTCCTCGGAGAACCAAGGAGCCAGGGTGGCTCGCCGCCGCAAGAGAGGCTGCAAGGGCGCGACCCGATCCAAGGCTCCCGTGGTCGCAGTATTCCATGCGGCCACGAGGTCCTCCATCGGGGCGCAGGTCAGGGGTCCAGGAAGTGGCCCAAGCGCCGCCTGGAACCCATCAGGGTCCATCAAGGGCCTGGGGCGGAACCAGATTGGTGATTCAGGTTCCGCCTCCCCGCGGAGGGGAGTAGCGGTCGGAAAGTCGAGCCGGAGAAGTGAGTGGTCTGACCATGACAAGGGCGTGATGACTATATCTCCTATACCCAGATCACTCTTCCATTGGCCAGAGACAAAGATGAGATCCGGTGTATGTCCACCCTCGTGGGTGGGGCCTTGAATTAGTTGGGTCAGGTCCATGGCCGTCATGGAAGCCATGAACTCCCGAGCTACCGCGGATGATTCGCCCGCCGATGGCAGATTAAAGTCCCCCATGACTAAAAGTCTGGGGGTCTCAACTGCCACCGTAGCGATCACCTCCAGGAGCTCGGGCAGGGCTGCTGCTACATAGCGGGGAGCCAGGTATACAACCAGCAAGCCCAACTGCCTCCCTAGGCCCCACTTCACGCAGAGGGACTCACAACCGGTGGTCTGTGGCACAATGGTCTCTCTCGGCTCAAGACCTTCCTTTACAATAACCGCTACCCCACCACCCCTGCCTAGGGCCCGGGGCTGATGAAAAGCGTGGTAACCTGGTGGGCACATTTCAACGAGGGGAAGTCCACCCTCGTGGCCCAACCAGGTCTCCGCAATTCCTGCCAGGTCCAGCTCCCCCTCTGACACAAGGTCATAGATGAGGGGGGCTTTGTTGACAACGGACCTGGCGTTGCAAAACATCAGCCGCAGGCCCTGGCTCTGTACTCCCTGATCACCTAGCCTGCGGGGGTTGTGGCACTTCACCGTTTGCAGCCAACGGTTCTGTGCCCCCAACTGGGAGGATGGGATATGTCTCCCATCGGATCTGCCTCTCCCCACCAGCCTCTCGATGGGTAGGCCCTCTATGGAAACGACCTGTGTATCCCCCCTCTTAGCGGATCCATCCGCCTCCTTCCGTGGTCTGCTGGCTCGGCCTGTCTCAACCTGTCTACACCCTCCCCCCTCCCTGGTACCCCCTAAAATAAACAACAAATTTCTAACTAAAAAACCCCTAAGGCCGCGCTTCGCCCACCTCTCTGGATTAATAAATCCCTCATCAAGGCGGGCCCTCGTTAACGAGGAGGGCCAGACCTGCGAGAGCGGGGACTCTCGCAGTAGCATAAGATCTGCCTTAGAATACATGATTATAATTATATTATATAAATATAAATATATAAATACATAGACACATATAAATACATAAATATATAAATATATAGATATAAAAATATAATACAAATATGAATACAAGATATAAAATGGGTCGTATAGTTAATTATGGGGAGCATCGTTGGCAATTTGAGTGGTAAAAATAGGTGTTAAAAATAATAATTAAATAGTTCACATGCACAATGAGATACAGTCCGGCTTGGTCTTAAAATTCATCGCAGATGTTAAGATAGTCTATCTGTCTGTCCGGGTGGGGGGATCATGAGTATAATTTGGGGAATAGTTGGGGGCGGGAGGGGGGGGAGGGGGCAGTCTCTGGAGCCCAGATTTTCAAAGGGCTCTTCTGGCCTTGCGTCCTCTCAGCGAAGGCCAGGCCAGGACGTTCCTCCTGCTCCTGGCCAGGCCCGGGTGACAGTTCAAAAGGAGCCCAATAGCACACGTAATGTCTAAAAGGGACATAAACTGAGGATAGCTTATTGAATTCATGGACCAAAGTTGGGTAATGTTTGATGATGATGATGATTTTATAATGTTGATTAAAATTGTGTGGAAACTTACCAATCTAGTAAGTCAGAATCAAAAGATTGTCAGAGTAGGAACAAACTGCTGGAGGGGAAGACACGTACCAAGCCTGTGGACAATTGGAACAGGGTCTTGTGCTAGAATCGAATGAAGCACTGGATACTATCCAGTCTGAAACATTTAAGAGGGATTAGGTCCAAAAAAATGCATTTTATACAATAATACAATAATACAATAGCAGAGTTGGAAGGGACCTTGTAGGTCTTCTAGTCCAACCTCCTGCGTAGACAGCAACCTTACACCATTTCAGACAAATGGCTATCTAACATCTTCTTAAAGACTTCCAGGGTTGGGGCATTCACAACTTCTGGAGGCAAGCTGTTCCAGAGGTTAATTGTTCTAACTGTCAGGAAATTTCTCCTTAGTTCTAAGTTGCTTCTCTCCTTGATTAGTTTCCACCCATTGCTTCTTGTCCTGCCCCCAGGTGGAGAATAGTTTGACTCCCTCTTCTTTGTGGCACCCTCTGAGATATCGGAACACTGCTATCATGTCTCCCCTGGTCCTTCTCTTCATCAAACTTTTGATTTTAGGGGGTGAGGAATATGGTAATAGAGTACATTTGTAAGACTTAGAAAACATTGAGTGTCCATATTGGTGATTATTCAAAGAAAAAGCTCTGCCCATAGAGAACTTAAATAGCATCTTAGTATCTTTTATTATGAAAATAATGCAGCAAATCAAAATATATGAAATGTTATTTTTGTCATCAACACATTGTCATTTCATTTATACTATATATGTATTCAATGTAAGTTAAAATAGATTACATTATGAGATAATGAACAATATTATATACATCAAAATTCATTAGGTTTTATGTTTACTGCATGAATTTTTCATTTATGCATAAAGGAAGAAAAGCTTATAAAGTGAAGAAACTCCTTTAATTATGCATCCAATATAAACAATGATTGACATTTTCATTCTACGGAACAGAAAAATAATGATGTTCAAAGGATATAAATAATCAATGAAGCTATACCCAGCTTTTCAATCTTGTATACTTGTATTTGAAATAATCTGTATACGAACATTCAAAACATCCAAAATCAGTGGAATTGGAACATCTGTATATGATAAGTGAGTAGTGGACAATGTAACCCACGTTGAGGGCTTTTTCTGGTCTCACAAATCATGATCAGATCACATTCCTAGGTAAAGTTGCTTCAGAAAAAATTGTTTCATTTTGGTTTTGTTCCTGATATTTTTCTTTGGTTTTATGAAATTGGCTCTAGACATGTTTGTTATAGACAATTTTGGACTACTGATAAAATCTCTTAAATAGATAGAAAATTATGATTATTGTAACAGAACCTCCTAAGTACACATTATTAAAGGAATCTTACTTTATAGGATTAAAGTGGATGATATATTGGAAATTCGTGCAGTAAAGAGAAATTCCATAATATCCTCAATGTCACTTTGATTTGATGAAACTGTTAAGAACTATTTCTGGAATAAAAAATACCTATTATGAGAATCAAGTTAATAGCCTTTCAAATTCAATTGGCAGCTTTTATTTAGAAAAAATATACTGTGCTCACTTACTAAACAGCTCTGGGTGGTATATAATAGCCTCCATAAAACACAACACTAAATCCTAACAGGTATAAATCACAAATGCTGAACCAGGAACATTAAAAAGTTTTGGAAAATAAATATGTTTTGATTCCCCTCTAACTGTAACACAGAGGAGGTTCACTTCAAAATGACAATTTATTCTCTAGTATGAACCCTATTGAACAAAAGTAAACATTAGATCTCTCATAGAACCCTCAAGCAACAGTTGTCAGAAGCATGAAAAACCAGGATAATTTTCAAAAGGCAAAACAGAAATCTTATAATGTCTCTGTATTAAAGTGCTTAGAAATAGCTACCTCCCTTACATGTTAGTGCCCAGAATCAATGGGCAGAAAAACCTTCAGTGTTAATGTTGTTAATAGTGTTGTGCATCACATTTGATGACACTCTATATTCCAATCAAAACAAATTTCTTTGGTTCAAATGTATGATTTATTCAAGTGAAAACAGGATCTCCAAAGCAATGACAGTTAAACCCAGATTTCTTTAACTTATTTACTATTCATATAGCTTACAATCTTTGTCACATAACAGGATAAGGAGCAAATTCAGAAAACTGTTACCAGGATGATAAGGAATCAGGAAACCAAGTTCTATGAGGAAGACTTAATGGAAATATATATGTCTACCTTACTGAAGAGATAGGGTACCTTCTTCAAATATCAGAAGAATTTTTAAATAAACAGCTTATTCTTTATTGGCCCAAAGGGCAGTACCAGAACCAGTGGATTAAATCTACAAGGAACATCGTTCAGGTCATATGTCAAGAAAAGTTTCCTAAATGTACAAACTGTCAGTCAGTGCTACAGACTGTTGCATGAAGGTTTTTGCTGGAGGCCTTCAAAAGGTACAATATTTCCTGGAGATATTGTAGTGAAACCTGTAATGAGCAGGGATTTGAATGAGGTGTAACCTCTAAAATCATATAACTTATGATTCTAAGTAAAGATATTTGTGATTCTAATGTCATGGAATGGCTATCCCATATATAGTGAGATGGTGTGTGTTTCAGTTGTTTCTAAACCATTGTCTTTCTTCAACATTCTCTTTCCCCCACCTCTAAATCACAATAATTTTCTACAAATAAGTGTATGTATCTGTTTAGCCTTTTAGTCTAGCAGTTCTCTTTCTCTTTTATTTATTTAGATGTGATCATTTTACAACCTTCATCTAGAAGCATATTTTTCTCTTTCCAATATTGATGTAAAAGTTGACACATTTATCTATTCAGTGTAGAGTCAAATATGCTTTATTTCTGTGGAACAATGATTTATTCTGATGCTGGCAAACATTCATCTCAGAAGGTTTCTAATGGTGTGTATGAACAAGTGCCTTTTCATTTTTAATGCTACTTTTCTCTCTCTTGTGTGATGATTTGTTTAGATGAGCCAGGGTTTTCTTTTGTAGCTTTCATTTTGCAGACATATATTTTATAAAAGGGAAAAGAGTTGGCCACCGCTGCTATTTTCTACATCATTTTTTTCATTCATTCATTCTAGCACTTTTAACATTACAATTGTTGTAATTCTTTGTTTTAAAAATTAAGCCACCTAAAGACAATGTCATATTGTATACAATAAATGCCAGCCTAAACTGGTGATCCATTATTATGTAAGTGTATATATGTGTGTATGGATATGTGTACACATTAAATATAACTGTGTAGCCATGAATATCTGTAAGTTAATTAAGTAGAAATTTTAGATAAATATTGTAGAAGTATGTAATTCATGCTCAATTCTATATGCAAGTGGCCAGAAAGAGGTGCATGTACATTTATGATAGCTATTTAATCCATTTGGTGCACTCTATTTCGTATGTGTGTATGTATGTTTGTATGTATGTATACATGCATGCATGCATATATATATATATATATATATATATATATGTAGATTTTGGTTTATTCGGGTCTTTTCCCGTGTAAAATTAAAGGTGTTTTTGCAACGTTTCGATGGGATCACCCCCATCATCATCAGGCTTTGGCTTCTGTCTTTTGCAAATGAACTGCATTTCATTTGCAAAAGGCAGAAGCCAAAGCCTGATGATGATGGGGGTGATCCCATCGAAACGTTGCAAAAACACCTTTAATTTTACACGGGAAAAGACCCGAATAAACCAAAATCTACATACCTATACCCGTGAAAACCTACGAAAACAAATATATATATATATATATACATTTCTAGATTTCTGTTCTGACACACACACACACACACACACACACACACACACACACGGCCTCTGAATAGACCAGAACACAGGCTTGGCTGTTTGCCACTGTTCAATTACTGAGATAACGAATTCTTTGGCTGAGAGCCCAGACAACTCACGTTCAATAGAGTAGCTCTGCAGCAACACAGATAGTCTAAACGAAGCAACACAGATAATCCAAATGAACAGGCACGGCTAGAACAAACGAACACAGCTAGAATACACAGACAGACTTTCTTGGCTATTAATTTGCACAGTTGTTTCCTGCAAATGTCCCCTCCCAATGCTCCATCTATAAGCTCTCTTGCAAGGGGCCAATCAACAACCACCTGGTGTTTAATCATCTCCCATGAGCCTACCTACGGAGTTGCTGCTTCCGTTTCTCAGCCCTTCTCAATCTAGCATCAGGGACAAACTGCCTTTGATCCCCCCCCCAGTGCTCCATGCCTCAGGCGCCTCCGGGTGGCCAACCAGCCTCTCTCGTTCCTGCTCTGACTCTGAACACTCCCCAAGGTCTCCCTCATCTTCCAGGGCAGACTCATATGGTGCCTTGCTATTCGAGTCCATCATCAGCTCAGCTGGATCCTGCTGGGCCACAACAGACTTCTATTCATTATAGATTTCTAACTTCTCAGCTCTAGGTAATGGCAAACATCTTGCCAAGAAACTTCAGGAACTGGTCTAGGCAATTGCCAGGTATCAATGCTAACTCAGAAGCACACATATAAATAGTTATTAGTCAGAGGTTAGTACTTTCTAGCTTTGGTAAGATTGACATATCCGCGTATGAACCATATAGTCATATCATGTATGATGATAGTCAAATGTTGTATGTGTTAAACTTATTCAGGAAGTGACACATCGTGGTGACTTTTCCTGCCTCTGTCATTTTTCACCCTCTTTTTCTCACAAGGTAGTTGGGATGTCCTGGAAAAGCAGTTCAACCAGCTGAATCACATAACCAAGTGCTGTAATCTATGTAGGTTTCAAATATAAAAAAATATAAGGAAATTTCTGCTCCGGTTGCTGTAACAAGGAAAATCCTATAATTTTCTTACTTTACAAATGAATAATAATAAAAGGAAAAACAAATAATTTGGTACTGAAAATTATTGACTGACCCAGGCCTTTGGTGACAAATTTCTGATATAATCAGTTTTGCCCTTTCTGGGCTACTGTGAAGTAGCTTCGTGAAGCTTCGTGAAGCACACGAAGACAGATAATGCAAAACCTCCTTCCAATTGGTTAATACAGATACAAGGGAGGGAGGAAGGCTGGCTTCACATATCATAGCAGAGATAAATCTCTGGTCAGTCTCCATTCCTGTCAAGGCTGTGAAACTTCTTTCAGTGAGGAACAGAATATGGAAATGCCCTCTGAAACTGCAAATAATTCTGAATAATCTATTTGACATTCATGATGCTACAGGAATATTTACATTTATACCACAGACCACAACAACGATGCCGTGGAAGTGATGTCCCAGTGTCTGGAGGCCGTGCGAGTCTGGATGGGGAAAAACAGGCTTCGATTCAAACCATCCAAGACCGAGTGGCTGTGGCTTCCGGCTTCACGGTATAGTCAACTGATACCATCTCTGACTATCGGGGGCGAGACATTGGCTACTGCAGAGTGGGCTCGCAACTTGGGCATCCTGCTGGACTCTCGGCTGTCTCTAGAAGATCATATGATGGCTGTGGCCAGGGGGGCTTTTTATCAGGTTCGCCTGATACGCCAGTTGCGCTCCTTTCTGGATCATGACGCCTTACGCATGCTCACCCAAGCCCTCGTCACCTCCCATTTGGACTATTGCAACGCTCTCTACATGGGGCTTCCCTTGAGGTGAACCCGGAGGCTCCAGTTAGTTCAGAATGCGGCCGCGCGGGGGATTCTGGGAGCTTCTAGATGCTCCCACATGACACCTCTCCTGCGCAAGCTGCACTGGCTGCCTGTGGCTTTCCGGGTGCGCTTCAAGGTACTAGTAACCACCTTTAAAGTGCTCCATGGCAAGGGATCTGGTTACCTGCAAGACTGCCTTCTGCTACCAAATACCTCCCACCATCCAGTTCGCTCCCACAGAGAGGGCCTCCTCAGGGTGCCGTCGGCTAAACAATGCTGGCTGGCGACCCCCAGGGGGAGAGCCTTCTCTTTGGCAGCTCCCGCCCTCTGGAATGACCTACCGCCTGGACTAAGGACAATCTCGGACCTACATCTCTTCCGTCGGGCCCTGAAGACGCACCTATTTTGCGCTGCCGGGCTATCATAATTTTAAAGGGATTTTTAATAGTGATTTTAGTTTGGGATTTTAAATATCAGCCAATTATTTAATATTTCTTTTTAATACTGTTTTTAAAATTCTGTATTATCATTTTTATTCTGCATTATCATTTTTATTCTGGCTGTACACGGTATAGAAATTAAAGAAATAATAATAATAATAACAATAACAACAACAACAACAGCAACAACAACAACAACAACAACAACAATAACAATAACAATAACAATAACAATAATAATAATAATAATAATAATAATAATAATAATAATAATAATAATAATAATAATAATTTTGGAACAGAACTGAAAGTAACAGTTTAATCTCAAGATAATGTGATGGTATTTGTAATGTGGTGCAATCATCTGTACAAATGTTTGGCAAGGTAGTATGTAATAACAAATGACCACAGAAATAAGTTTTTACTTTAAGTGACAGTGATAAATACAGTTAGTTTCTTCACTTTTAATTTCAGCTGGGCTTATGGAGGTAGCTGAGACATTTTTTTGAGTTTTGTTCAGTGTTGGGATTCAAATTTTTTTACTATCAGTTCTGTGGGTGTGGCTTTGTGGGCATGGCATGGCTTGATGGACCTGGCAGGGGAAGGATACTGTAAAATCTCCACTTTCACCCCACTCCAGGGGAAGGGTACTGCAAAATTCCCATTTCCTCCTGATCAGCTGGGACTCAGGAGGCAGAAAATAGATGGGACTGGGGCCAGTCAGAGATGGTATTTACCAGTTCTCTGAACTACTCAAACTTTTCGTACCAGAACTGGTCAGAACTGGTGAGTACCACCACTGATTTGGTTATTTGGGAACTGGAAATGGTCCTTGGGTTAGCACTTCCACCTGTGGTAAGGACATATTCCCTAATGGCTGGCAAAAGAGGTGGCACATGGATGGTCTAGGTGTTAGTGGGATTGATGCCACCTGCCTCAAAGGAGAAGGTGGCATGCATCCTTCTTAAAGAGGCCATTTTTGGATCCAACTGTGCTGGTTAACTTTTATCTAGCCTTCGAGAAGATGATTAATGGACAGCTTAAGAAACTGCATTATCTAGACCTATTCCAGTCAGGTCAGTCATTTGTGGATGGCAGCTGGAGGGTTCAAAATGGGGTTGGTGCATCTTGCCTTTTTAATCTCTTGATGGCTTTCAAAATCATTGACCACAGTATTCTTCTAGACTTGCTGCAGGGATGCATTACTTTGAAGTAGTTCTCCTTCCTCTATGGCCAGTTCTTGTTGGTATTGATAAGGGCCAGAGGTTGATCCCCACTCTCCTCTAATATTGAGTACCTGATAGTTTGACCCTCTCTTCATTTTTCTTTAACATATATATGAGACTGTTGGAGAGGTTATCTGACAGCATGGGATGTGGTTTCATTAGTATACAGTATATATTTCCATACCAGCTGGCCTTCATATGAGGAGCCTCGAAACCCGGAAGAGCAGCGTTCTGGCAAGCATGCACACACCAGGACTTGAACTTCTGGGTTTCCATCGTACACATGTATGATTGCCAGCTGTTTGTTTGGTGCACACCTGTGCCGGAAACCAGAAGGTTGGGTGCCAATGCACTGTTCTTCTGGGTTTCAGCGCTCCCACGCACATGAAGGCCAGCAAATTAAGTCAGTTCAAACAGAGAAATAGACACACCTCAGTTCTGGCAAGACAGTTTTTGTCACACGAAACACACAAGGAGCAAACTTTCCAGAAATGTGAACATTATCTGTGACACCAAACCACTCCCCTTTCCTCCTAATTATTCCCCAGCCAGGGAGGGGCCCAGTCAGCATCCACATTTGTTTTGCTTCCTGAGCTAGCTCATTGTCCTCTGTTGTTCACCTCTCCTATCTGCTCTGTCCATGCACACATCTGGAACAGGCCCCAGCTGTTCTTCCTCCTCACTCATCTCTGACTCCAAAGGCAGATGTCTCTCTCTGGCTGGGAAATGCCAGACAGCCTGGCTCTATCTCTGTGTCTGATGCTGAGCATCCATCAGAGACTTCCCCAGGCTCCAGAACCAGCCCAAGTTCTTCCCCAACCTCCTCATTGTCCAAGTCTGCCGCCAGCCACAACAGATGGGTGGGTGGGTGAGTGGATGGATGGATGGATAGATGATAGATAGGTAGGTAAGTAGGTGGGTGGGTGGGTGGGTGGGTGGGTGGGTGGGTAAGTAGGTAGGTAGGTAGGTAGATAGAATAGATATAGATAGACAGATAGGAGACAGACAGACAGACAGAGATGATAGACAAATGATGGAGATGCATAAAATTGTTCCAACCTTGACTCTTGTACTTTTATAACAGTTCACCATGTTGAAACACTATGTACCTAAGTGAAAGAGAGAGAAAAAATGTTAAGGTAGACTACCCACAATTTCATTTCAGTCCTAACCTTCCAATTACTTGATAGCCAGAAACATAAATCTTTGTTCCTGTGATAACTATAACAAATTTAAATTGATAGTTAACAAGCAAAATGTCAGAGTGAATGGATTATAGCATCTATTGGAAGAAAAAAAAGTATGACAAGCCTCCTTCCATAACTCCTATTTGTAATTAATGTTAACAGCTAATATGAATTTTAGAAAATCTTAATTTACTACTGGCCAAACCCTATGCTGTTTAAAATAACTTCTCTTCGTGTCCCAATTAAATTTTTGGCATACAGAATTATGATAATGACCTTACAAACAAATTACTTAACCTATATAATTGAAGGTCGTCTTCAAAATTCTGTCAATAATATATTCCATAATTCTTTCAAGAACATGCCACTTAGTATAATTTCTTATAAATATAATCTACAATCCCCAGTACATTTACTCTACATCGGGGCTATTTACACCAATGTTTCTAGTTTATATTGTGTGGGTTGTAAACAGTGTTGTTGGGTTCTACCTTGTCATTATCTGCCTGCTTATTAAAGAACAGCCTCTAGCTCCCACTTTCTCCACGTACAACATAGTCATTAACACCACATAATGTGACAGTTTCTGATTAAAACAAAACAAAACAAAGTTGAGATGCAATTAATTTCTCTAAATTCAAAAGAATAAAAGGAAAATAGAAAAGTACACAGACAATTCTCAGTGAAAATTCATGTAGGTGTATATATATTTGACAATATAAAAATCCTAGTACCTTTAATTTTGTAATTGGTATATCAAGGATGGAGGCAACATCAATTTTTTTTAAAAAAAGGATTGTACTCTCATATGTTCCAATGCTGATTTATTTAAAACCCAAACGAGAGGAGGGGTAAATGTAATCTTCTTACATACAGTTGTTTAAGTGTGGGGAAAACAAACTTATCATTGTCATGAATTTCCAGAAAAAGCAGAAGGCCATCTAGCTTCCAGGGCCACCATCTCACGATAGTTTCTCATTGAAAGATAATCAAACAGGATTGTTCTTCCACCGCATAAATCTAATTACTTCTGAAACAACCAGCATTCAATTTTGGCAATCTTCTGAATGAAGAGGGCTGGAACCCCAAGGTTCCAGCCCTTCAACAAAGTAATGTTTCTTAAAAGTGTGATGAATGATGAGGTGGCAATGAATTGTTGCACTTTTCATATGTGGTTGATGGAGAGGTTCTAGGTTTGATTCCCTAATCCTCACAATCTCGCTAGAATTTTAAACTAATCCAGACAAGACATTAATCAAATGCTGCCAATCTATTATCTATGATTGATTTTTGCAGTCATTGTCAAATGGCAATAGATGCTGTGTTAGTTTTCTTAACCTCTATTACAATTCTTTAAAAAGTTTGGAAAATAATAAAAGTGATTGCAAACTATTCATATAAAGAAAACAGCTTCATTTATTATTTTTATTACTAGAAACAAAAAAATAATATTTGGACACACTTTTTTAAAAAAAATCAATTCTTCGTTTAACAATAGTGATAAGTGAAATAATTATTTTCTAGAATGCTCTAAAGTAAAAAAAAAATTCTTACCAAACTCTCTTACATATATTACTACAGCACAACTAAATTGCTTGCTTATAAAGTGATTCATATTAACTCTAGGATCATCTGCTTATATTTATTTCCGTACTATAATATTTTGATTTATGATTTAAAAAAAAGGAAGTCTATATTATTTTAGAACAAATTGTGTACATAAAACAAGTAGTGTACATTCAACTTACTAAATATGCTGAATTAGAAATAGTTTATAATGCCTTATAAACCCATAACTAAACCTTATGGTTATGTTTTTAATAATGATGGAAGCAAGAATTAGATTATTTATGAACATTATTTAGCTATATATACCTTCTCAGCTCTTAAACTTTAGCACATATCATTATCAAAGCAAAAACGAAAGATATTCATAATATTTAGAGAAAATCCCAATATTTACAAAATGATGATAAAAACAGCTCATGAGAATGGAACATGTTCAAGGCCGAATACATGACATCAAACTGTAGGGGTGGACTCTTTATTTTTGCAGCTGA
Organism: Rhabdophis nuchalis; assembly: GCA_039707465.1. Classification (NCBI taxonomy): domain Eukaryota; kingdom Metazoa; phylum Chordata; class Lepidosauria; order Squamata; family Natricidae; genus Rhabdophis; species Rhabdophis nuchalis. Next base: position 43,127,705 of record CM077651.1, on the reverse strand, counting down.
ATAGGGGTACCTTCACAGTTATATTCTTCTGATCGCATTGTATGAATAATTTATTTTCCCATGCTTTAAAAAGATAAGCTAAAGTTGTTTTTTCCTTAGCATTGTTAGCTCAGTGGATAATACTCTTCAAATTAAAATCGTAGAAAACCATAGAGTATATCTTTTTTAACTAATAACTTTTATCATATCTTTTCAATGTATAAAATACAAAGAAAAAGAAAAATAGGAAATTAAGGGAAGGAAAAAGAGAGGAGCAAAGAGTTACAAGGGAAGAAAGAAAAATGTGGTGATTCCCAACTCTTCTTAACTCAGTACAAGACAACAACGTTACAGCCTCAACTGTCTACTTTTACACATTCATATATAATTAGCCATTTCTACAGCAACAAATCTATCTAAATGGCAAGACCAAAGTCAAAATTTCATTTTTTTAATTAAAAGCACAAAATCCAGAAGTGATCAAAATAAAAACATAATTAAATATATTCTCCTCTTTGAATAAAACAATCAATTTACGCATTTCTGCTTTATCTTCCTTGCTGTAGAAATATGCATTTCTATTTGCACTTAATAACCTTTACAAACTATCACCATTTATATTAATAAAGTTCACTGTAGTCTTTCATATACTTTAACCTTAAAGGAAAAAATACTCTTTTTCATCCATTTTCAAACACTGAACTTAAAAAAAAATTTCTAAAATGAAAACATTCTAATACATCACTTTTTAACTTTGTTTTAACATACATACTTTAAAGTTCACATTCATACCAATAAAATTCCAATTAACTCCAATTAACTCATTAAATTTAGATCACTCCCTCAAGGTTCCTCTCATAGAATAATTTTTTCTTCTTGCAAAAGTTCTTTTTAAAACTTTCCTTTAAACTAATACATCTTTTTCTTTAACTTTCTCTTAACACATATACTGTACATTCAAATGCGCTTTCAATAATATTTTACAAAGTTTAGGAATTACTTAAGCATTATAAATAAAGGATACCTCCCCCCCAAACTCTAGATTAAGACATTCTTTCAATTAAAAATATAAGACCAATAAAAAGCCTGGAGAAATGTTGTCCATTTGGTTGCAATGGGTCGGAGACAACTTCATGACTAACAACAATAAATTCCAATTGACTCATTAAGTCACTCCTTCCAGCTTGTCTTTATGGAATAAAATTTTTCTTCTCTGGAATATTTGTCAAGTAGTTATAAGTGTCTCTTTTTCTCAAGGATTTCTCAACTTTGTCCATGAAGGAAACAAATGTTCCAAATGTGTCTGTTTAAAAGTTGCAGATTTCCTTTTTCAATCATGTTGGGATGTTTATATTTAAATCATCATCATAAAAATTTGATGTCAGGTTTATACCAAACTCCTCTGAATGGTCAGCAACTTGTGAAATTGCCTTGGTGGTTTGGTAACTTCCTATACATATTTGAATCGCTGAAGTAAGTTTTTTTAAACATACTTGGAGCATAGCTGATCTATGAACTGATGGATTCTATTTACAGATTTTTCAAATACATCTCTAATAATTTGCTTCTCCATCTTCTTAACCCACTTTTAGTCGAAGGATAGCTTTTCTGTAAATCACTTAAGAATTGCTACCCAATCAGGAATCATAAAAATCAGAACATTTTACCCACCCACAGCAAAACAAACCAAGCTACAAATTACTAAAAATAATAAACCAGAACCACAACTTTTTGCCCTTATATTTCTCCATCCTTTTTTTAGGTAGTCCACACTTCCTTATTTTAGCTTGCCTTCAGCATCTTTCTAGCTTGCTGTTTAATAAAGAAGAATCCCTCCCCCTCCAATGGTGCAGATCTTCAAAAAGGAATAACAGTGACTAAGGTAAGGTGACCAGGCGAAAGAGGTAGCTGTAGCCTCCCCAGCCAGCATGCCGGCCATTCGTCTGCCTCCCAAGGGCTGAAGGGGCTCCGCGGGGGAAGGGAGGGAACTGCCGCCGGTGGAAAAGCCAGCGGAGCCGGCGGGCAGGGAATGTTGCTGGATGCCGCCGCAGTGCCTTGCTAGCCCGCCCGCTGGCTGTACAACTCCTCCAGCCCCAGTGCCACCCTAGTGGGTGAGCCAGCAGAGTGGGCAGGCAGGAAATGTTGCTGGGCACCGCAGCAGTGCCCTGCTCGCCCGCCCGCCCCGCCCGCTGGCCGTACAACTCCTTGATCTTCCACCAAGGCAGGCAAGTCGGACCGCAGGAGGAGGAGGAGAGGAGTGGCAGGTGGGGAGGAGAAAGAGGAGGACGAGAAGGAGGAAGATTTGCAAGATTAAAAAAGCAGGACTTTTTAAAAGGGACGCAGGACTAATTATGAAAAAGCGTGATTGTCCCGCCGAAAGCGGGACATCTGGTCACCTTAGACTAAGGTAAAAGTAAAGGTAAAGGTTCCCCTCACACAAATGTGCTAGTCGTTCTCAACTTTAGGGGGCGATGCTCATCTCTGTTTCAAAGCCAAAGAGCCAGCATTGTTTGAAGATGTCTCTGTGATCATGTGGCCAGCATGACTAAAAGCCAAAGGAGCACAGAACACTGTTACCCTCTCACCAAAGGTGATTCCTATTTTTTTATTTGCATTTTTACATGTTTCTGAACTGCTAGGTTAGCAGAAGCTGGGACAAGTACTGGGAGCTCACTCCATTATGCGGCACTAGGGATTCAAACCACCAAACTGCCGACCTTTCTGATCAACAAGCTCAGCATCTTAGCCACTGAGCCACCGCGTCCCTATATGTGACTAAAGAGAGCCTCCTTAAACTTAATAAAAATTAATAGTCCTTAAAATGATTAAGAAATAAAAGGCATAATTTACTGTCCATTTGAAAAATAAATTCCAAAATGGCTGCTTCTTCAATAATGAACTCATTGCACACATCCCAGCTGTCAGCATGCAGGCTACTTCGAAGTGCAGTTCCTGAAGCTACATACAGACCTTTGTTATATGGAAGAAACTTGTGGGATAATTCTAGGACTTTTCCCAACCCAAGAGAATTATATAAATTAAAGGAATGCCAGTTCCTTATGGTAGTAAGTTGAAAAGGCTACAGTTCAGGGAAAAATCATCCCAGGATCCTTTTCACTGGGAGTGTATCCATAGACAGTATCCAGATGAATAAGCATTTTTATAACATGATGCATCAGTTCTTTTCAAGATGGCGGCGCGCTTAGGCACAGCGGCTTTGAGCTCCTGGTGTCACAGCAGACTTTTCCATCATAACTTGCTCTGAACCTACTGTGAATTATAGAGAAAGAAACATATCAACTGATTGTGACACATCAGTTAAAGAAAAAAAAGGATTACTCGGATTTTTTAGGACAAGTAAGAAAAACAAGTTTCAGGCAGAGAAATCCTCAAGAAGAAGCCTAGATCTGGGTAGTGGAGAATTCTTAAAAACCCATGTTGTATCGTAAACAAAGCCTTGATGAAACAATGATCGCAGATTCTTCACGAAGTTTATGTTCTGTAACGGTGGCACCATCATTATCTCTTGGGAATATACAAGGGGCAACTGCAAGAATTGAAATGAAGAAGCGGAGAGCACCTCCCCTACCAGTAATTCCATCCTTTTCTGTTGGGAAAGCTGAGAAGAGAAGAAAAAATGCCAAGTACGATTCCTCAAAGTTCATTGCAACAAGAAATAAAAAAGAAAAAGAGACGTGATCCTCTTCCACCAACTCCTAAAATGCAAAACATATTTGAAGAAATTTGTTTCAACTGTCATTTGTTGGCCTTTTTGTTCGCCTGGGGAGATTCCTGTTGTGGCTGTCACTGCTGTCTATATTCCACCTGGTGCAGGTGTTGGCATGACACTCAAACCAATTTCATTGTAATTTTATTACAATATTATTACAATGACAATAAAGATGATGATGATGATGATGATGATGATGATGATGATGATGATGATGATGATGATGATGATGATGATTATAGCAAGCACAAATCCCCTTTGCATCCAATAGCAAACAGGCCAAAGTTTAGCATGATATTGTATTTCGTGGATTTAGTTTTTTTAGGGAAGGAGGATGGAAAAAGTTGACAGCAGATTAAAATCATATCTGCTGCCGTTTATTTATATGATAAGGCCTTAAAAAAAGACATCTACTCCTTTACATCTAACCAAAAAGTCCCTTTCTAAAAGTGATAGGTGAAGCCAGACATTACATCAACTCCAACACATCTGGTACAGTTCTTTCCTAGCTATTGTTGATTCAGATTGGAGGTTCCTCCTATTCTCTTCCCTCCAATTCTGCCAGTGGTCTTGTAAGAAAAATACAGAAATACATAGAAACCAGGTATTTTCATGGCTGAAATCAACAAGACGAAGTTGTCTTACCACTATAGAGACTTTGAAACTAGAAACAACAAATACAAGCAGAAATGCAGAATGCCTTTTTTCTTAGATCATATACTCAAGTATATAGAGGCATTGAAACTTTTAAAAAACCTATTCATGTTCTATTGTTATCTATTTTCCAACAGGAAATAATATAAAGGTAAAGTGATTCCATAAGTGACTTCAACAAGTTTTCAAAATAGAACCAATTTTTTCAAAGAAATATTTTTGTTTACTCTTGTTAGACATAAGGGTAACAAGTCAAACTACAGAAGACCGCAGAGCACTTTTAAATATCTACTGCATCTATTCACTACTAACAGCAGGAAAGCACTAAGAATTCTAGCAAGAAATGTAAACAAACACCCAGCATACAGTGTATCCCATGATTAAATAAAGCAAGGAAATAAAGCTGAATGACCACCCTACTGTACAATGGCATTATAAATCTACAAACTATTATCATGCAACTGCTTTGTAATATCAAAGCTTTGTCATATCAAATTTGTGTTTGTATTCTCTTATAGCACAATGTGGTAAGCATAGAGTAACAACTGAAAAAAAAGGATAACAAAAAGAGAAGTATACTGAATAGAAGTACACTTAGAAAGGAAAAGGAAAAGGAAATTTATTGGACTTTTGAAAAGAAAAATGGTGTTTCATGTCTAGCACAAAATGCAATATTATTTATAGCTTTGATTATTGGCTACATGTAATGATCTCTTCTCTAGGTAATCTTCTTCGGGTTATTCGTTAGTTTTTCCACTCAAATGTCATCCTCTAGTAAGCACCCTATCCAGATGGCCTCAGGTTTGATCTGCTCCAGTTAGGTTGAAGAGAAGGAGAAGGAGGAAAAATATTTTGGGGTGTAAGATTTTCAGTTCTTGCAATAGCTTATGATCTTTACAATAAATCTCATATAAGATTTTATGATTCTCAAAATATTTTCTTCACCTTTAAAAATTTGTATCGATTGATTTAGGATGCTCTGCAAATACTATTTGGTTGTCAAAACTGATGTAGTATTTACAATAACATATTTTTCTTCATTTTCTTATCTTCTGAATTCCTGATTAGCCTCTTTTTCACAGATACTTGTTATAGTGATTTATACGGTCTTTACTATTTTAACCCTTTCAATCTGTCTCTATATTGGTTCAAACCAATTCAACAGTTGGTTTTAGTTCTTCAAGTGGGCCAAATCAGAAACAAACCCCAAAAGTACTGTTAGAACTCTAATATTGTAGTAACAGAAGGTTGAAAGTCTGATTTTCCATTCTCTCCTCTGCTTCTAAAGAGAATCAAGGTGAAGCTTTGATTTTTCTCTTCTTTTTCAGAATTAATGTTTATTTAACCAATTTTTTCATTTCTTTGACAAGATTAACTCCACAATTCTTTACAATCAGAAGCTGTTTTTTAATTTTATTTATTTATTTATTACTATATTTATTAGTTTAGTTAAATGTATTTACCACGGAGCTACTCTTGGTGGCTTACAATGGTAAAACAGAAAAAAAAAACGATGAAAATGTAAACATAACAATAGCAAAACAATTAAACAAAAAAATAAACAATAAAAGTACAACAATATGAATTTAAATATGGGTGGAGGATTCCTTTACCCAGATTTAATGGGAGCAGAAAGCACAGAGGTGTGTGGGGTCAGGATAAAATGATGCATACTGGAGGTGCATCCCTATTAGGTCCCCAGGCCAAGCAGCAGAGCCAATCTTCAGGCCCTTGAGGAAGGGTAGAAGGGTGGGGTCAAGCCTCATCTTGGGGGCAGGATGTGCCAGAGGGCTGGTAATACAGCAGATACTCTTTCTTGGAACATTCACACAATCATTTGCTGTTTCCACAGCTAATTCAACAATCTCAATGTATAAGATATTCATTTTCTTCAATTTGAATAATAATTGTTGATATACATACTTTTTTTTTTCTATTTTACAATCCTTTTTATAATACCCTTTTTCAATGATCCAGATGTAATTTACAGACATAGTTATGGTTTTGCAGATTACATAAATCCCTTTTAAAATTCAGAATAACCATACTAAGATTGCATGGAAGTATTCTAAGAATACCATAAAACTGTAAATATGACCCACATTTTAAAATGATTTACATTTAACAATTAAGAAGACTGAAAACAATTAGACTTTTAAGGATAATGTACAATGCTTAATACTTTAGCAAGTCTCATGGTACCACATTAAGTGATTCAATAATGTAACATTATTAAATTAATTAGCAGTAATACGCTAATTCAGGGGTCTTCAACCTTTGCAACTTTAAGTCTGAAGGACTTCAGCTCCCAGACTTCTCCAGCCAGCAAAGCAAAGCTGGCTGGAGAAGTCTGGGAGCTGAAGTCCTTCAGGCTTAAAGTTGCAAAGGTTGGAGACCCCTGCTCTAAGTCACTGATCTAATGAAATACATTAATGTTCATCCTATGTTCATACTTTTTCTCCCATGGAAACAAATGAAGTTCTTGGATGAGGACAATTCCTTGCATTTAATACATGAGTATGGACCATTCCGTCTTTAATTTTGGACAGAAAATTATCTTGCCCCAGCTCTTATAAATATTTAGCACAGGATTGATTGAGTTTAATTCGTTTTAATTTGTATGTATTTTGTATATTTTTCATTTTTTAATTTCCCTGTGCACCGCCCCGAGTCCCTGTGGGGAGAGGGTGCGGTCAATAAATGCAACTTTATTATTATTATTATTATTATATTAAAACATTTAAAACAAAAAAAGATATTATTGAAAATAATATAGAAGGAATAAACAATTTCCATCAGCTTAAGGACCATGCAAAGCTTTTTGTAGCATATGAAGAGCCACCTTTCAGGACTGTGGGGTGGGAATGTTTTTCAGAGTACACTTTAGGTAGTTTAAAGAGTGTGGATGATTTAGAACTATCAGTCAGTCATTTATCACTTGAACTGCACCTAAAGGTCCAACAAAATGAAAAACAGTTAAATTTAGTTTTGGCATCTAGAAGACACAGAAGGAATCTGAAGGCCTGAACTTTCTGTATCTCTGTAATGTAGTATGATTTCATGGGATTGGACTATAGTAGTTACATTTTTCTATTATGTCTAATAACTGATGATAATATTATCCATTAAGGTTGACTCACAATTAAATATGTATTTATTAAATCTTGTCAGTCTGATGATAGCAGCAAAGGGAGTGAGTACGTGATGAAAAACGGATCTTTTCTTTGAATAGCAATGCTAATGTAGAACACTTTGTGGTAAATCTGTCCATTTGGATAATGCAATCTGTGAAGCTGAACATCCAAATGAGCTTTGAAGCAAAGCATTCTGGGCAGTTCTTTCACCTACAGCAGGGGTCCCCAACCTTTGCAACTTTAAGTCTGAAGGACTTCAGCTCCCAGAATTCTCCAGCCAGCAAAGTTGGCTGGAGAAGTCTGGGAGCTGAAGTCCTTCAGACTTAAAGTTGCAAAGGTTGGAGACCCCTGACCTACAGTATGTAGGAACTGAATCTCTTCTTGCAACTTCATTCTATTAAGGTTGATATATCTTAGAGTTTCACACTCACATCAGTGTGAAGATTCCTAGGTGACTCCACCTGCATAGAGTCGGTTCCTGCTAATATTTATATTTAGAGTAGGCTAAAATATCAATTTTTTTTGTAGCATGGCTTTATTATCTATTGATATAAAGAGCCACTGGCTTTTCAAATGTCACTTAACTGCAATCTCTATTCCTATGCATTGCCTCTGCTGGCTGAACTCACATACATTTTCAGGATTACACTTTCCCCAATCTTGAATTAATATGTAAAGAATTGGTCATTTAACTCTGTAGCTTGCATCCAGAAATTATATTGCTGTAAAAATGGCAGGAAGAGCATATGTGTAGATAAAATTGCATCTATGAACCCCATTCAGCATTCAAATGATACAGAATACCATGCTGTATTTAGTGAAGCATAGATTTGTACCACTGGGTACAGCAATATGAGAGGCCCTAACCAAATCTAAATTTGATAATAGTTTAAATACTATTAAATTTAACAATTTGGCAATCAATTATAGTTTATTGCAGAGTCAGCCAGATGTTCAGACTGGATTTAGCATTTTTATCCATCTATCGAGTTCTTCCCAAGGGCCTGAGATAGACAGATGTTGATAGTTGATAGTTGAGGCAGCATATTATTATACCATGAGAAAATATTACATTAGAAATATAACATATTCCATGTTCATTGTGGGTAAAGAAGACATCCTGATTGTATTAGAAGTTTGGCCTTCTTATTCCAGAGATTTCCATACTACTCAGAAAAATTACTCTGGGAATGCTAGCAAAATTGTGGTCTCACCATCACCCATTTTTGCTGGGGCTTCAAGAATAAGTGAACCCACTTTAACCCACTAGTAACTCTTACATTATTATTAAGCACAATTAATGCAAATATTAAGGAAATATTATTATTATTCTTGTTTGTTCCTAAAGAACATGAGTTCTTTACCAGTTCTCAGTGATAATATCAGGCTCAACATGAAGTTTGGTTTCCTCATGACTCATGATTGCAGTAACACCATTGGAGTAAGGAAGAACAGCAAGGCTGAAGCCAGGGCTTCCATAGGATATGTCCCAGTGAAAATTGGTTGGGAACAGCAAGTATTGACTTGGTGTGGTTGTCCACTGCATGGTGAATAGCTTGAAGAATCTCATGGAAGTGGCTCTCTGTTTCTGGTGTCAGTGGATTGTTTTCTTCGGGGTCCTTGGAGAGATCAAAGAGTAGTGGTGGATCATGATATGTGACAAACTGCCCATGGCAGAAGCACACATGATAATCGTGGCAGCCATTAGATTCTTTGGGACTGAAATTTGGAGTGAAGTAAAATATCTTCCAAATCGAGTTACCTATAAATATGGAGGAGGAAGACAAAGTTGAAGATATGTTATGAAGATGTCCCATAATTGTGATAATCAGATTCAAAACACACTTATCTTCCAAGGATACAGAATCATTGTTTTTTACAATAGGCTAGGCCACAGATGGCGAACCTATGGCACGTGTGCCAGAAGTGGCACTCAGAGCCCTCTCTGTGGGCACGCGTGCTGTTGCCCCAGCCCAGCTCCATCACATTTCTCCCACAGGCGGGAGAGAGAGAAGGAGGGGAAGAGAGAGAGAGGGAGAGAAAGAGGGAGGGAAAGAGGGAGGGAGAGAAAGGGAAAAAGAAAGGGAGGGAGAGAGAAATGATATGAAAATTTTTCTTTTTTATTGTTGCTAAACGTAATATTTCAAAAGCAGGGGAGAAAATGAAGGGGCATAATAATTAGCTGAACTCTGCCTTGTTTATCATTATTTTAGGTAGTAAAACCTCATTACTCGGGTTAAATTGCCGTGTTGGCACTTTGCAATATATAAGTGCATTTTGGGTTGCAGTTTGGGCACTCGGTCTCTAAAAGGTTCGCCATCACTGGGCTAGGCGTATTTAAAATTCTGCATACAAAAGACAAATTCCAGATATTTGAAACATAATTCCACAAGCCATCAGTACTTTAAAACTTAGCTTTCTCAAGAATGTGATTCAACATTATAACAACACTTTATTTAAAAAGAGTAACTGTTTGACAATAGCACATGTACTAATGTTCCATTATACCTAACATATGATAACATATACCTAACATGTATCAGTTTTATATAAGTTAGCCTTGTGCCTTAACTTATACCAAAATGGCCTTTTTATCCTTATAATACAATTTCGTATATTTATTTCCATTAAACAACTCTTTTCTAGGAATAATAACCCCCTGGTGTTTAGAACCATGACAGAAAACAAAGGCTAATTTTTCACAAACATCTATAGCTGTTTTTACTGACTGGCATTATATTAGATTTACTGTAATCTATTGTGTATTTCCTACTGCTGCAATAGTTTGACAAATCTTGATTATCATTATGCAAACCATTATCTTCATCTTTGTATATCATCTGCATATATTGTTTGTTATTTCTGCTCCATGAGTTCCGCAGATTCAGTAGATTGTATTATTAATTGTAAAATTAAACATTAAAGGAATTACAATGAGTCTTGATGTATTCCACTTCTCCATTTGATCACAAAGGAGATAACCCCACTAGTATTTACCCTTGCAGCAGAATTAAAATAATAAATTTTATGCAAGAAATTTGTATAGGAAGGCATTTTTCTTTATAACCGTATTCTGAAACTTTATATGAAACCCTTTTTTCTTCATCTAATGATCTATTTATAAAACATCTATTTCATTTTTTATTGGCATATCATGCAAATATATCTACAAAAAAACCCCTCTAATATTATTGAAGGGTTGACATCTTTTCAAAAAGGCAGACTATGCTGGATAAATTATTGAAGGGAGGACTATTTGTAGCCTTCATGTCAAAGTGACTATTACAACCAACATCAATAAAACAGTAGCTCACACAATCCATAGGGTCCTTTCTGCTTTAATATAAGTACAATACATGATGAAGGTATTTCTTTTCAAAATATTTCTTTTATATGTCTAACAAAGTAGAGACAAGCCTTCCTTTCAATTTTTATATAACTCCACATTTGTTTAAAAATTATGGTTCAGCTAAATCCTTTGAATGGACAACTGCAATTTTGGGAGATTTATTCCATTTAAAAAGGTATTCATCTAAACTAGAAGTCCCCTCCAACTCTGTTATTCTATTCAATGGTATAGCTGTGTTCACAAAATATGATTTTGTAAAACTCCATACATTGGGAATTAATATCATTATAGTTCCTATGTGTTATCCCAAATACTTTCCTAAAGTAGGCATTATATTTCTATTGTTTCTGTCAAGAATTTAGTGGTTTACCAGATTCTCCAACCTATTCTCAATAGTTTTGTTTAATACACTTGAATGAATATTTAGTAATGAAAGCATGCTATTGATTAAATTACAAATTAAGCACCTTAAAATGTCATATACTTTCAAAATATGATTTCTGATGTCTTTTAAGTTCTTTTCTAACTTTAGACAATGTCGTTCAATTTTTTCTCCTAGAGACACAGACTGTCTTCTTATTTATTCAAATGAATAAATTCTCTTTTTATTTGGGCAAAGATACATTTATCTTTCTTTTATGCATATAGTTTTCTTTTATAGTTCATCTAAACAATGTGACTCTGGGGAATATACAGCACAAAAAATAATAATCAACAACAAAAATTCCATACTCCCCAAACCATATCATTCATATCATATCATATCTGGAATATCATTACAGACTTTTTGAGTAAAACAAACAAAAATGAGTTTATGATTTATCTCAATGATTGGACCGTATAAAAATAATAGAATTATCTTGTAACCATAGAGTAAGAAATACATTTATAATTGTACTCATAACTGCTGTAAAAAAGATTGAAAACGACTTCTTTGTATCTTTTTATTTTTATTTTTTTTGGATTACCTCCCTTTCTTGCACTATTAGCTTTCTGTTTGATATCCTTCTTTTCTTTTCTTACTTTATGATAGTTTCTATCTTCCTTTTACTATATAATAGTACTCTATAATAAATATATATATATTACAAAATATAAAATGGCAATGAAATACAATTACAAAACAATCCAAAGGAGCTGTCACTCAATTAGCCCCAAATGCATGGAGATCCCAAAAGTACAACCCTCCCCCCCCCAAATGGAATGGGACTGTTCGCCTCGTACCCTTCACTGCCCCTTGTTCGCCCCCAGGGTTCTGACCCCATCCATTAACCTCTACTATTTGTCCTCTGCTGAAATGACCCTATCTGTTTGCCCTGGCAATGGGACCCAGCCTCTTCAGTCCCAGACCCTTCGTCATGGGCCATTTGGCTAAATACTGCTCACCTCAGCCTTTTAGGCTCAAGAGACAGTTGACCACCAGCCAATTGGAGGAAGGGAAGGGAGAAAGAGAGAGGGAGGGAGGGAGAAAGTGTTCTGTGTTAAGTTTCCTCTGTGGGGCTGCTCTTTGCCCTCCCCCCCCTTCCCCTTTCTCTTTGTCTCACAATTAATTGCTGCATGCATATTAATGTGTCTTCTCTTAAAGGGACAGCCTTTTTGTGCTGACAGGGCAAATACACACACACACACACACACACACAGAGAGAGAGAGAGAGAGAGAGAGAGAGAGAGAGAGAGAGAGAGAGAGAGAGAGAGAGAGAGAGAGAGAGAGAGAGAGAGAGAGAGAGAGAGAGATAAAATCAATGTAGAAATATAAGAAAGCATTTATAAGAAAAAGAAAGGCTCATAATTGGTGGAAAGAATCCCATATTCTTTGGGAATATGTTTAATGTTTAATGTTTATTGCATTTCTATACCGCTCCTATCTCCCCAATCGGACTCAGGGCAGTGCACAGAAAGTTAAAAATATACAAGCAAACAGCAATAAATACAATCAACCACGTTAAAATGAAATTAAATCAGATGGCCTGTGCTAAAATACCCAAGCTAATAAAATCTTAAAAAGTTCACTACCTAAACAATTAGAATTCTATCAAGAACTAGGCTATAGGCTAGGCCAGCTAGATGGAAAAAATGTGTCTTAAGTGATTGGCGGAAGAGGCGAAGGTCCGTGATGGTACGAAGTTCAGGGGGCAGGTCGTTCCAGAGGGCTGGGCCTGCCACAGAGAAGGCCCTTCCCCTGGGAGCCACCAGCCGGCATTGACCAGCAGATGGCACCCTGAGCAAGCCCTCCCTGTGGGAGCGGATCGGTCGAAGAGAGGTGTGTGGTAGGAGGCGGTCCCGCAAGTAACTAGGCCCCGTGTTATCATCATAACATGTGTAGCTGGCATTGTGGTTGGAAGAAAGTTCTTCACCATGGTTCTGTGGTAAGGTTCCCCAACATGTTTCAACTATAGGTATACGTCACATTTTGAAAGCACATTCAGGCTCCCTCAAATTGGTTTTTTACTAGATTGAGAAAGTTATTGTGTTAAAGTATCAAATTTAAATATTAATATCCAGGTTATGTCTCCATGGATTTGACGGAATGTTCCTTATGTACCATTTCCATCTTTGGGGAGCAAGTGAATTTGCCAGTTTGTATGTGGAAAGGGGACCACCAGGACATCTCACAGATAGAAAAACAGGCTAATTTGGAAAGCACAGCAGTTATGCTGTTGGTATGTGGAAAGGGGACCACCAGGACATATCACAGGTAGAAAAACAGGCTAATTTGGAAAGCACAACAGAATTCTGGACAAACTGAAGTTTCTGGATGGTGTCAAGAGCAGTGCCTTGGAATGATCTAAAATTAAGAGCTGTTGAAAACAATAGTAGCATTATTTATCCTGCATGTTTTACCTTAAATTTCTTAATTCAGATATAATTCAAAAAGGGACTTTTAACTTTTTCAAAAAAATATCATTACATTTTTCTCAGTATTTCTTCTTTATCTTCTTTATCTCAGTATTTCTTCTTTATCACTAGACTTTGTCAGCGGGCGACGCCCAGGGGAAGGGCCTTCTCTGTGGCGGGCCCAGCCCTCTGGAACGACCTTCCCCCCGACATTAGAACAACTACGGACCTCCGCTCCTTCCATCAAAAACTCAAAACATACTTTTTCTGCTTGGCCGGCCTAGGTTAGTCTCTACCTTTGGGGTGTTAGGGAATTTTAGTGCTATAACTTGGGGATTTTAGCGCAGGGATAATTCTAATTTAATTCGTTTTTATTCACTGTATTTATTCTATGTATGTATTTTTTATAGTATTTTAATTTTTTCCCTGTGCACCGCTCCGAGTCCCCTTGGGGAGAGGATGCGGTATACAAAATAAATTTATTATTATTATTATTATTATTATCTTCATCTTCAATTAATTCTCATAACAATATCAGAAACTCAAATGAACATGTACAGTTAAAATCACTCTTTGTATATCTACCATTTGATTTGATTGCAGAAAAAATCCCCACTTCATGAGGAGCTGTAATTAATTTCTTACTTAAAGCCAGGCTCCCCACTTCTTCCACAGTAATTGAAGCTCAGGGTGGTAGGGTAGCTTTTCAGAAGTTGGCTGATCCAACAGAGAAGAAGAAGGCTACTTCTTGTTTTATAGGAATATTATCTTCCCAAAAGTGGCATAAACATATAATTAGTATCTACTTACCAGATCTCTTTCTTAACAGTCCAAAGTACTATTTCCACATCTCTCAGAAAATCAATTTTGTAATAGAAGATCTGCATTTTACTAGGTGTCTTGGTAACTCTATTCTTGATACCATTCAACCTCCCATCCTAAAGGATATTTCCCTGCCATTTTAATGAACCACATTCTATTATTCATGATCCAAGCTTTGGAAAGCTATTCAGTAAATGGTAAACACTTGGTTTGAGAATTTATTTTTTGGGTGCACGCCTTAACATAAAATAATTTTTGTAGTCTTGTAGCTGAGCTAGCTACAGATTAGAGAACGACACATAACTTCTGAATGTAGTTTATATCACTAAAGAAACAGAAGATCTCTGGAACTAAAACTCCTGGTTAGACAATGAAGTGCATTTTAAAATTCTAAGGGGCATTAACTTTAACTAGAGTTATCAGTATTCAGAGGTCTTGTGTGCTATTACCAACATTCCATATTGTTTTACCATTCTGAAGGAGTTCCCCAGGCTATTGAGCACAACGATTAGCCATATAAAAGGCTAAGTGCTCTCTATATCAAAGATTTGCTAGAAAAGTAGCAGGGTCAGATAATGACCTTGATGCTGTAGTGAAGGGAAACCTGGGAGCCACTGAATGTTTAACTTTCTTGGCATTTATATAATTGATTGTGCAGTATCAGGAATATACTATTCAACATCTCAAGGGCAACATATCAAGTTTGACTAGTATCTTTATTTATAACTGAACTGTACAATTTAATCTATAACCAGCCCTCGGTTATTTCAGAAATTGATTCCTCTAAATTGTTTCTCCCCCATCTTATATAATTCTTAATGGAGAGTATGTAGAGCCCTGGTTCTGTGAAAAGAAGGGGAAGATGTGCCCAAAGACAGTGTCCTTCTTGAACATTTAGACCACTTCTGGACCCAGAAATGCAGTTGGCCCCTTTGCTACTGCTTTCAAGAGCTCCATCAGAATCAAACTCCAGGCTGTAGCAAGAGTGTTGCCTGCAATTTTAATCATTGCAACACCAGGGCTCATAATTTTATTTTAGTGGTGTTATTGAGATGCATTTTTTTTAGTTTTGGAGCCAGTGGTAAACATTTCCCCCTAAATATGCAAATAAATCCTATCAAAGAACAGATAAGATATTAAATCTCATCCATGGATCCATCCAAGAAAAAAGCAAGGTATCTAAGATATCTTCTAATTAGATGGTTTTAACTTTCTTAATATCCCACTTCTCTATTTCTTTCTGTCCCAGCCTGATTCAGACATCTCCTTTTTAGAAAGTCAAATGACCCACTTGCTTCACACAAAATGGATCTAGAAAAAATGGGAGAGGCTGAGTAACCATTTACTGCAACATATAACATGTACTGTGTTCTCTAAACTGCTTTAACTATACGTCTGAACATAAAGAAAGATATTGTGGTAATTTTGGGAGAAACTGGCTTATCAGATGTATAGTAAGACTACCTTCTTCAACTTCTGATTTTTTTCTTCTTTAGACTTTATTCTCAAAATTTAGACAATTACAAAGATGATGTTTTTAAAGATAGTGAAAAAGAAAAATGCAATCTAATTTTTTATCTGTGAATTCAGGAGAAGCAAACTAAGATTAATAGGGGTAGGTCTGAGAAGGGGGAAAAAGCTTTGGTTCCTTGGTTGTGTTATAATCCATCATTGTGTTATTGCAAGCTACTGGTACAAAGCTTGACAACAGCATAGAAATTTAATGGCTGCATTTCTAATCATTGCAGAAAAGTAAAATGCATTAGTGGAATGACCAATATAATATGCTGTCAGACACAAAGAGCTGTCAGAGTTTTAATCTGTAAATTTGATAAACCGCTATAAGACTGGTCATTAAAGTGGAGACTGCTCTCTCTAGATATCCCAGCTGGCATATAATTTCATTGTTTAAGGAGATCACTGTAAGGATTGAATTAATCTTCCAGCAATTAATAATCCTTTTGTTCTGATAAATTCTTGTAAGAGTGAAGCTTTATTAGATACCGGAACAGTTAAATGCCATTCTTTAATAAAATCTGCAATCATCAAGGAAGAATAAGGTTATTTTAATAGTATTTGCAATATGATGGTCTGCAATTAAAAGAAAAAGAAAAACCCCTCTACTTTATTTTGAAAAAGGCAAAAGATTCCCAAACCTATTCACTAATGGCTCTAAAACCAGACATGGGGTCAATGTCCAGATATTCCTATCAAAGAGTCACAAAATTAGCCCTTTCTCTTAAAGAATGATGTGCTGGGATATGAAATAGATTGATATGAAGCTAGAAAGGAGGAAAAAGACTCTTTTCCAACTATTGGTGGATAGTGAGAAGGGGCACTGGGACTGATGGCAACTTGTAGAGTAGATGGTAGAGGTTAGCTGGCAGCAGGGAAGATAAGAGCACTGACTGAACATTTTTATGTGGTTCCTGAACAGCTTTATGATATCTCTTCTGTCAGTGCAAAACACATTGAGGTTTTATTGTTCCCAATCAAACTGAAGGCAGTAATGATGTTTCAAAGAGCAGCAATCCAACAGACAGTTGTTCAGATTATGCTTGAAGTAACACACATGTAGGATCAGACAGGCGTTATTGTCTTCTTGAATGAACAAGCCAACTAATCTGCTGTAGAATCAGAGGTGGGTTCCTATTGGTTCGGACTGGTTTGACTGAACCTGTAGTAGCATGCCAGCCTGGGTCGCAGAATTGGTAGAGACCGCTGGCTGGCCTTGCCACTGAACCGGTCCACCTGCTCAGACACTCGCCCTGCTTTGCCTTTGCCACGTGTATCCACTGCCTCCTCCTGCCTACATACAGGTAAGCATTGAAGCAAGGACAGCAGTGGGGACGGCGGCGGGGCATCCCGGAACTCCCAGGGAGTTTTCCCACACAACTTTGGCCAGGATACAGCTAACCTCTGTGTAGAATATCTAGCCAGCGCCCCATTATGAACAATTGTACTACATATTCCAAACTTCCTCTGAAACAAGATTTTTTATTTCCAAGGAGCTTTCTCTAAGGAAAAGTAGCAGCATTAAATATAATGGTAAAATATATTTACCTCAGGCCTAGCATATGGACTTCATTGGTAATACAATTGGCATGCGTTTTATTAAAAGTATAATTTAATTTGTTCAATATGCCACTTTCTTGAGATAGATGGACGATCACCAGCCATCAAATAAGGCCAAGATGTGTCAAAATGGAAATCATTCTTTTTCAGGACTTAACAAATGCCATGGTTTCTGATAACACAGAGCAGAATCAATAAGCTATTGCCTGACTGTTTTTCATGCCTGTCAAGAAAAACACTCTTCTACAGAAAATAGTGTGAGTAGAAGTGTACATCAGTTGATTAACATACATTTTTCTTAGTCTAGTTAATAGTATGACAGTATCTGCTTAAACGAAAAGTGCTCTTCTCCCCTTGACAATTATGTACTTTCACACTTAGCAAATAAAATATGCAAAGTATGCCACACGTATTATTTCTCTGACTACACTACAATGGCCTTTAAAATGACAAAAGACATAATGAGGGTGGAGGTTAGCTGCAATCCTATGTATGTTGAATCCTCCAGCTCTTTAGCCGAGAAACAAAATGCTGAGCGACAAATGCAGAAGCTTTTGATTTATGCAATTTCTTACTTTTGTTGTTGCTAAAGTTGGACGTGGGGGGGGGGGGGAATCATGCAGGACAAAGAAAAATTTTAACCGGTATAACTATTTTCTAAATAGTATACAAACATGTCCACAAATTGATTTACTTGCTGACTAGTTACTCTTTGCCCTCTATGCCAGGGGTCTCCAACCTTTGCAACTTTAAGTTTGAAGGACTTCAGCTCCCAGACCTCTGGGAGCTGAAGTCCTTCAGACGTAAAGTTGCAAAGGTTGGAGACCCCTGCTCTATGCCATAAAACTGAAATGTTTCACATGGACTTTTAAAAAGTCATAAGTTATAGTGGTCAAGGTTTGGACTAGGACCAGGAAGACCAGATATGGGCATGAAGGTAGGCCTGAACCCCCACATGAAAACAAAAAAACAGAATACAGTATATTGATCAGTAAAACTTAAAATGTTAAAATAAAATTAATTAATTAAATTAAAAGAATCTAAACACTGCAATCTTCAGTACCTTTAAAATACTGGATTAATCAAACTCAAATTTTCTTATCAGATGTTTAGTCTATGTAGACCAAAATGAAGAATCTCTGCCACCAAAATGCATTTTTATGATTTATAATTACAAATGCAAACTTTTTTATGATTTAAACTGTTCTTTCTACATTTCTCATCAAAAGATATAATGAATAAAATACAACAATGTGATATGCAATATATAAAACCATAAAATTGGAAAAAACTGCTATTTTCTTAGTCTATCTGCACTCTTACAATGCATTTCCTAGCATTCAGTCTAGATGAATGAGAGTTTCTAATAAAGCCCAAGTTATTATATTTCATTTGCTTTTATGGTAGAAGATAAAGTAGTACTTGCATTGAAGAGAAGAGTTATTTCATTTCGTTTTAATCTCGTAAATGCTTGAAAGAAACTATCTTGTATCTTCATGAATTCCTTCAGTATTTTTTTAAAAAAATAGGCAATATATTGGCTAAAAGCTACTGATTAATGTAAATGAAATCCTATGCATGACTTTTCAGAATTCTCACTGAGGAAAAATTGGCTTTAGAACTTCAGTTTCTGTATCTGGTAAGAGTGCATATATGTGAGCAGTAAAATCACTTTCACATAAACGTGCCAATCGCAAACTTTAGACATGTAGTCCAGAATCACCTTGGATAGTGAGAAGGATAGTGTATAAATTTAAATAAATAAATAAATGTAGTACAAATTCCTGGGAAAGTTTCAATTTTACTTATACCTTTTGAAATAAATGCATTTGACTTCAAATTAATATGGTCCCAGAACCTCATAGCTTTCAATATTGCATGTGATGTAACATGAGTATGAGATTGTGTCATAATACACACAGAGAGGTACTTATACACACACACACCAATAAATAAATAAATAAATAAATATGCATGCACACACACACTTACTGTACACACATATATAGTACACATAATTTCTAGATTCCTCACTGGCAGGACAATCTTGTTATCAGGTCTACAAGCTTCCTTGCACAGAAGCCTAACCATTACTAGAAGCTGTTCCTGGAAGCTGAGGAAGATTTTTGGGAATTGTAGGTATATGTCATGTATACGAAGAGAATTGTTATAATTGATAACTTATTTTTCCTGATTGGATGCACAAAAATATTATCTTTTATCAATGTTTAAGTTGTTGTGTATTTTCTTTTCTTGTTTGCTTCAGAAATGCAATGGCAAAACAACCTAACTTTCTAATCAGTCTTTATATCGAAGAAAGTGCTGAGTTTCTGAGGGAGTCAAACTTTTGCCACTTCAAATTTACCATAGGTAATCACTTAAAAAAAAACCTTGCAATGTATATAACTACTGCCATTGGCGGTGGTGTTGAGAGCTGGCACAATTTCACCATTAATTGGGTATGTCAGAAGTGTAGAAGATTTCTGGATTCTACCAACACTTTACCAAGAGAAGGGACTCCATACCTTCATCCATTTTTGTCCCCCAAAGTTGGAACTACAATATATGTAAGTCAAGAATTGTAGAGGTTTCTGTAGGAACTAAATATAGTGTTTGGTTTTTGGAACATCATCTCCTTCTGCTCTTAGTCTGGGAAATACTCAGAATCCTGGGATGTCTTGGATTCTTCCAAGGGACCACTAAATAATCTAAAGCTAAAAAAACCATTTTGTATACGTACATATGAATACTATTGTTCCACACCTTTTTCATGGTAAGCTGCACTGTGCATAATGAAGAAAGGGAGTACGAAATAGCAAAACAAATAAAGAATAAAAGCTTTATAAGGAAAAGGAAATATATATAAATGTTATTTAGTGCAAGACTATTAATTTTAGTGCAGCTTCTGTACTGGTTGCCCTCATCAACCATGCCTGCTTCTATCATCTCCAGCTAACACTTCATATACTATTTTTTTGTTCTTTAAACTCTTATTTCCGTCTTTTTGAGGATCTTATCAACTACATCCAACCAAACCTTTTTTTGGACTTTCTCTGACCACATCTCAAGACTATTCATTTTAGGTGTCACATTATTTCTTACATAATCACAATTCCCCTAATTCAAAAAAATGTGCATTCAACAAATTTTTCAATGAGCTTTGAAAACTAAATAAATGGTCAGCAGATCTGCTTGACATAAATCCTAATGGCGCTTCCCAAATTGTGTTTATCTTCCCCTTTCATTCATTTCCAATTAACTCCCCTTATCAATCTTCCTGCAATTTTTGCATTTGCTATCTGCTTCTTTGTACAGTAAAACAATATCAATAATCTTTCAACTGTCAGACAGTAATACAGATTTCAAAACTTATTAAACAAGTCTTACATTTAGTCCATTAGCAGTCTGCCACATCCATATCTTAACATTTCTATAATTACACTATCCACATTTGCAGTCTCCTTTTTGATGTTCTTATGACATTTATGACTTCCTTTTCATCCTATTTTTTTCTGTTATGCTATATAGTATCCAACTCCACTCATTACAATTTCACTAATTTTCCACACAAATCTCTAAATAATCCTTCCAAGTTCCAATGATTTCTCACTTCAATTTCCCCCCAAATCATTTCTTCACTTTAATATTTAATTTCATTCATTTTGTTGGAGACTCTTATTTAACCTTTTGCAAAGATTGTTAATTTTTTTCTGTAGAATGCTTCAACCCTGAACTTTTTTTTTGAATTGCACACTTTGCAACACACTTTTTCTTTATATACATTATACAATAACTTTCTTTTATTCTTTTTTTGTGGTTAGAATTCTCCTATATTGACTTTTTCCTCTCTTATTTCCGTCTTTTTGAGGATCTTATCACAATTCCACCATGCATCTTTTTAAATATTTTCCATTGCTACAACTCCACACATTTCTATGGTACCCTACATCAAATCTTTTTACCCCATCCCAAGCAGTTAGTATGTTATGAAATCATGCATTCGAGTTCTATATATACAACATTCTATATGACACCAACTCATATTTTATATACTGTATATATATTAGCCTATTCAATTAAATTACTTTTTAACTTTCAATTAAAACTGCATTTTTACTTCCCTCCACCTATTCATCAATTCCATTCCACAAAAATCAAGCCACCTTTGTTCAGATTTAATATAGCATTCCATTTTTCCTAGTTTTATGGGCATATAATTATCATTCATTCATTCATGTTCTTTATCTTGTACCCTTCTTATGGCCCAAGTCACAATCTTTTATATGCCATTAATTCAAGAATAGGCAGTAGATGTGGATAGAAGGCCTTTGCACAAATGCCAATTGTGCCTTTCCCTAATTGTGACTTCTTATCATTCATGTCTCCCAGTTGGAGTTCTGCACTGCAACATATGTAGAAATATTCATTTAAAATATCCAGCTAAACCAGGGGTAGTCAACCTTTTTATATCTACCACCCACTTTTGTATCTCTGTTAGTAGTAAAATTTTCTAACCGCCCACCGCTTCCATAGTAATGGTGATTTATAGGGAAGTCAATTAAATTAAAAAAAGGAAAGTGCTTCAATATTGGACAAAACCCCTACCACCCACCATGAAAGCTGGAACGCCCACTAGTGGGCGGTAGAGACCAGGTTGACTACCACTGAGCTAAACCATAGTAGCAATAGTTGCATCTTGATAGTGCATCACTATTCCATGAACTATGTCTAGTAGATTTCCAAATGAAATTCAAGGTTAGGGTTTGTTCAAGGTTAATATGCTGATCATTACCTACAAAGCTTTCAGGCGCAAGCCTCCAGATCCACATGCAAAGACTTCAAACTAACTACTTTATTGTATTTGGTCTATAATACAGAAATCTGTCCAGGAGGCTTGATTTTCCTTGGGAACAAATAGGTAAGCTTGGGTAGCTTAGGTAGGATGGGAATCAGCCCTGGATCTCCTGGACTAGAAGATCTCCAAGGTCCCTTACAACTCTGATACTCTGTTATTCTCTTGCAGCTGCACAATGAGTCAAGGCTAATTCCCTGCTTGATCTTTCCTCCGTGGCTGGCTGGGCATTTCCCAACAAAAGCCTTCCATGACATATGCTTGGCTTATTCATGAGATTGCCTACCTCCCATATTTATGCTTGGCCCTGAGGTCACAGAAGATAAGATCACTCCAGGTTCCTTCTTTGAAGCAGTGTCATCTAATAGAACATTTAAAAAATGTATCTTGTCTCTGCTTCTACCATTGGTACAATATTTGGTTTTTTCTGGCCTATTATCCTTTTGTAGACTTATTAAGACCTGTCTATTTTTTCAGGCACTTGAGCAAGATGGTAGATGAGCTCATTCTGTTCCTAGAGAGAGCATTTGCTATATTCAGTTTCAGCTATTTTTTTCTTTGATTTTTTTAAAAATTAATATACTTTACACAGTTATGAATTGTGAGGTGATTTTACAAATTCTATAAATAAACATTTTTGGCAATTTGTAGATGTTATACATTGACTTTATTCCCCTCATGGTTTTATTTAATTGAGGATTTAGTTAATGTATTTTAATAAGATAGACAATGTGCAGGCTACGCTAGACGATTTGCCTATGTGTTCTTTGCCTAAAAAAAGGACAATATTGTTCATTCAGGAGACATTCTGCTACTAGTACACCAATTCCCAGTTTTACTTTTAGGTTTAAATTATTCCACAAAACTAGGACCTTTTATACAGAGAATCCAATATACTATTGTCTGATTCTCACTAACTAGAAGGTACTATACATTTAGTGTGTTGACTACACTCAGAAAAATCTATATATTTCTAAAACTCTTGTCATGATATTTTACTGGGCAAAATTGTGCATTATAGGGCAACAATTTTTGAACCAAAGCGCCTCAAATAGGCTAACTCACAGTATGTGTTCAAAATTCAAGGCCCATGACATGTAAGGGAAATAAATTTGAGAAAGGTATGGCTGCTTCAGTGTTACTGGCTGCTATTCTGATCCTGCTGCAGCTGTGGTCAAATGATCTTCTTTTTCAATGTTCTGGGATGACTTTCCATCCAAGAGGGAGGGAGGGAGGGAGGGAGGGAGGAGGGAAGGAAGGAAGGAAGGAAGGAAGGAAGGAAGGAAGGAAGGAAGGAAGGAAGGAAGGAAGGAAGGATGGATTTCCAATGTTTCTTACCAGATTCCCAAAAATAAACTCAGTGGGCAAGCCAGTAGGAAGTACAAAATCACCTTTGCGCCTATTGTTTTTTGGTCCACCTTTGGCAATACTGGTTTTTTTTTTTATTTAACTGTAGAACTATCAATAAAGGAGAATATTTGTAGCTCAGGATTGAAAGGGGGGGGGACTGTGGTGCTCTCTGAGCTTGGTTGTTTTCTTGCAGATGTTTCATTACCCAAATTAGGTTAACATCATCAGCAGTGATTATTTTACCTAATTTGGGTCATAAAATATCTGCAAGAAAACAACAAAGCTCAGAGAGTACCAGGACCCATAATATAGAAATATCTATGAAACAATGACAGAATGAGATTTGGCTTGTCTAGTACACATTAAATGTTATTTAATCATCAATTATTTTCCAATGAAGATGTGTGTATGAATTATATGAGAACATAGATATTGAATTCTTGTCTTTTTAAAATTGTGACAAATGTGTTTAACAATATGACAGCAAATGCTGATATTTAAATAAAAGTGAATTAGCCTCTTTAAAACATCTGTGTTGATATATTATAATTCAGAGCTGTCAACATTATGCTCTCCTTACAGACATTCCTAATTTAGCTCGGGATGACTTTAATTCAAACAGATGCTGGAAGCAGTTTTAACATATGAAGAAAAAAGAAAACACTTCCCAGCTGTGTTAAACTTTTAATCACCAAAATATGCTGTTTTAATGTGGAATGGAGTCAGTGCTGAGCTTAAAATCAGCAATTTAAAAACATCATTTCTAGATAGGTCTTAGCAGAGTTGGGAAATCTTATCTTCCATAAGATCTGCTTCATTCTACTCTTCCTGTACTTAAGATCTTCATCCTTGGATTATACATACACCTTTCTGTTTTCTAATTGCTAATTGTACAGGAATAGTACGATTGGATGAGAGGTGGGTTTCAAATCCTGGCACTACCGGTTCACTCGTGCATGTACAATAGCATCCGGGCAGGTGGGCAGAGCCTCCCACTGCCACCACTACCAGTTCAGCCAATCTGGGCCGAACTGGGAGCAATTGACCTCTGGATTTATGGATCATACACCATATGATCCTGGCGTAGTTTTAATTGTTTTTAGTAGGGGTTTTAGTAGGGTTTTAGGACAGGCTAATCATTTAATATATTTTTAACATATTTTATGTTTTATACTATTGATTTTTATCATTGTCTGTACACCGCCCTGAGTCCCGAAAGGGAGAAGGGCGGTATAAAAATCTAATTAATAATAATAATAATAATAATAATAATAATAATAATAATAATAATAATAATAATAATAATATCGATAATTCAAATAACATCCATGAGTTCCATTCTTGGCCCTCTTGTTTAGAAAAGGACATAGTGGACACAATGTGGTACTCTTCGTCTACAACTCCAAGCAGCTACAGCTAGTATAATTAAGGTAAAATAGAATGAATTCAGCCATTTATCTGGAATGTCTACAACAGAGGTGGGTTTCTGCAGGTTCGCACCTACTCGCTAGAGCCGGATGGTGAAATTCAGAGAGCCGGTGAGAGGAGGTTCCACCAGAGGACCTGGAAGTAAGTCTGCCCCACCGTTGCCGGTGACCCAACAAGAAGGAAAGGAAAGGAAAGGAAAGGAAAGGAAAGGAAGGAAGAAAGAAAGAAAGAAAGAAAGAAAGAAAGAAAGAAAGAAAGAAAGAAAGAAAGAAAGAAAGAAAGAAAGAAAGAAAGAAAGAAAGAAAGAAAGAAAGAAAGAAAGAAAGAAAGAATTTATTATCACAATTGAGCCCAAAATTTTGGTTGCTAAGCAAGAGCGTTGTTAAATGAGTTTCACCACATTTTACAAGTTGGCCACTCCCACCCAGTCACATGACTGCCAAGCCATGCCCACAAAATAGGCCACACCTACAGAGAAGGTTCTAAAAAAATTTGAAACCCGCCACTGGTCTACAACATCAGTTTTCATGAACTCTGCTTTATTGGAAAAATATAAAATATAGCCAAGAATTAATTGTATACATCCGTGCCCTCATCTAGTTCATTATTATGGCAAAGGTGAAACTAGTTTGGGTGGTAAAGTACATTATAAAAACGAAACCGTATACGTTTGGAACTGCTCATTTCCTCCATTTCCAGAAAGAACACAGCCAGCTAACAACTGGATATGTCCCAAGATAAGTAATACTGCAGCAGTTATACTTACTTTGATAAGATAAAAAAATCCAAGAGATTTGCTGCAATGCAAGGGCAAAACTCTGGCTTGGAATATCACTCCAATAATCTTTCTGTATCCTTACCTTTTGCTATTAACATACTACTGGTCTTGGTGCATACTTTGTTTGCTATTCTATGTGTGTGTCGGTTTATGAAGTGAAATTTCATACGCAAACATAAACACACACACACATACACACACTTCATGTTATTGCATGTTATTCCCAATGACTCAATGCTACAGTACTAAGATTAGGTTTTATATGCAATTTAATTTAGGAGGATGAACTGGAAGGGCGGGGGGGGGGGGAATCCGTTTTCTGAAAATAAATTAAGAAAATCTGGTTCAGATTTTCAGTAAGATAATCATAACAAATACAGTTGACATTATATATATATGAAATTATCACAGTATTCATTTACCCGATTACTGTAAACAAAGCTCATACACTTTGATAAATTCTATGCTTAAGTCCCCTTTTAAATGAAAATTAAGTGAACCTACTCCTTCTTGTTTTATAAATAAATAAATAAATAAATAAATAAATAAATAAATAAATAAATAAATAAATAAATAAAGTAGTTGATACAGTTGAAGACAAGCATCAGTAAGGTTACTGTATGGAATAGTTTATTCTCTCCCAATGAATGTTTTCAACCAGAGGCTGAATATGTTGAGTCCTCGACCTGCGACCGGTCAGTCATCTATCAGGGATGGTATAATGCAGGGCACATGTGCGCGCGCATGCTGCATGCCTTCATGTGGTGGATGCCCAGCCCTGTTGCACCACTGTAACAAGTGTACAAGTGTACTGTATGATGAAGAATTCTGGCTGGAGAATTCTGGGAGCTGAAGTCCTTCAGACTTAAAGTTGCAAAGGTTGGAGACCCCTGGTATAATGAATCCTGCAGTTTTGTAGAGAGTTGGATGATATCCCAGGTCCCTTCCAACTCTATGATTCTATAATTCTATGAGTCAGTTATGGTTACGAAGGGTGCACTCTTGGAGGACCTCAAATAGGAGATAACTTGTAGGGCTCTTTGGCAGTTCAAAAATATGGAATTAAGACAAAATAGCAGGTGAAGCTGCTTGCTATGGTTAGGTTGCCACAGGCAATCACATAACTTTAGCTTATTTTTTAGTATTTTATATGGAATGGTTTTTTATTTAAAAGTAAACATAAAACAGATATATAAGTTATAAATGGTTTATTTTTCTGTTAATAAAAGAGAAGGCTTTATTGTGGGAAAAGGGGCCTTGATTCATAATATAAAATCGAACTGTATGGCTGCTGGTAAAAATCAATTGCCTTGAAATGTTCTTACTGTCAAAGCCATGTTTTTATTAAGAGCATTAAGATAATATTAGACTTATAGGGTCTTTATGTAACAGCTGTTCAAAAACTATGAGATCTTGAGGTTGCTCCATTGTTGCTGCTAGCATCTCATCTCTTGAATGATTTTTTAAATTGTTTAATGACTGCTTTTTATGTTTATCACTTTGTTGTAGACTGCCCAAAGTCATTTTTTGTGAGATGTAGCCTTATAATTTGATTATAAGACTGCATTTCACAAAGTTAATTAAACAAATAATATTATAAGTCATTAAAGTTTTTATTCAAAAGTATCCAATATCCCTGTTTTTTATTTTCATTTTGCCATGAGGGAAATAGACATTAGAAAATGTATCTCAGCACATGAATATAGACTCATTTGCTGACAAGTGTAAATGATTATTAAACGATCACTTGAGTTTGAGTGATATAAATATGATTCATTAATATTGATTCATTAATCAATAAAGTCTTAAGAGTTTTTATTCATGGAATTTCAAAAGACTAATCTGTAATTTTGTGAGCAAAATAAATACTATATTAAAAGAAGAATGGTTTTCAGTTTACCAGAGATTTATTTGGGCAACCATGCTGTTTCTTCTGAGTTCTCTTATTTTTCTTCTTCATTGGAATTGTGCTAGACTGGGCTTTTATAATCTCACTTTTCAAAATTTCCCAAGTTTCTTGAAGTTTTTCATCCATTGAATTCTTCCCAAGCTCTCACTTAAATTTATTGAAATCAGCTCTCTTAAAGTCCAAGATTCTACTTTGGCTTTATTCTATTGTTTGTGTTTGCATGTTGAATTCCAATATTGCATGGTCACTCCTCACCCTCCTGCCAAGGTTCCTGTAATTTCAATGCCTTCTATCATTTCATCTCAGTTAGTCAGATTTAAGTATGGCTCACCCTCTAGTTTCCTTCTCTATTTTTTGGGAGACAAAGTTATCTACTAGGTTTGTCAGCAATCTTTGATCTTCTACTAGGTGCAGAGGTTGTTTCCCAGTCAATGTCAGGATAGTTAAAGTCCCCCATTGCTATTGTGGTGTGCTTCCTACGTACCTTAATTAACTGACTTATCAAAAAAACATTTATTTCCTCTGTTTGGTTGGGTGGCCTCTAGTATACACCTATAGGAATGTCATTCTTTTTCCCCAAATATATGCAAATTGTAACCGTGTGAAGATTGTGTCTCTATATTTGGGGAACAAGTCAAATTAAGACTATGTAGGTGTATGGAATTCTATGTTTGTGGAACATCCTGTTTTCAGTATTGGAATGTGCTCCATGTTGGGCTGCAGCTGAATGTTAGTTGGACTATTGGGCCAATTTTTTTCTGGTAGACCATTAACTAAGGCTAATTACTGGAAATAATTTGTTTCTTAGGGGAACTTCACAGGCTGAAGGTAGAGGTTTAGCTTTAATTCAAGGTACTTTTATATGACATACAATATGTGGCTAGATTATATAAATACTATAAGAGCCTCTGGAGAGATACTAGTTACCTTTGTTCTGACCTATTTGGTAGCAACATGAGAAAGATCCACGTAGAAGCTTCTCCCAAGTTCATTCCATCTCTATTGTCCATCCTGTGCTGGGTAAAGATATTTTTCTTCTAAACTGACTTGCAACTGAAGTAGGTTTTACTTTTTCAGGCATTTTCATAGCTTGGTTATGGATTATTTTTAAATTTTATTTCCCTTTTTATTGTCTCTGTCTGAGTTCTTCTTTGTATCTCCACTAATGTTATTATTTTATCAGAATGTATTGGTAACAGCTGAAATACCACTTTTAGTAGAATATTCCAAATGATATAAATATGTAATATTTGATTAGGTATAATATCAAAATGAGGTTTAATGTTTGTCTGGTTTAGGTCTATAATCAGATCTTGCAACCTAGTGCCTTCCAAATGTCAACACCAATAATGCCCCAGCATCCATGAAAGGTATGTCTGATAATAAAATAAAAGCACTGGACAAAATTCAGCTGAATGCCTCATGTTTCCCCTTTCTTCACTGTTGCTAATGTAATGTTCCTGTTCACTGATGAATAATATCATAATGCAGAATTATTTACAAATGAAATTATCAAAAGAACAAATTAAGTAAGGATCTGACTCAGTTCTTAGAAAAATGGAGGATTTAGCTGTTTCTGTTCTGAGACCAACTGTATATTTAATGTTACATCAACACAAAGTGATTTCTATTCAACTTGTTTGCAGAGATGACCTGTTTGCAAATATCCCTAATTCACTTTATGATTTTAAAAAATAAGCATTTGCCAATGGCATTTTACATCCCCAGGTGTATATTTTGAAAGAATGGAAGAAAAAAACTGGAAAGGCAGATGACAACAGACCTGTCACTGAGATACTGGTTGAAATGCTCATACTATGGCGATAACATCGCTCACATATCAGAGGGAAAGAGCAAAAGAAGTACCTAGACATTTTCTTTATGCGCTGTAATGTGCAAGAGAGAGATAAGCTACATAGGGAACCTTTGGATACTTTGCGAATACTCTTGATAAATGTTCTTCTATTGTGCTAAGACCAAAAAGGTATTTATGAAGATCAGGACTGGTCAAGAGACCAGTCAATCAAAACTGTCCCTGGAGACAAGGCCAATGAAAGAGACAAGTACAATGTTTGAATCCTCGCCTAGGCTTCCTGAACAAAATAGTGTAAAAAGATCAAGGATACGATCTGGCCAACATATGGCTGCACAATGTAAGAAAAACTCAATGGGCATCAACAGAAAAAACACATTCAACTTTTTGTATGTGAACAGCCTTCTGGGTTTTTTTTATGAGAACTGATACTTTTGTACTATTAGCTCTTTCTTTGATATTTTTTTCCTCTTTTTCTTGCTTTATAGTAATTTCAATTCATTTTTATCTTCTTTTTTAAAGTTTAATAAAATTATATTTCGAAAAGAAAGTCTGCCGAGATGTTGTTACCCGACACTTGAAAAAACCCTGCAAGATGGCTAAGAAAGAGAACTTTTCCACTAAAGAAAGAACATTAATATCCCACTAAAGTCAGAAGTATATTTGAAAGGCACTGCCTTTTGTTTCATTTCATTATTTCATTTTTTTCATTTACATATCTTGTCAGGGTGTGCACAGTTTCATCTCATGGACTAATGAAGGAGGGTGCATATGTTGTTAACACATGTTGACTCTGTCTGAGTGTGTGTATTTGTGTGTGTGTGTGTAATATTTTGGTTATGTATTTTTTCATGTATATGTCTAGTGGGAAAGAGAGAAAATTGTGTGTGCTCCATTCTGGATTGAATGACTAGAGTGAGCAGACAGCAGCATTCAAAGACAACTACTTCTCTGGTAAGATTTTCATATGAAGGAAAGGAGGAGGAGGAGGAGGAGGAGGAGGAGGAGGAGGAGGAGGAGGAGGAGGAGGAGGAGGAGGAGGAGGAGGAGGAAGAAAAAGGGATGCCATGTACAGTATAAATTTTAAAAAGGGGTACAAGAGTAAGTGATAGCCCAATCATTGAGTCACAGAATCAAAAGATTGGAAACAATCCTGTTTATTTCACTTCCCAGCATAGGAATCCCTAATTTCTGAGTATTTTTTCTCCAAAATGAACATACCTAATGACCGCAGCCATTGCCTCCAAGACTTTGTATCATTCTCTTTACTCTCCTTTAGAAACATCCCAGTTTGTCATCATCCCTCAGTCATACCCATTCTCAGAATGAATGTGGAGCCTGTGACCTGCAGGCACTGTGCAGCTGAAACACTTCTAGCTTCATGCAGCATGGCAAATGAGGAAAGATGTTGTTTCCTTCATAAGTCTTCATTAAGCTCTACTCAGAGGCTCTTTAGATGTAATGCTTACTGATAGAATTCTCTACTGTATATTACACATCCACCTGTGTAGTTTTCTGGACACAAACTCTTTTCTATGTTGTTACTTTCTAGCTATCAGCTAAAAACAACTTTGTTTCCTGACTTTTAAGTGTTATTATTTGTGCTATCTTCTGCATTTATTGTTTTTAATATTCTCATACACTAACTCTTACTAAGCCTCTTGCTTTTATGACTGCTGTTTTGTTATTTAATTTTCAACTTAGCATGCTCAAGAAAGTCCAATTGCCTTTTGAAAAGCACCTTTGGGACAACCATGACCTGGATAATTGAGACTCTCCATAGACCTTTGCCATGCTACCATGCTTAAAAGAAAGTATGGATAAACATTTTTCTATTTATTTGTTGGAAACTTCTAGGGTGAAAGGTGGCATGTTATATCTCATTGAAGACCTTCATCCAAAATTATATTCTGCAGCCGTGTAGACATTAGTGTGTTCTTAGGCTAACGTCATTCAATCATTCTTTACAATAAAACATGATCAATGAATTTCTAGGCTATATAGTCAATGTTCTCATGTTAAGAAATCATCTTTAAGCATCAGGTATTCTTAGGAGTTCTGATGGAGTTTGAAAAAGGTTATACAGTTATTCTTTTAAACTGTAAGTTCTAATAACATTATTTGGGGAAAAATAGGTCTAATGGACTGGACAACAAAACTGCAATTTTGCATACTTCAATAAATGGCAGAATAATCAAGTTGAAGGGCAGAGTTAGTATTTCTGGATAAGGGTAGAAGCAGCCTTAAAATGAATGAAAATAAAGTTGATCACAATACAGATTATTTTGAAATAAAGTTGTAATTTATTGCCCATTTTCTGGGAACTACATAAAGGTTAATCAGTAGCTTTTTCCTTCATTGTATGTGCCATAATATAGTTAAATGTATCCCATTTACTATCTGCCTCTAGTTCAGTGCTTCTCAATTATTTTCTGTCATGCCCCCCTAGGAAAAAGAAAACATTTCGCGCCCCCCGCGCGACTGTAAATAGTATCATCCGGGTCTAAAAGTCACACGGGCGGGATTGGCTAATCAGGATAGAGCATCATGTCTATCCAATCGGATCTGTTCTCCTCGAAAGGGAGGAGCATGCGCAGTCACATGTACTGGCTTAATGCTCACTATCGATGCAAATGTCAGCAGCCGTAGCCCGATTTCTTTAGCAAGTTTGATTAATTGGGGCAGCGTTATGTTTCACAGGAGAAGGTCCTTGTCAGCATATGACTGGATACAGAGACATAAACACGGGGCTTGGCTTGTTATGACAGTGTTTGCCGAGGTCAAACGCGCCCCCCTTTATGGAGCCTCGCGCCCCCCCTGGGGGGCGCGCCCCACTATTTGAGAAGCACTGCTCTAGTTGGGAAAGTCTTCAGCACTTTGATCAGTGACGATCGTGTGTTACCAAATGTTCATGAATGCTAGGCAATGCAACGGAATGAAATAATAGAATGATACTGAATTATGATAATTTTATTTAATCAAATAACAATGAGAAGAAGCTGACCTTGAACTCTGAGATGCAATTGTAGTTAAATCTATTTATAGCTGATTTTAAATTCCAGTGCTAATGTTTTACATACTGAATAACAGCTAAACAAAGTGGCCTATTTATCATCATCTTTAAAAAATCATGACTATTGATGGAACTGAACTAGCAGAACAGTGGTGGAAGAGAGAAAAGTTTATTTTACAGGTAGCCCTCAACTTACAACCATTCGTTTAGTGATTGTTTGAAGTTACAACAGCACTGAAAAAGTAACATGACCATTTTTCACACTTATTACAATTGCAGCAGCCCCATGATCACATGATCAAATTTTGGAGGATTGGCAACTGGCATGTATTTATGATGGTTGCAGTATCTCAGGATCATATGATCACCTTTTGTAACCTTCTCGCAAGCAAAATCAGTGGGGAAGTCAGTTTGCCTTAACAACAAGGTTACTAAACTGCTGTGATTCACTTAACAACTGTGACAAAAAAGGTTGTAAAATGTGGAAAAAATTCACTTCACAACTGTCCTGTTTAACTCAATTGTGGTTGTAAGTTGAGGGTAACTTGTACTGATTTGGGGGTGCGGGGAGAGGAAACTTTACTAATTTTCATAAAAGTTTTGATTGTTTAATTTTTATTCATTCATTAATATATTACTCTAGAAAAATTTTGTGTTTGCCAATTTACTGGTTCCTTTCTACTTTCTTTTCCTATCGTACATAATGCTCTGATTAAAAAAAAATCCATTATATAGTAAAACAAAATAGTCAAAGGTAGAAAACTTTTGGGCAACTACAAAATGGAACAAGATATATAGATTACCTGGTATGGTCCATGTATTTATATTTGAAAATGTATCCCTAATAATATGAGAGATCAACGTTTTAACATATATTGTATTATAAATCATGAATGTAATACTGTGAGAATATAAATGTTTGCTGTCTTGCATCAAACTGTACTAAATAAAAGTTTCTTTGCTTTCTTCTTCCTCCCAAGATCAAGAGTTACAATAATAATTTTTCCATGTCCAGAGTCCAAAGCTCTTCCCGAGTATTTCAAACCGCAATAAAAATTATGTAAAATATTTAAATTTAAACAGACAATTTTACTTACTGTTTCTTGGATGCCACCGAACTGCATTTAAATATGCATTACAGTAATGAAAGAGAAATTCATGCTCAGATTGGAGAGCATTGCCTTGAAGCAAGGGCATTAGATCATGTCCATCAATAATTCTGAAAAAGACAATATATCAGAATCAGTAAAAACCACAAATGGTTCGACCAAAAAACAAAGTTGTGACTTCAGCATTTCTATTTTTGATAAATACAACACTAGCACTATATATACCTCTGGCAGTTAATTCCATATATTAAGTGGTCACCCAGCCTCTTCCTCTCTTTCTCCCTCTCCCTCCACAAAAAAAGTTGCTAAAATTGATAGTAAAACATATACAGTACATATTTGTAAGTAGCATGGTTCTTGTTTTAGGCAAAGTAAAGCAACCGCCACAGGCAAAAATGTTGTTAATTAATAAGTCCATTACAGTTTTTCATGGGAAACCCCTGTCTTGAAAATAGCTAACAAGTCAGTGGTGGATTACAACCAGTGCACCCTGATATAGGTGTGCTGGTTCCATTCCGGTTCCACCCATGCTCCTTACCTGAATTTGAGCTGTTCGGAGCTTCCATGCACGGAGCATACGCTCCGCCGAGCACCTGGAGCATTGCGGGTGGTAAGTATGCATGCGTGCACGGCACACGTGTGCGTGCATTCTGCATGCCTTCATGTGGTGGATGCCCAGCCCTGTTGCACCACTGTAACAAGTGTACTGTATGATGCAAAGCTGGCTGGAGAAGTCTGGGAGCTGAAGTCCTTCAGACTTAAAGTTGCAAAGGTTGGAGACCCCTGTGATGGATCAATGTTGAAGTAGGATTGAGATGCTTATCTATGGAATTAAGAATGAAAAGCCTGCCTTTTGTTTCTCATCAGCCATGGCTTGGGCAGGCCCTGAATGAATTGCAAGTTATGAAATACTGTGTAATATGCAGTTTCAGCCTCCAGAAATACCAATGGATAGGCCTGCCCCAGGTGACTAATGGACTCACTTGGGTTCCAGAGGGAACATATTTCATCAAGCCTGCTATTTGGTCCAATTGAAGCCTTTGTGGCTACATGGAATAGCAAAGCAGCAATGGCTTCAAATCAGATGGCACCTGAACGACTTCTCTTTGCCCAGGCTTCCCAATGCTTCCCATAGTACATAACAGAATAACAGAGTTGGAAGAGACCTTGGAGGTTTTCTAGTCCAACCCCCTATTTAGGCCGGAAATCCCACACTTCAGACAAGTTGTTATACAATATCTTCTTTAAAACTTCCAGCGTTGGAGCATTCATAACTTCTGGAGGCAAGTTGTTCCACTGATTAATTGTTTTAACTGTAAGGAAATTTCTCTTTAGTTCTAGGTTTCTTCTCTCCTTGATTAGATTCCACTCACTGCTTCTTGTCCTGCATTCAGGCGCTTTGGAGAATAGCTTGACTCCCTCTTCTTTGGGGCAGCCCCTGAGATATTGGAACACTGCTTTCATGTCTCCCCTAGTCCTTCTCTTCATCAAACTAGACATACCCAGTTCCTGCAACCGTTTTTCATGTTTTAGCCTCCAGTCCCCTAATCATTTTTGTTGCTCTTCTTTGCACTCTTTCTAGAATGTAGAGAAGAGCAACAAATGTTCTTATTCGCTCAAATATTATGGAATTAAGGGGATTTAAGTGGACTAAGACACACCTAGAGTATAGTTAGTGGAAAAATAAGGCAATATTAAGACATTAAGGCCTACCTCATGGTGGTAAGGGTGGTAAAACATAACCATTTCTCTGCCCTTTTTGCATTTGCCAATAATTGCCCAGTGATTCTGTTCTGGGTCACTCAATCCCCCTTTTAAGGAAGAAGTGCTAAGGTCTACTTAAAGGATTACTGCTGCATATCTCACGGATAAAATTGGTCACATTCACAATTTTTGGGACTTCAGTGATAGAGCAGTCTATAGAGGTGGTGGGGATTATAACTTGTAAGGTGATTTGGGAAGCGTTCAACAATTTGTGTGTTAGACCCGTGCCCCTCTTGGCTCATTAAGGCCTCATGGGTGGGGATACTTAGTGGGTCCAGGCAATAGTTACCTCCATTTTGGGATGGGGAGTGTTTCTGCTAGCTCTTAAAGAGGTGGTGTGGCACTCCCTCCTCAAAAAGAGTGGTCACATGGCTGCTTTAGAAAACTGGATAAAACTGATTAGTTAGACTCTTTTTAGTCTGTGTTCAGAACAGGATTTGGTAGTGAGACAGCATTGCACATACTTGTGAATGAACTCTGGCAGGAGTGGGATGGAGGCAGTACATCCTTTCTGGCTCTTCTTGAACTCTCAGCAGCATTCAATACCATTAATCATGATATCCTTCTGGACCAGCTCAGGGAATTGGAGGGTGGGTAGTATTATACTTTGTGGTTCCCCTCCTTTATCCAGAGCCACTTCCATCAGTGTTGATAGAGGGAGACAGATCTAGCCTGGGGCCTCTATTTTGTAGGGTGCCACAGGACTCTGTTATTTCTCTCCTATTTAACATTTACGTGAGACTGCTGGGTGAGGTAATCCTTTGGTTTGAGATGAGATATCATTAGTATGCAGATGACCCCGTTTTATATATCTAACTCAGGACCCTGAGGTAGATATATACCTCAGGGTATATATCTACCTAGATATATGGACATTTTATCCCAGTGTCTGGAGGTTATTGGAGACTGTATGAGGCAAAACAGTCTGACTCAACCCTAGCAAGACAGAGGTGCTGTGGGTGAGTTCTACCATCCCTGGTTCTGAATGGGATTGTATTGCCTCAGACAGATCCCATGTCTAATCTGGGGGGGAGGGGTCCAGCTAGACTTGTAGCATCTGCTTAAAGACCAGGTGACAACCATGGCTAAGAAAGCCTTTGAACACTTTTAGGTGGTGTAACTTCTAGGTTAGACTACTGTAACACACTCTACAGAGG
The DNA here is from genome assembly GCA_039707465.1 of Rhabdophis nuchalis. NCBI lineage: Eukaryota > Metazoa > Chordata > Lepidosauria > Squamata > Natricidae > Rhabdophis > Rhabdophis nuchalis. The sequence goes on along the minus strand of CM077651.1, from coordinate 43,090,954 downwards.
GCTAAACCTAAAGACCATTCAGAAACTCCAAATGTAGCAGAATGCAGTCAAATGGTGTCAACATACATGGCATGTGTAACACCATTCTTACGTGAATTGAACTAGGCACCAGTGTGTTTCCAGGTGCAATTCAAGGTGCTGGTAGTTAGGTTTAAACCTTCATGGCTTGGTTCAGAGTCCTTAAGGGATCACCTTTTTTCAAGAGTCTCTACCCATTGAACCAGATCAAACAGAATCAGCATCCTACAGATCCCATCAGCCAAAAAAATACCAGCTGGCAAGGAACATAAGGCAAACTTTTACTGCAGTGGCCCCTGCTATATAGAACATCCTCCCTTCAGAGATCCAAAAGGTCTCAAATCTGTTAGTCTTTCTTAAGGCTCCTAAAAAACCTGCCTATGTTCCTGAGCCTGGGGTACTAAATGTACCAAGGGCTCCATTTTCTGTCTATATTGCTAACTGGCTAAGTGTTTCACTCCTATGTATATTTAATTTGGATGCTTTTAGTGTTTTTTATTGGTTTTAGTCTTTTATTGGTTTTTTATTTTATTAGTTTAGTATTTTATTGGTTTTTTATTGGTTTTAGTATTTTATTGTTTCAATTATTTTCAGCTGTAACATTTTTTTTTTAATTGCAAGCCACCCAGAATCATCGACTAAGATGATTCTATGGCAGCCATAGAAACAAACAAACAAACAAACAAACAAACAAACAAACAAACAAACAAACAAACCTGGCTGTATTTCCAGTACTATATTTAGTGTACCCAATAGGAATTGAAATCATAAAATTGAAATATTGTTTTTTAAGGTCAGCTGATTTGCGTGGCAGAGCAGAGTGCCACCCCCAGCTGAATTAACAACAGCTCAGCTCACCAGTGCTGACACCAAGGCTGGGCTTTGAGTGCTGCGCGCACGCAAAGCGCTCTCTCATACAACCAGTAAGAAAAGATTTGGAATCCCACCACTGATAGTAATCCGATTCTACATTCCTACAATGACTTTCTAACTTTACTTGAACACATCCAGTGAAGGGAAATCTTCCATATTTGTGCCTAACTAGTTCTACTGGGCAGTATTTCTAATGTTCAATTGGAATCTGTCTTCTGTAACTCAGGTACAAACTATATTGTGCCCTTATGGAGAATCTGTATATATGTATCTCTAAGCACTGTCCCAAGTATATGTTTTATATTAAGGATGTATAAATTGAAGAAGGTAAATTTGAACTGTGCTCTCTTATATACACAGGGCTATTATCCTTCACCTGAAAATGCTTAGTGTTATACATTTTTTTCTACTGAAATGTATTAGAAAATGTGTACCACACTTCATTCCATGCTAATGTGGCCTTTACTAATGAATTATTTAATTGTTGCAATGTTGACACATAAATTTAATTCAAAGATAATTCTTCATGTGCTAAGGAAAGTTTTACAAATTGCTACATGTCCATGAAATCTGCACTCACTAAGCTGAATGAAGAACTGAAACAACAAAAAGTTACTATTTGTAACTTTCATATCTTTTCTCTCTTTTCTATGCCTGTAAGTACGAAGTACAGGGAATCCACTGTTATAACTGGAATAATAATTTGCTGCAAGATAGTTCAAATATTAATGTGGAAACTAAAATGTATCTGCTGCATGCTTTTTAGTGCTCAATGTGCAGACAGTTCCTTTACATGAGAAAATAATCTCTTTCATGAATCAAAAATATTCATTTCTTACGTATGTTTACTTCTTTCATGATACTTGTCAGCTTCTATGAGGAGTCATAAATAAGGCACAGGATTTTAGTCAAATAAGATAAAATTGGGATTCTGGCTGTATTCAAAGATGACTGTTCAGAATTATGGAGAAATTCAAGAAAAAGCATGAAGGCCATTCTGGAGCAACTACAACTCAACTATTATTTGAAGATTATACCATTTCTACAAGTAATGATTGAGTTATAGTTGCTACAAAGGCACTTATTACATTACCCCATAAATAATGGCTATACTTATAATTCCTTCAGAGACTGCCAGAGCCATGAGTTTTTTAAGTTACCTCTTCTGCAACAAATGGAATTACGTTCCATACCGGTCATTGGGCAGTGATGCTCCAGCAAGTTTAATTATGGTAGGGAATATATCCATATTGCTTGTTGGGTCATAAATATGTTTTCCAGGTGCAAAAACGCTAGGCCAGTAGAGGAGGCCAGGCACTCGAATCCCTCCTTCCCAGTTTGTAGCCTTTCCACCTGAAATAAAAACTCCCATTTAACTTCAATTTGTTATTCTTTGGAGTAGAACAGGGGTCTCCAACCTTTGCAACTTTAAGTCTGAAGGACTTCAGCTCCCAGACTTCTCCAGCCAGCAAAGCTGGGAGCTGAAGTCCTTCAGACTTAAAGTTGCAAAGGTTGGAGACCCCTGGAGTAGAACACAACAGTAAATATTTAATTGAAGAGGTTAACCAAGTACCTAAACCATTACATAATAAAATTTTGATTGGGCAGATTTTTTTTTAAATACAGACAAAAGTATTAACTGAAGACAAACATTGGTTTTAATATAAATATATATTTTTAAAAAATCTAATGAAATCAAGAACTTTTCTAAAAGAAGCTTTCTCTTTTTTTCCTCTCTCATAGGAAGGAATATATCATCTTGAAAAAAAGGAAAAAAAAGTTGCTGTTGCTGGAAACAAATAACCATCATCAGCGTTTTGCAAATAAAGAAAAGAAAGAATAAATAAAGAAATTAGATCTTTCTTCTAGTACTCAAATCATTTTTTAAAGATAACCTAATACATGAGATTTGGCCATGATTGCTTAGTCACAGTTTATTACAGAATAAAGTACTTTCATTACATTGGAAGAATCACGTCTGACTTAATGAACTTCCAAGATACAATTAATGTCAGAATCAAAAAAAGATCGATTTTAAGGCTGATTCAGTAAAGCAGTTCTTAAATCCAAGACTGTGAATTACTAATTTCAAAGATATTGCCAAATCCAATTCACTTATATTATCTTAAGAATAGAAGAAATTCTGATAGTTTGGAATTTATTCGTCTGAAAAATCCCAGTCATACATATAAAGAAATGTTAGATAAATTTATTATGACTAGAAATTAAAGGATTATATTTCTTTTTATGAAAATGATAGTAATAACAATTAACAAGAAAATATAATATTTATTGATCAGCTCAAAAATGTAACACACATATAAAAAAATTACACAACGGAATTCTTGGCTTTCTGTCTAGATGGTCTCTGGTGATGAGCCAAAAAGCAGAAAAGGAAAAGCAGTGTGCTTCCTCCCTTAATTGGGGCCCTAACAGGGTGTTGTGGAAACAATTATATATAACTATCCTCCTGTCTCAGCTGACAAGAACAGAACCTAGCTGGCTTAATGGCAAGGCTCTCGCCTGGCATGTAATACAGCCCTGGTTCGAATCCCAGTAAGGGTATGGCTAGGTGATGAGAGCTAATAAGCTCGAAATAGATCTATCCTAGTCTCCCTGACTTATTTATTGATCAGCTCAAAAACATAACACACATATAAAAAAATTACACAACGGAATTCTTGGCTTTCTGTATGTGTATGTGGGTGTGTGTATATATATATATATATGGATAATTGTTTCCACAACTTCCTGTAAGGGCCCCATTTAAGGGAGGAGACATACTGTTTCCCTCTCTGCCTGTCGGCTCATCACCAGAGACCATCTAGACAGAGAACCATTTTTTAGTTACGTTGTGTAATATTTTTTAGATATGTGTTAGTTTTTATGAGCTGATCAATAAATTTAAATTTGAGAGAGCTCGAAATAGATCTATCTTGGTCTCTCAAATTTAAATTTATTGATCAGCTCATAAAAACTAACATACATACATACATACATACATACATACATACATACATACATACATATATATATTACATGTCTACTAGAGTAATAGGCATGTTATAACAGACATTACATTTAGAATCAGTTCAGTAATAATCTGTTTATTTACTAACTTGATGTGAAATTAGTATGAAATGATTGTGTTGTAGTATCCTTCAGTAAATAAAAATGTTGGATCAACATTATTTTGTATCCTCATACCATTTATAAGATGAGAAAGTTAGGAAACTTAGAAGCTGGATATACTTTCCAGAATATATGACAGGTGGTTAAGCATCTGGACAGCCAAAGTAGAAGAACATTGGAAAAAAATATGGTAAGTCACGAGCTAACCCTAGACTTATTACACTGGTTGTCAATTTTTAACTAGACATGTAAATATTTTTAACAATATATAGATTGAAAACTGTTCTACTGAACTCCAATTGTATTCATTTTAATTACAACCTCCTTTGAAAAGACTAATTGCACCTATAAAAAGAGATTAAAATTATTTTGGGAGTACATGCCTCCATGCTTTATCCAAAGGCCAAGTGTGTCTTTGGCATGGAGAAAAAAAAGGATCAAAGGATTATAGATTGCATTTTACCCACACATTAACCTGATACCATTGCTGCAGTTGATACAACTCAGATGATACTGCTAAGTATCTAGGGCTGAGAAAGAATGAGTGCCCCAATATTTCCTAGTTTGCCTTCGTGCCTAAGGTGGGTTTATAACTCATAGTCTCTGGGTTTCTAGGCTAGTGCTTTAACCATTACACCAAATTGACTCTCTAAATCAGCCATTAAGTTCTCAGAAATTGTTATATCTTATTATCTGACTATATCACAAGATAAACAACTAAGTTTCAATTGTGAAGATGTGATGAGAGCTTTTAAACTAGACTAGTGCAATTACTGTTAAGTAGATTTCAGCTTCTCAGATGAGAAGGTTAATTTGATGGATTCATAATCACATGCTCATATGCAAAGGATAAGTTTTGGAAAGAGCCCTCATCACAAATGCTACCCTGATTGAAAATTGCAGTCTAATTTCTGTTTATATAAACTGGTAATCATTGGCTGAAACTTCAGGGTCTTTGGTTGCAGAAATATTTCATTTTTATTTGTGTTTTTTTTCTGTAGCTTGAATAGAATACATCTGATATTGAGCTTCCCTATTCTATTTTTTCATCTGTAAATATTGTGCAGAAGAAAAAAAGGGGTGGGGGACAGAAAGAAGAATAAGCATGGCATACTTAGTTAAATATTTATGCACACTTTCTGATACCTATGCATTTTTCCATACATAATTGATGAGTTAAGCTAATTAATGTGCTCAAAATGCAACAGTGGCTCTTATGTTGAGATTTCTTCTGCTACATTGACTCTCATTAAGAAAAAAGTTAATTCAATTTTTGCACATTCACTAGTACTGAACGCACACTTATGCATATGTTTTGTGGAAAAAAATATCTTAATCTAAGCATGCCAAGATTATGTTCCAGTAGAACATTGAGCTAGTGGGAAATAACAAACAAAGAGAAAGATAAATGAGGAAGCAACATTTGCACATTAGAAGTAATGGTGAAGCCAGAATGAAAAGTGGGTGGGATAAAAACCCTGCTGAATAATCATAGCGAAATAGAAATAGTATCTATTATCTAAATCAGGGGTCTCCAACCTTTGCAACTTTAAGTCTGAAGGACTACAGCTCCCAGACTTCTCCAGCCAGCTTTGCTTTGCTGGCTGGAGAATTCTGGGAGCTGAAGTCCTTCAGACTTAAAGTTGCAAAGGTTGGAGACCCCTGATCTAAATAAATGGCCTCTTTGCTGCCCTATTTGTTCTTAAACTAAATAAAATAGTTTCTCCATTTCCCTTTTAATAAGATAGAATTACCCATTTGGTCACTCATTTAATTCCACCACTGCCCCTTAAATCAAATCCTTATATATTTCATAAACAGGCAATCAGAATTTTGATATGATTGTCTTGTCTCTTGAGCCAAGGAAGCCTATTATACAAATTAGAAACTTAATTTCATAACCTGATACTGCTACTGTTTTCTGTGATATGAAACTGGAGTCTTACAGTAGTTTGTGACTTACAAAATGTGAGATGTTATATTTAAACTCCTTAAATATAACCTAGCTATCTGCGGGATCGGATCCTGCCTCATACATCCTCACGGCCGATTCGCTCCCACAGAGAGGGACTTCTCCGGGTGCCGTCCGCTAGACTCTGTCAGCGGGCGACGCCCAGGGGATGGGCTCTCTCTGTGGCGGGCCCAGCCCTCTGGAACGACCTTCCTCCCGATATTAGAACGACCACGGACTTCCGCTCCTTCCGTCTAAAACTAAAAACACATCTTTTCTGCTTGGCCGGCCTAGGGTAGTCTCTCTCTATGGGGTTTTAGTTGTTTTAACTGGGAATTTTAGTATTTCAATGGGGTATTTTAGCACAGGTATATGTTTAATTTGTTTTTAATGTGTTTGTATATTTATTGTTTTAGTTTTCCCTGTGCACCGCTCCGAGTCCCTGTGGGGAGAGGAGCGGTCAACAAATTAAAAATTATTATTATTATTATTAAATGTAAAGATAGCAACTATACAACTGTCATCTTAAAAGAGATAGTAAGCAGTTCTAATAATTACAGACAATAAAAGCATGGAACATTTCTGAAATGGGGAAGAGCAAAGAAAGAAAAAGTTAATTATCCCAAACTACTTTGTCCCCTGAAGTTAAGGAGCTTCCTTGATACTAACATCAAGCAGTTAGTGAATTTGCCTTGCTATTTGTTTACAGCTATCTCTTCCAGCTCATCACTTATCGCATCTACTGGGAGTATACTGACTCCGTGAATGTAGAACCAAAAATGCTTTCAGCCATGCTAGTTAACTCTTTTAATTGTAATCACATCAGGAGGATGTAAATTGGGTGAAGCTGGGATTTCATTCATCTTAGCAGTATAATCATTGCAACAGGAACAGATGCTGGAACTGAAGGTAACATGGACAGGGAAATGAACAAGTATCCAGGAGTATGTTTTTAATTTTTCAGGTGGCAGCAATGCAACTATAACTTGATAATAATAATAATAATCTTTATTGTCATTATAATAATATTGTAATAAAATTACAATGAAATTGGTTTGAGCGCCGTGCCAACACCTGCACCAGGTGGAATACAGACAGCAGTGACAGCCACAACAGGAATCTCTCCAGGCAAACAAAAAGGCCGACAAATGACAGTTGAAACAAAATGGCCGACAAATGACAGTTGAAAAGGATCAATTGTACTTTGTCTTTTATTATCCATTTCTTCAGATCTGTTTGGCATTTTAGGAGTTGGTGGAAGAGGAGCACGTCTCTTTTTCTTTTTTATTTCTTGTTGCAATGAACTTTGAGAAATCGCACTTGGCATTTTTTTTTCTTCTCTCTCAGCTTTCCCAACAGAAAAGGATGGAATTACTGGTAGGGGTGGTGCTCTCCGCTTCTTCATTTCAATTCTTGCAGTTGCCCTTGTATATTCCCAAGAGATAATGATGGTGCCACCGTTACAGAACATAAACTTCGTGAAGAATCTGCGATCATTGTTTCATCAAGGCTTTGTTTACGATACAACATGGGTTTTTAAAAATTCTCCACTACCCAGATCGAAGCTTCTTCTTGAGGATTTCTCTGCCTGAAACTTGTTTTTCTTACTTGTCCTAAAAAATCCGAGTAATCCTTTTTTTTCTTTAACTGATGTGTCACAATCAGTTGATATGTTTGTTTCTCTATAATTCACAGTAGGTTCAGAGCCAGTTTTTGATGGCAAAGTCTGCTGTGACACCAGGAGCTCAAAGCCGCTGCGCCTAAGCGTGCCGCCATTTTGATGTGGGACCCCTTCCAAATATTTGATTAGGTCATTTCTTGTAAGCCTTTTAACAGGCTCATAATTTTCCTAAGATAAATTGAGGGAGCTTTATACCCTTTCTTGCTACTGTAACTTTTTTTTTACTTTTAATTGCACATTCTGTTATTCTGTGGCTGCTTGTAAATTGATGTACAGGTGGTCCTCAACTTATGATGACCATTGAGCCCAAAATTTGTTGCAAGTGAGAAATTTGTTAAGTGAGTTTTGTCCCATTTTATGACTTTTCTTGCCACATTTGTTAAGTGAATCACTGCAATCAGGGGTGAAATCCACTTACCTTTGCTACTGGTTTGGTAGCAATGTGAGTGCACAGCTCCGCGCATGCGCAGGACCTCCCAACTTTTTAAAGCATTTTTAAACTACCAGTTAAAAAAAGTTTTAAAAAGTCCTGACAATTGTGCTTCATAGCTCATCATCGGAAGTTTTTTTTTAGTTTTTAAAGCATTTTTTAAACTACCTGTTCACCCCTGACTGCAATTCTTAAATTAGTTGTTAAGTGGTTTCTGGTTGTTAAGTGAATCTGGTTTCCCAGTTGACTTTGCTTCTCAGAAGGTTGCAGATGGGGATCACATTGAATTGAATTGAATTAATTGAATTTATATACCGCCCTTCTCCCTTTCGGGACTCAGGGCGGTGTACAGGCAACAGTAAGAATAGGTCATACAAAAACTAAAATCATATGTTAAAAAAATATTAAATAGATTGGCCTGCCAATTAAAACCCCCTGCTAAGATCAATTTAAAACTATGACAGGCCGGCAGCACGAAATAAATGGGTCTTCAGGGCCCGACAGAAGAGGCGTAGGTCCGTGATCGTCCGTAGTTCAGGGGGTAGGTCATTCCAGAGGGCAGGAGCTGCCACAGAGAAGGGTCTCCCCCTAGGGCAGCAGCAGCAGTGGGAGCCCTTCCATTGAGGGGTTTCTTTCTTGGTTATCATTAGCAGCAGACCTGACATTGACATTGCTTGGCCGACGGCACCCTGAGGAGGCCCTCTCTGTGGGAGCGAACTGGTCAGTGGGAGGTATTTAGCAGCAGGAGATGGTCTTGCAAGTAGCCAGGTCCTTTGCCATGGAGCGTTTTAAAGATGGTCACTAATAGTCCCCCCGGGGAGAGGGAGCGGTCTATAAATTAAATTTTTTATTATTATTATTATTATTATTATTATTATTATTATTATTATTATTAATAATAATAATAATAATAATAATAATAATTATTATTATTATTATCTTGAAGCGCACCCAGAAAGCAACAAGCAGCCAGTGCAGCTCATGCAGGAAAGGTGTCACATGGGAGCGTCTAGATGCTCCTAAGATCCCCCGCGCGGCCTCATTCTGAACTGGAGCCTCCGGGGGAAGCCCCATGTAGAGAGCGTTACAGTAGTCCAGGCGGGAAGTGACAAGGGCTTGAGTGACCGTGCGTAAAGTGTCACGATCCAGAAAGGGATCTGGGACATGACTCTGGGACACAACAATCATCATAAATGTGAGCAAGTCATCAAGCGTCTGAATGTAAATCATGTGACCATGGGGATGCTGCAACAGTCATAAGTGTGAAAAATGACCATGTCCCCTTTTTTTTAGTGCCATTATAACTTCGAACTGTTGAAAGTTGAGGACTACTTGTATGTAGAATTAATGCTATAATTTCTGTTTATTGTTTGTCGTGAAAAGACTCTTGCAGTATAGTACATGACTGAGATCAAGAGAGGGGGGTCAAGTGTATCATAAGTTTGGAGTCCCTTTGTGCCCAAAAGAGATGTAAGTCCAGCCCTCCTTGAATTCTGTTGACTCTTATCTACTGCCCTTTTGATCATTAGTAGTTCAGATTCTTGAAGAGAGAATGGCATGGAATAAACGTGTTCTCATTTGAACAATCCTGGTTCCGGATTTCTGTGCCTGATATGGAGTTTGTAATGTAATAAAAATAAAACTGGTAACAAAAAGGAATGCTTATTAGCCAAGATCTCACCTGGAAAAACAACACGTCTCTGGTGATTGGAAAAGCCCAACAGAGACTTCATTTCCTTAGAGTCCTGCGGAAAAATCAGGTGGAACAACGGCTGATGACCTCTTTCTATCGGTCCATCATAAATGTGTCCTCACATATTGTATCACAGTGTGGTATGCTGGTTTAACAGTTGCGGAGAGGAAGGCACTACAGAGTGATCAATTCAGCACAAGAAACCATCGGTTGCCCTCTGACATCACTGGATAACATCGCCAGATCTCGCTGCTTTAGCAGAGCAAGGAAGATTCTCAAAGATGATTCACACCCTGGTTGGTATCTCTTTGCCCTTCTACCATCAGGCAGAAGATATCAAAGTATAGCCAGCCGAACAAACAGGTTTAAAGGTAGCTTCTATCCATGGGCTATGAGACTTTTAAATTCAACCGCAATCACTCCAGGCACATGCTAGTTTTTTCTTTTCTTTTCTCTCTCTCTTTTTGTTTCTGTTATAATTTTGCACCAGTGAAGTTAAAACCAATTTCATTGTAATTTTTACAATGACAATAAATATTATTATTATTATTGTTATTGTTGTTGTTGTTGTTGTTATTATTATTATTATTATTACTATTACTATTATTAATTACTATTACTATTATTACTATTACTATTACTATTACTATTACTATTATTATTATTATTATTATTATTATTATTATTATTATTATTATTATTATTATTATTATTATTATTATTATTATTATTATTATTATTATTATTATTATTATTTACCAATAATGAATTGCTCCAGTAACTGGATTTAGTTACTGTGTCATGTTAATATTTTATTCTGGCTATTATTTAGGACTGAGAATTCTACCTTCCTTCATTTTCTTCTGTTTATTTTACCTTACCCCATTTTTATACGAATGTCACTTGAATCATCAAGATATTTTTCTTGCTAGACTTTTCTGCAGTTCACTTGCTTTCACTTTTTATTACTCTATCTAGAGTACATGTACTTCTCATTCATAGGCAAGTGGAATTTTCCTTGGATACAGTACATCATTGCTACTTATGCTTTCAAATATGATACAATGTAGAGATAAATAACATGATGTGTGCTTACTGGGTATTGAAGTAAGCAATGTAATGAGTTTCGCTAAGTTGAATTTAAGTTTTAAAAGTGCTAGATAAAAAGACTAATGGTTGTATTGGTTACGGCATAAAAATTAGAAACTGGGAGACTATGAGTTCTATTCTGATCTTAGAAAAAAACCCAACTGGATGACCTTGAGCCAATCGCTCGCTCACAATCACTCGCTCACAGAACGAGGTAATGACAAATCTCTTCCAAAAATCTTACCAAGAATTCTACATGGTCTACTACAGGCAGCTACCAAAGTCAAAAAGGGATTTGAAGGCACCCCCCCCCCCCCACACACACACAAAGATCAAATAGACAACATGACAAACATTATTGTATAAACCTATTCATTAGGAGTTTTAAAATTTATGCATACATGCAAGGAGAATCTAAGGCACTTTGTTGTGTGGGTTAGGGTCACAAATGGACAAGGAAGAAAAATGGAGCGCACAGTGATATTCATGGGGGAAGGGGAATTTTTAAAAAAGTAAAAGTAGGTGATGGTGGAAGTGTGATGAAAACCTCACCTTTTTTGTGCATGTGTGACATGAAGTCATGTACAAAAATGCTTGTTTCAAAACACCAAATTTGTTGCATTGCTATTTTTACCTCAACTATGAACATCATTATTTGCATATCAAAGATAACAGGATGTTTGATCAAATCAACTACTTCTTGCTGTTTCTCATCATCTGTCTAATGACAGGTTTGGCCCTACTGATATGACTAAAATGTTCCAACAAAAAAACTGTATTCATAGCTGTCTCCTATATATTTATACACTTTTTAAAATGTAGGTTACTCCAACTATAAGGACAATTGAACAGAATTTTTGAAACACAATAGTAAAAACTGGCTCGTACCCTTAAATATCCCATTATAACCACCATGGACTTCTCCATTGTCTGATATTTCTTCAAGATGTGCTCCTTGATCTGAAGTGAAATATACAAGAGTATGCTCGCTTAAGTTCCATTGATCTAATACTTGGAGAATCTGTCCTGTAAAATATATGATGAAAAGAAGAAAATGTTTTCTTTCAAAATACAGTACAACTTTTGAAAAGGAAAAGTTACATTTATAATATCACTATGGATGAGCAAAAACTCCTAGGAGACTTGGAAACAAAATAATGCATATGGTTTGACTAACCTGGGTTTTTTCTGAAACATAAAATAGAATTTATCTAATTTAAGAAAAGACATCCTGAATTCAAGCCATCTCTTTGGGTACCTGGAATTTTTAAATATTTTAAATATTTTTTATTAATTGTATTGGTTTTCAAAAAAGACAAAGTTAAAAAATAAGCAAACAGAAAATTAGAAAATGAAAAAAGACTGAGAAAAGAATAAAAGGAAAAGGAAAAACTTTGCTCTAGGAAATTCCTTATATATGATAAGGAATTACTTTAATAATTAAAGTATGATATAATTAATAAGAAAATATAAGAACTATATATAGATAATATAGGCAATAATCCTGTATATTAGCCTGCCTGGAATTTCTGGAAAAAGTAAACAAATCAGCAGGGCCATAAACAAATTTTTAATGCTTCATTATTTAAATTTAATCAAGAAAAACTCATTGTCAAGGCTGATTTGCTCTGTACTTTTTTCCTTTTTTCGAAGATTGGAACTACATCAGCTCTTTTCCAGTCTTTTAGTACAGGGGTCTCCAACCTTTGCAACTTTAAATCTGAAGGACTTCAGTTCCCAGACTTCTCCAGCCAGCTTTGCTGGCTAGAGAATTCTGGGAGCTGAAGTCCTTCAGACTTAAAGTTGCAAAGGTTGGAGACCCCTGTTTTAGTAGTTCCCCAGTGCTCCCGATTCTTTGAAAGATGTAGTTTAGTGGTTCTAAGATCACATCAGCCTGTTCCTTCAGAACCTTGGGATATAATTAATCTGGTCCTGGTGATTTGAACTTGTCTAGGATAGAAAGGTGCTCACTTACCATTTTCTTATCTATTTTAACTTGTATTCCTAATCTGTTTTTATGGTACTGTTTATGATAGGTTGGACTGTTTTTAACTTTTGTTTAAAGATGGATGCAAAAAACAAGTTAAGCAGTTCTCCCTGTTGCTTGTCACTTTCTTGCCATTTTCTCCTATTAAGGGACCAATCGTTTCCCTGACCTTTTTCTTGTTTTTTATATGTTGAAAGAAGCCTTTTTGTTATTTTTGATTTTGGTTAAAAGCCTTAGTTCATTTTGAGATTATATCTTTGCAAGCTATTTGCTGATATTCTGCCTTAGATTTGTGTACCTTTTCACTTTTTATACTTGTTCTTTTTGTATTTCAATTTATCAGAGAGTTCTTTACACAGCCAGGCTGGTTTCTTTTCTGAGTTGTTATTTTTCTTCTTCATTGATATTGTGCTAGATGAGGCTAGGCTTTTATAATCTCACTTTTCAAAATTTCCCAAGTTTCTTGAGTTGTTTTCCCTTTGAGAATTCTCATCCATGGAATCCTTCCCAAGCTCTCTCTAAGTTTATTTAAATTGGTTCTTTTAAAGTCCAAGACTCTACTTTGACTTTGTTCTATTGCTTGTGCTTGCATAATGTTGAATTCCAATATTGCATGATCACATTCCCCCAAGATTCCTGTAGTTTCAACACTGTCTATCATTTCATCTCTGTTAGTCCAATATGGTTGATACCCTAGTTCCTTTCTCTACTTTTTGGGAGAAAAAGTCATTTGCTAGGTTTGTCAGGAATCTGTTTGTCTTCCACTTGGTGCAGAGTTTGTCTCCCAGTTGATGTCAGAGTCATTAAAGTCCCCCATTACTATTGTGATTGTGCTACCTATATACCTTAGTTAACTTAAGTAGCAAAAAGTTTATCTATTTCCTCTGTTTGGATAGTTGGCCTACATTATACATCTATGGCAATGTCATCCCCCCCCCCACTTTTATATTGACCCAATTGCATTCAAGACAATTTTCATCATTATGGTGCTCTATTTTTGTAGTTATTTCTTATATATAGGGCAACTCCACCTCCTCTTTTATTTGGTTTCTTTCTTTTAAACAATTTAAATTCCTCTAGCTGTGTATTCCATTCGTGAGTTTCATTCCACCAAGTTCTCGTAATGGTAACATCATCATATCTGCCTTCATTTACTGGAATTTCTAATTCATCCTGTTTATTCTTCATATTCTGTTTGTTGGTGTATAGATATTTGAGTCCTTTCTGACTGACCCTGTGTTTACTTTCTACATAGCCTGTTTTGTGCCTGAGTACCCCTATTTCCTTACCACCATTTTGATTAGTGCACATGTATAGCACACACCATCAAAAGTTTGATTTTCTTGACTGCAAGGTTGATATTCTTACCTGCACAAACATTGTTGTTTTTCTTTGACATTAGTAATAGGTTTGAAAGTCTACCTAGCTCCTTTCTCTAAGTGCCTAAGACAAAATATTTGTTGTTATTTTAATCATTTAGTCATGATCAACTCCCTGTCAAGCACAGTTTCTTTCAATTGTTAGATGTTTAATTTTGTGTCAGATTTGATGTTATCAAACCAGCATATTCTTTGCTTGCCCCTTCTTCTTGTAAGACAAAATATATTGTGTTACTAATATCCCATCTTACTGTGATTATGTAGTGGCAGATCTGCAACTTCTGTTTCATGAAAAACCTTGTTGTGTCTGGATGTCATTCATTTGTAGTACAAACAAATGTAATGTGTTAAAATCTAAACAGCTTTTCATGAAGCTTGGAGAATATTTCTTCTTTAGTACAGTACAGACATGTACAGCAGGAAAGCAAGCACGCATACACACACACACTAGTGGTGGGTTTCCAAGTTTTTTATTAACGGTTTGCTCACAAACGACGCTTCTGCGCATGCGCAAAAGTGTCTCTTGGAGCCTCCCGCTGCCACTACTACCAGGAGCAACCCATATCTCTCTCTCTCTCACACACACACATGAACACACACACACACACATACACAAAGAAAGGAAGAAATAAAGATCTAAGTATTCATCAAAGGTCAAAGGTCGGTGAGCCCTCCTAGAATATGCAATTTGGAATATGAAAAATCTTGTGGAACTCTTAATTGAAGAATGTAAGAAAGCTTGCCTTTAGTTCATTGTAGTTTTCTAAATCCAAAAGTGTGAACCAAATCCAAAGATTTACTTAGAATAACCAAAACAATACAGTATACCATATTTTTCAGAGTATAAGATGCACCAAGGTTTTAAAGAGGCTAATTTTTAAAAATAATAATATTAATAATAATAATAATATTTAATATTTATAAAACCGCACCCTCTCCCCACAGGGACTCGGGGCGGTGCACAGGTAAAATAAAAACAATAAATACATACAAACAATTCTAAAAACAAATTAAACATAACCTGCGCTAAAATTCCCCATTAAAACTAAACAGTCCTAATTTCCCAGTAAAAACCCCAAAGACAGAGAGACTTATCCTAGGCCGGCCAGACAGAAAAAGTGAGTTTTTAATTTAAGACGGAAGGAGCGGAGGTCCGTGGTCGTCCTGATATCGGGGGGAAGGTCGTTCCAGAGGGCCGGGCCCGCCACAGAGATAGCCCTTCCCCTGGGTGTCACCCGCTGACAATGTCTAGTGGACGGCACCCGGAGAAGTCCCTCTCTGTGGGAGCGAATCGGCCGTGAGGATGTATGAGGCAGGATCCGATCCCGCAGATAGCTAACCTCCCCAAAACGGCCTGTTTTATGTGACAATGGGCCCGTTTTCTTTTTCAAAAAAGGGGCATAATAGTCCTTAGGAGGCTTGTAGAGTGCTCCCGGGGGGGGGGGCAAAAATGAGCAAAAAAATGAGCAAAAAACTTTTTTGTCAAAAAAAGGGGCATGGATAGCCATTAGGAGGCTTATAAAGTGCTAGGGGAGGACAAAATTGAGCAAAGAAATGGCCCATATTTTGTTCATTTCTGCCCGCCCCCCCAGTCCCCAGGATAGAAGTAAAAACTTCATGGCCATTTTGGTGAAGGAGGCAGAAAATGCTGTATTCAGTGTATAAGATGCACCCAGCCTCTTTTTTGAGGAAAAATGGTGCGTCTTATACTCCAAAAAATATGGTAATTGCCACACAAACTCTGTGTCTTTCATATAGTATATCTGTATGAAATAAAACAATGCATATTCAAGGGTTGGAGATTATATCCCTACACTGTTTTCATTGTTTGTCCTTGATCCTCCCCCCCTCCCCCCCCCCCCCGTGATACTTCTGGCCATGGGCAATCATAGAAGTGCTAAGTGACAAAACATGCATTGTACCATTGTAATACAAATTTTTCATCACTCGTATGGAACATCACAAGACAAATATGAAAGTTGAGACATGAAACATATTTCATTATTTTGCCCTCTCTGGGGCTGGCTCGTCTCTGATGATAGCTTGAACTTTTGGCAGAAAATTAACACAAAATATAATTAAATAGATTCTTCCCATTATGGTTGTTTGTCAACCATCCCATTTAACATATCCAAAAAAACAACAACTCCTGGCATGTAGGAACGACCAAGAGTAAAGCTTTATTGAAAGGTCCATTTAGGCTCAGCAGAAGCAAAGCAAACTGAGTTTTTTCTGTGAAAACCCACATAAGTAAAAGCTACTTTTCACCCCTGAGCCACCATTAGTTCATTGTCCACCAATTACACTTAGTACTTTACTTTTGGGAAAACAGTCTGCTCTAGCTGGTAGTTGGAAGAATTTGGGTATCTCCTCTCTGGCAGCAGAAGGGTCTCATACATTCCTTAGCTCTCCCTCCTCCCTAAGAATTTACAAACCCACTTCCCGTTTCCATTTGGCAAACTGCGAGCTGGAAGTTGATGTAGGCATTGATGAAAGTGAGTCAGCTTTGTCCCTCTGACACCATTTTTGTTTTGTTTTTCATAATGAGAAATGAAGGAAAATTCAGGAAGCAGCGAGTAATAGCACCCTTTGACACCAGTATTGACAAATACTACCAAGAGAAATTCAAAAGAAAACTCAAGCACATAAATAAATAAAAATGTTAAAAAATTTAATTTAAAAAATTGAAAATCTTTATGGGGAAGGAGGACATTCCTGAGAAGATAAGACATATTTAGCTGATATCTAAGTGAAAGTTAGAAGTGGATTTAAACATTAAAAACACTTGCAAAATTATCTTGCATTTAAAACATCTAAGCCAGTGGTTCCCAACGTGAGGCCCACACCCCACACGGAGGCAATTTGATTTTTAATAGGGGCAATTTGAACCTTGTTTAAATCAAGTCAGTGGCCTTTTAGGCTTCCTCTGTGTGAGTTGAGTTTACTTTTTGAGTAAAGCAAGACTTATATGTCACAGGGGAGACATCAGGATTTTAGAGATGCTTAGGTGGGGCATGGTCAAAATAAAGGTTGGCAACCACTGATCTAAGCTTTGCTACTCATCTAGCTGCACAAGCCCTAGCAACAGTTAGGATATGCAGGTATAAATGCCTTCACACAGATTAAACATATTCTTTGGCTCTTCTGATCAGGTATTAATTTATTTATAGCGATAGTCCCTGAATCAGCTTTTGTTCTCTAAGGCAGGGGTCTCCAACCTTTGCAACTTTAAGTCTGAAGGACTTCAGCTCCCAGACTGGCAAAGCTGGCTGGAGAAGTCTGGGAGCTGAAGTCCTTCAGACTTAAAGTTGCAAAGGTTGGAGACCCCTGCTCTAAGGGAAATTTTGTAATAGCTTACTTATTATATGAGATTGGCCTTAATGTAACCTTACACCAATGTTTCTTTAGTTGGTATCTCAGAATGCCTTCAGAGCACCTAGAGTTAACTGTAGCTGTGTACTAATTTCCATGAATTTTTCCCCTGTGTGAAGCAGGCTAGTCCTGTAGCTTTTGCATATATTTCTGGTGCAAGGATGTACCAACCAGATGTGACATTTCAACAATATGAAGCAAGGGTAGAGAGAAGAGAAGAGGGAAAAATGATAGTTCCTGATTAAAATTAAACTGCATATAAAATAAGTTACTCTTCTACACAGAAATAATTCTTATAGAAATGCAGAAATACAAAGGGAAACACCTATTCATTTCTTTTCTCTCTGCAGACACAAAGGTGTGTGATAACTAAGTGAAGAAAAGGGAGAGCTATGTTGCAGAGGGAATAAAATAAAAAAGAGAAAGGAAAATGAAACTGAATGGAAATGCATAAGCAAACAGGGAAGGAAAGAAGATATAGAAACCCTATTAAATGTTAAACAATTTAAATTAAACATTACATTAAAATTAAAAATTAAAATTTCTTATTCTAGTAGCCCTTTCCTTCCGGCTAATGTTCATAAGATCCATATTTTTCAGTGGCATGTACATTTCCTGTCTACATCTCAAAAACCCTTAATTTGTTTTTATTAACAACTAGCTATACCCGGCCACGCGTTGCTGTGGCCCAGTCTGGTTAAATGGCCAACCAAACTGTGTGTAGATCTACACCTGCACACATACACACAACCACCATATAACCCCCAACCTACCTACCTACTGTATTTCTTTCTTTCTCCCTCTATCTACCTACCTACTGTATTTCCCCCTCTCTATCCCTCTACCTACCTACCTACTGTATTTCTCCCTCTTTCTCTATTCCTCTACCTACATACCTACCTACTATATTTCTCGCTATCTATCTATACACCTACCTACCTACCTACCTACCTACCTACCTACCTACCTACGGTATTTCTCCCTGTCTATCCCTCTACTTACCTACCTATTGTATTTCTTGCTTTCTCCCTCTACCTACCTACTGTATTTCTCCCTCTCTATCTATCCCCCTATCTACCTACCTGCCTACCTACTGTATTTCTCCCTATCTATCTATCCCTCTACCTACCGACCTACCTACCGACCTACTGTATTTCTTTCTTTCTTTCTTTCTTTCTTTCTTTCTTTCTTTCTTTCTTTCTTTCTTTCTTTCTTTCTTTCTTTCTTTCTATCCATCCACCTACCTACCTACCTACATTTCTTCCTTTCTCCCTCTACCTACCTACCTACCTACCTACCTACCTACCTACCTACCTACCTACCGACCTACTGTATTTTTCGCTATCTATCTATACACCTACCTACCTACCTACCTACGGTATTTCTCCCTCTCTGTCTATCCCTCTTGTATTGTAGCCTATTGTATTTCTTGCTTTATCCCTCTACCTATCTACCTACCTGCCTACCTACTGTATTTCTCCCTCTGTCTATCCCTCTACCTACCTACCTACTGTATTTCTCCCTATCTATCTATCCCCCTACCTACCTACCTACCTACTGTATTACTCCCTATCTATCCATCTACCTACCTACCTACCTACTATATTTCTTCCTTTCTCCCTCTACCTACTTACCTACCTACTTACCTACCTACCGTATTTCTCTCTCTCTATCACCCTATCTACCTACTGTGTATCTATCTATCTGTCTGTCTGTCTGTCCGTCTGCCCGCCCGCCCGCCCGCCCGCCCAACCACCCACCTCCCTCCCTCCCTTATTTCTCCCTCTCTATCTATCCCTCTATCTACCTACCTACTGTAATACAATAATAAAATAGCAGAGTTGGAAGGGACCTTGGAGGTCATCTAGTCCAACTCCCTGCCTAGGCAGGAAGCCCTATACCCATGATGGCAAACCTATGGCATGGGTGCCACAGGTGGCACACGGAACCATTACTTAGGCCACACAAGGCATTGCACTGTCAGCTTCAGTGTGTATGTGTGCCCTGGCCAGCTGATTTAGGCCTTCTTTTGAGGCCGTTTTTTGCCCTCTAGAGGTGGGGGAAGGCTGTTTTCATCCTCCCCAGGCTCCTATAAAGCCTCTGGAGCCTGGGGATGACGTAAAAAGCATGCCAAATGCAGGGGTCATGCACATAGCATTATGGATGTGGCACACCTGTGCACATCGCCCCTGCACTCCCCCTGTTTTTGGCACCCGAGACAAAAATGGTTAGCCATCACTGCCCTATACCATTTCAGACAAATGGCTATTCAACATCTTCTTGAAGATTTGCAGTGTTGGGGCATTCACAACTTCTGGAGGCAATTTCTGTTCCACTGATTAATTGTTCTCACTGTCAGGAAATTTCACCTCAGTTCTAAGTTGCTTCTCTTGATTAGTTTCCACCCATTGCTTCTTGTTCTGCCTTCAGGTGCTTTGGAGAATAGCTTGACTCCCTCTTCTTAGTGGCAACCCCTGAGATATTGGAAGACTGCTATCCTGTCTCACCTAGTCCCTCTTTTATTAGAGTCCTTCGGGAGATAGGGCAGTATATAAGTGTAAATAATAATAAAAATAAATTAAACTGTATTTCCCCCCCCCTCTCTCTCTATTCCCCTATCTACCTACCTACTGTAATACAATAATACAATAGCAGAGTTGGAAGGGACCTTGGAGGTCATCTAGTCCAACTCCCTGCCTAGGCAGGAAGCCCTATATCATTTCAGACTAATGGCTCTCCAACATCTTCTTGAAGACTTGCAGTGTTGGGGCATTCACAACTTCTGGAGGCAACTTCTGTTCCACTGATTAATTGTTCTAACTGTCAGGAAATTTCTCCTCAGTTCTAAGTTGCTTCTCTCCTTGATTAGTTTCCACCCATTGCTTCTTGTCCTGCCCTCAGGTGCTTTGAAGAATAGTTTGACTTCCTCTTCTTTGTGGCAACCCCTGAGATATTGGAAGGCTGCTATCATGTCACCCTTAGTCCTTTTTGTTAAACTGTATTTCTTCCTCTCTCTCTCTGTCTTTGGGCCACCTGGGAGTTTGCTATCTCAGTTCCTTTTTGGCCGTAAGAGGCCTCCGTACAGCCTTTTTGAGGAACTGACTGTTGGAAATGCCAGGTGGGAGGAGTTACAGGGAGGTGAAAAATTTTTCAGTGGTACATTTTACATTTGTGTACTGTGTACATGACACACATGTGCTAGGCACAAAATGATTTGGTATTCTATTATCCGAAGTCCTTGTGAACATTGTGTGAAAAATTGAGGTAAATCGGTCCAGTAGTTTTTGAGTTTAGTGGATTCGTACAAACTATTTTACATTTTTATTTATATAGATTACCCCCTTAATCAGGTAAGTATTGGAAGAAAATGACTGCAAGGCTATCTATTAGATAAATAGATAAGCATGCATAAACATTTTCATTTTCCCCCTGCCACACCCATTTAGATATACAATAATATTCTGCCATTTTTTAAACAACACATCAGTTGTCAAAACAAGTATTGTTTGAAAGAAAAACATCATTCTAGGTAAGATATTTATTTTTATCATAGAAATTTTCTCCAGCAATGACAGTTATAGTTTTTTCTATATGAATATGTCTTTTAAAACTTCATTCCATGTATTAACATGGTTATTTTGAAATAATGTAATAGTTCATATTTGTCATAGTGGTAACCAGATTTATTATTATTTTTTAGTCAATCTTAAAAACTGTTTTATACACAAATTCTGTTTGATCTTCTATTTTCATATTTTTTGCTAATAACTTCATCTTCTATTTATTAATCTTCAAAGTAGTTCTTTTAATTTGTCCATTAATATTTTAATTCCCTTTAAAAGATCTTCAGAACCAATACCAATCATCTGCATATATCTTTAACTCATATGTTTCCTGCAAGCCTCTCAACTTTTATTACCTCTATTCAGTATTTTAAGTATTTTAAGAACCAAAATTAATAAAAAAGGACACAGTGGACAGTGAACAATGTCTTGTTACTTTTTGTGTCTCACGGGGCTTTATTAGATCTCCATTAAAATTGTCTCTTAATTCTGTGAACTCTAAATCTATCTTACACATTTTATAAAGTTCTCATCAAAATTTGTATCTTTCAAAATCTTGAAAAAGTGGCTCTCAAAGAGAACAAAGTGGGCATGGCACACACAGAGCTGCCGCTTCTTCACAACAGCTGAGGATGGAAGAGTTCGCTCAGGAGTGATGCCTGCAAGAAAGGTGACTGGGTCAGAGGGAGGTGGAGAGAGAAGAGAGAGCTCTGGACAGGAGCCACAAGGGAGGAGAGCGGCTGCTCTTCTTCTTCGTCCTTGCCCGGAGAAGGATGCTCCTGGCACAAGGAGACTGAAAAAGAGGAGCCGAAGAAATAAAGGAGGTGCATGATAGCAGAGACAAGAGGACGTCCGTCCTTAGCGGTGGGGGCTGCTTTATCAGGTGGGCAGAGGGTGGCCCCCCTCTGCATCCCACAGGAGGCTTCCTACATCCTTAGCTCATACGGGATGCAGCTAAGTCTACTGCCCTGAGCTGGCAGAGGCACTACAGGGTATAGATGGAAGTGCATTAACCTTGCCCTCCCTGAGCACTAGACTCTGGTAGGTAGATGTTTCCAGGTGTATTTATCCATGTGCTGGAGAAGGAAATCACTGATAACCTGTAGCACCTAAAACTTTGTTTCTGCTGGGACAGCACTTGATCAATGTAATTCTCATCAATCCCTCTAACTAAACAGCTTTCTGAAAGGAAAAAAAAGTTTTTGCACTCTGCAAACCTCCCCAAAACGGCCTGTTTTTCATGAAAACGGGCCCTTTTTTTAAAAGGCATGAATAGCCTTGGGGGGGCTTGCAGAGTGTTCCTGGGAGGTGGGGGGGCGAAAATGAGCAAAAAAGGGCCTGCTTTTTATGAAAACAGACCGTTTTTTTGTCAAAAAAATTGCATGCATAGCCTTATGGAGGCTTATAGAGTGCTGCTGGGGGCTGGGGAGGGGGGCAAAAAGCAGTCTGGTTTTTGCTCATTTCTGCCCTCCCCAGCCCCCAGGAGGTGTCTGAAAGCCTCCATAAGGCTCTGCACAGCCATTTTTGTGAAGGGACGGGACTTCAGGAGGCAAAAAATGTTGCATTCGGTGTGTAAGACTCACCCAGTTTTTCAGCCTTTTTTTAGAGGGAAAAAGGTGCATCTTATACTCCGAAAAATACGGTATGTCTGTATTGTCAATCTTTAGTCTTCTATTAAAATGTTGTTGCATAACTCTGTTATTCTATTCTATTCTATTTTATTCTATTCTATTGTTTGAGAAGTCTTGGGTCATCTTAAGTTTATAACAGAAATAACTAGGAACTAGAGGCTTATTCATTTGACACATTAAACTGCAGTCTGAAAAAGTTTATGCTACAATGAATCTTAGACAAGTCCCTTTAGGAGCCTTTTTTATGCTTATGAAAGCTTAAGCAATTTGTGTGCTCTGAACTTTTATGTATTTTTTTCTGTACAGTATTAAGAAGGACAACACTGTAGATTCCTTTGCATAAATAACCAAAGAACCTGTTTGAATGCTGAAATAGCTATACCAGAGCCGAAGCACAGAAGAATGGCGTTAGAATTCAAAAGTAGCATGGGGATTTTAGAAAATGACAAAAGAAAGATTTGAAAAGAAGGGCTATAGTTCTCAGCTCAGAGCACCACATGAAAGCACAGGTCAGTCTTTCAATGAGATTTTCCAGACTTAAAGAAAACAAACCATTAAGTGGCAAGGAAGAGGATTTTTGCTTGTTTAACATAGAAGAACACTAGCATTACTTTTTAACACTATTAAAAAGTAGAGATGTGCAAATTTCCCCAATTTGACATATCTGAAGTCAGCCACTACTGATCAGAATATTCTGAAAACTGTATTTTGAGTGTTACAGTATGTCCTAGCTTCAGAATAAAACATGTATCTTCTGAATACTAGCTAAATGGACAAGTTTAAACAGTTTCTTTTCAGTATTTTTATGTAATCTTTTCATCCAAGCCACTAAAAGTAGGACAGTTAAGTTCCTTAGTCCTACTGGCTGAGAAATTCATGAGGGAAAAAAGCAAGCCGAAGTGATTTTCAGCTGCTTGGTAGCTTGCCAAATAAGTATAGTAGTTACACCAACACCAAAAATCTTTGCTGAAGGAAAATTAGACTTTAGGAGCACTGTTTTGTATGTGCTGCCATATGCTGTTTTGTATTATCTTGGCACTAAGTAAATGCAAATGTTATGCAATGTTACTGTATGCACTGTTTGCATACTCATATTGATGTTGAGTTTTCAGGTGATGTGTTCTATTAAAGAGCATGCTGTTTTGATTGGATGGAATGTTATTGGATTTCTGTAAAAAGTACTATTCACTATTCACTAATAAAAGAGAAAACTCACAAGCCAATAGAAGACAATACACATTCTTGCGCTTGTGGTCTATTGATTGTGCTCTTTCCTGGACTTCTTTTGCCATTTAAGTAGATGAGCTGGGAGAAAAGTATGCTTAAGTGAGAATTTAAACCATATTTTTCATTTAAAAACTAATCATTTCTTTTCTGTAAGACAAGTGTTCTACTGGGCTCAGAAAAATAACTTTTGCAAAATTGTAATTTTGTTTTGAGAGAACACAGCTTGCTTGGAACGTCTGGAATGGTTTGTTTAACTGAAGTTTGAAATAAAACATCTTTTCTATTTTGTGCTCATGTTTACAACATATCTAGGTTTCCAACATGGCTAAGTAAACACATAGTGTCATTTTCTATTCAATTCACAGACTTTTACAGTGACATTAACCATTTTTCATTCTGTGATAAACACTTGGCTGATTAAATGGGTAGAATTTCAGCATGGAAGAATCAAAGAGATTCATATTATGCTGCAATTTTAGTGGCACATCAGTGTGAAACACATGATGTTAAGGCTGTTTCTCACCTCCCAGAAGATGGATAACTGCCCCCCATAATTAACAAAATCTATTAAGCTTCAGCGAGAAATAGTGACTGAACAATGTGCAGCTTTGTTGTGTATTACTTACTTATTTATGATATATAACTTATCAACAGTTTAGAGCAGTAGCTTGCCTACCTAGACAAGAGTCTCCTGTGTACTTTTATTGTCTTTGTTCTTTTCTGGATTCTATAGCCATCAAAAATTAGATAGTTTGATTACTAATTGTAGGAACCAAATATTATATTAAAGGCAAACAATAGTAATTGTTTGCCTTTAATTGTCAGGCAAAATGCTTTTTAATTTTCTAAAGTTTTCTAGACATATGCTTCCAATAATGACTCTCAAGATGCTTCAAAGTCACAAATGAACTGCTGAGGAGTGGCAGGCCCTCTCTCCATGATTTACAATGGAACATAATTATGCTTTCATATTTACATTGTTATATGACTATTGTCCAAGCTGCAAAATATCACATCTTATAGTGATTTCACAAGGTCCTGCGTTTAACAAATCTTTTGTTTCTGTACAGGAATTTAAATACAAGCTTATATATGTTCTAATCAGAAAAACATCCCATCAATTCAGGGATTATTTCTTTTTGGAAAACATGCAGAAGATTTCAGCCAAAGAAAATGCAAGCACCATGGGTGCTAATTTCTGATGCAGAATATGTTCAGACTATAGCCAGAGAAGTAACATTTTCAAAATATCAAACAATATCCTAAAAAGCAATGCAATTAAAATAAAATTCAAATCTCAGCACAGAGAAACAACAATTACTATGCTGCTTTTAAATAATTTTGTAAAAGCCAGACTATGGTTTTAGTTTTAAAACTGCTTCACAGAAAAATTGATGAATGTCATAGCATTGGTAGGGGAAAATATTTATCATCGATTTGATTTGTTGGTTCATTCAAAGCTGTGCATTATTCATTCCATCACTCACTAGCTGTTTTCAATAACATCACAACCCATGTATGCCTTTTCATTTGAAAAATGATGATAATGCAAATCACAAAATACTTTTTTTTTTAGTAATATGCATTTTGTTCAAGTCATTTAAAATTAATTGCCATTATAGTTCTTTTGGTGGTTTATTCAATTTACTTGTATTTTTTCACTCAAACAAATTACAGGGGAGGAAATTCAGCAAATTTAAATAACTGGCTATGGCTTTTCTACACAAAAATATCAATAACATCAATTTTCTATGAGTTGATTATAATAACAGTTTATTAACAGAGAGTTTTGGAATTTTAATCTTGTGTTGTTTCATTATTATTGATAATCTTTACTATTTTTATGTTATTCTTATTGCTAGTGTCTTTCCTGTTAACTGTTTTGTTATTGATATAGTATATAGATGACAGGCTAACAATTTGCAAACATATTTAGTTGTTGAGTACTTTAAAATTCTTTTGGGCTGTTTTGTAAGGGTTAAGAGATTAACAATACTGTAAATCAGCATTCAACTAGGGAGGATGTTACCTGTACATGTGTTAAATCTTTTTTTTAAAAGACACTTTTTAATGTCTTGTTTGTTGTATTTTTTTCTTTTTTTCTTTTTCAATATTTGATGTTTTGTACTTTAACTTTTCCTGAAAAAACTAAATATTATTCTGAAAAAATACCAATTGAAATTCGATACACATATTTAATAAGGATTAAAAAGAATGCCATGAGTTGATGCAGGTGTATTATTGACTAACTTTGATGGATCTAGGTTAATATATCTAAGGTTAGATTTGGCTCATTATATTAATGTGGATATATCTATATATTTTAATGTGCACGTCTATATATTTTAAATAGCATTATAATACTTAATATCAATGTACTTTGTATCTTCTTCAAATCTATCAAAGAAAATAAATGTATATTAAAAGTCCCATAATACTTTGCAATATCATATAAAAAGAGTAAACAAGGACCTATTCTGCCATAGTATTCACAATTCATAATTAGATAATTAAATAAAGAATCAAAGGAAATTAATGATAATGCCTGCAGATAACCTTCCAAGAACATGTTCTTGATACTAATTAATTAATATTGTGGAGTGGGTGGGAGGTGGCAGTTTGTATTTTCCCCTATTTGTCTGTTTAGAAATAAAGGGATTAAGATTAAGTGAAAGGGCAGGAGGAAAATAATCTTATTGAACTGATAATAGCAATACAGAAGTTGCATTGTAGCCTGAAATCTCTCAGTCTTTTCCACATTTTGAAACATTTTGAAACGTTTGGAAAGTTTGGAAAATACTGGATGGAAAGTTTTTAAGGGTAGGTAGGAAGTCCATTTGATGAGGATACTTAACATGGTTTACAGTAATTCTTTAGAGTTTCAGACAGAAATATTTCCATGCTATCAAACTATGCTAAATATTAAACCTGGGAATTTTCTGCAGGAAAGTCATGTGCACTATCACTGAGCAATAAATTAATTGTTGTCAATTTAATATTTGACTTAATGAAGAACAAGTATAGAGTCGATAGTAAATCACATAATTGATGTAAAAGAGTTTCCACAGAAGAAGAATAGAGGATATTGCATGTAAGTCACATTTTATGTTTTATGATGTCATGGCACAATCAATACAGTTTTGACATTATTGTACCTTGTAAAAGATACCTATGTTTTTATGCAAAAAGTCTAAAATAATGTTTGAAATGAAATCAGAAAGAGTTCCTGAAAACTGAAGACTCATTGCTAATCAATATCAGTAAGATTAAATTTGATGAACTAGTGAACGAAATCCATAAGTGGTTCACACATGTAGTGATTAATTATTTTGCCTGAAACTTTTTTGAAAATCCCAGCAGTTGGATTCACTTGGATCCTCACAGGGTGTAGTTTTAAAATGAAGCCTTCTAAATGCTTACTGCTTGGTGAGAAGCTGCATGACTTTATTTTAGAGGAGTAATTAACTTTTTTAATATTAAGTACGGCCAGTTCCACAAAAGTAACATCTTACGGTGACTTCCTAAATCCTGAACTCAATAAGAATTTATAACCGTTAAACACATTCTACCCTGTGTTATAGAACATTTTACTGTATGATATTGGCCAGTATTAACATGACTTATGTTCTTAAAGAAAACAAGAAAAATAAATAAGTATCTGAAAATTTAAAGGTACTAACATAATGAATGGATTTATTTTCTGAGTTCAACAAGGTTTTTTTGAAGGAAATACTATATCAGATAGGAATCATTAGATTAAAAGCAAGACATAACATCTTATGGCAAAATACTCTTGAAGTCCTACATCACGGTTTATCCAAAATGTAAGCATTTTGTGCAGAACAGGTCTAAATAATCCAAAGGTGCTTTTCAAAAGGCAACTGGACTTCCTTGGGTTTTTTTTCCCTTAAAGATGTTTCGCTTCTCATCCAAGGAACTTCTTCAGTTCTGATAAGAAGCAAAACATTTTCAAGGAAAAAACCAAGAAGGTTCAGTTACCTTTTGAAAAGCACCTTTGGGACAATCATTAGCTGGATTTGAGACTCTCCATGGATAGGTCTAAGTCAGGGGTTCCCAAACTTGGCAACTTGAAGACTTGTGAACTTCAACTGCCAGAATTCTCCAGCCAGCTCTGCTGGCTGGAGAATTCTGGGAGTTGAAGTCCACAAGCTTCAAGTTGCCAAGTTTGGGAACCCCTGGTCTAAGTGATATTTTGCAAGTAAGTTACTAATTATAATCATTAATTAATATGGTTTATGGCCATTACTTAATCCGTATGTAGAATCTGAGAACACATGCAAAAAGTGCATGTGAAAAGAATTCATACAAATCACAACAGCTTAAGATTTGCCAGTAGAATTATAAAATACCCATGAAAATTATTTTGACTGAAAGGTACTTCAAACTGATAAGTCAGTGCTATGGTATTGTTCCTGTTTTGTGGGAATGTACTTTTCAAGGAGTGAGAAGAAAAAGTAGGCAGAAAGAGAAGACTTATACAAGTCTAACATGATATGCAACTAAGGTCGCTTAACGATTCTGGAGATGGTCTCTACTCCAATGGTCCGAATCCTAGCACAGTGTGAGGGGATGGGTGCTCATTATTTGCCTCCGCTTCAGTTTGACTTGATATGTGCATGTAGATAAATAAGTACCACTTCAGTGAGAAAAATAATGGTGCTTCATGTGGTAGTATAATGCTAGCTGGTGCTTGACCTGCTGGTAAAGCTACAAGACTTGGACTGGAACACAGAAATGTGGGACATAATTTTCTGCCCCTGTACCAGTTGTGCTAAAAATGGTGATATAGCTATCCAGTTCATGTTCTGGTGCGTCACACTAATAAACATTGTCCAATTTTAGTCCAAATTACAATTTCAATACAAAGATAGGCATTATGCTGTTTATTATGTTGGCTCCATGCTGTTTCTAATACACTAGCATTGGTGATGCTATACTTGTCGGCTAAAAGAACCATTTCTGCAAATCAACAAGTCAAGCTTTGTGAGGAAATTTATGAAGTGCAACAAAACTGACAATTGCTTTCCATTTTTAAAACACATACTAAAATTATTTTAGAAGACTTGTTTCTATGAAAATTATTATTATCAAATTCATTTGCTGCCCATCTTGCAATTTGTGGTGAATATGCATATATTTCTTAAATAATTTCTCTTGCCTTGATCTTGTTGCTCTTGAAATTCATAAATTTCATTGCTAAATGTATACTAAAAAAGTGAATGAAATTGAACTCTCTGTGCTTGCAACCAGAGCAATCTCTTTCAATTACACATCATGCTTCTGTTGCAGAGGTGAAAATCAGTTTTTGATACTTTAATATATATATTATTTACTGAAAGTAATGTTGTACCTTTCTTGGTAGAAATCAGAAATATATTGGAAGCTAATGTGCAGAAGGAATGAAACAGGAATATTATCTTATGCTGCTGTGGCATTTCAGCTTGATTGTTTCAAGTGCAACTTGATTTCACAGATGATTACCTCTAGAAATGAAGAGTCATTCCAATATTCCCACCAATAATGTGCTATTTTGCAAAACCTGATAAATTAGCATACTTTGAGAGGAGACACTTTGTGAGGCTCTCTGTGCAATTTCTTTCTCAGTTTTATTTGTCTTCAAACTATTAATAATTACCATTAATTAATAGGAACAATCTAAAAGAAGCCTAATTCCCTTTATATTACACTGTTACCAGAAGTTGACAGTGAATTTAAATGCTGCCGATACAAGCCGATGCTGGAGAATATTTTTTCCATGTTTTGTTCTCAGGTTTCCACATATACACAAACACTGTCTTTCTGATACTAGCTGAGTATCTGACATTCACAAAATTAATTTAGGTTTTTCAGTAATCCCATCACCCTAGGTTTTTTCCCCTTAAAATCAGGTAAAGAATTAGGGTTCTCTCAATCCTGTGGAGGAATTTAGAGGATTTCCCTATTTATGATCTAACAGAATTATAAAACAAGCTACAAAATGACAGCTTCTTTGAATTTTGTTTGAAACCCAGAATAAACTAAGTGCATGGATGGAGGTAATTCTGATTTACCGTATTTATTTGAGTATAACGTGCAAAATTTTCTACCAAAAAAAGAACTCAAAGTTTGGGTGTGCGTTATAAACGAGGGTGCGCGTTATAAACGAGGGTGTGCGTTATAAACGAGGGTGTGCGTTATAAACGATTTTTATCATGGCCACACGTTTGTCACTTACAATGCTTGGTCTGAGCCGAGAAAAAGTGAAACAAAATTTTATACCGATTTTTAATAGAAAATTAGGGGGTGCGCGTTATACACGTGTGCGTGTTATACTCAAATAAATACGGTATATTGTTTTCTATTTACATCTTAGAACATTGCTTGTGCGTTACAAAACAGCTCAAACTCCAGGTTGTAATGTAACTTCCTTGTTCTCCTCTTGCTCTATTAGAATCTGTTACCTGGTATACACCTTGACATGATGTTAGTCGAGCCAGTTTCAAAAATGTACAATTATGTATTCACATTTTTTCAATCTCATGATCTCAGCAGATCACAAAGAAGGAAACTTTGTTCTATATTCATTCAAAGTTTCTTTTTTAAACTTTTTTTGTATGCATAGGTTGCCACATGAAATGTACTACGGGTGTTTCTTACACAGTCGTCCTATCGCCTAGAGATTCAGCCATGTATGTCTTATTCATATCCATGAACTCTATAGTACCGATATCAACTTGTAAAGCGTTACCATGACTATTACCAGGTTGGCATTGGAGGGAGGATTCCATGCATACCTTCGGCCAGAGTCAGATCTCATATTTCTACAACCTGGTTGGTGAATATGATTTATGACGCATGACAGAAGGGAGGAGATAGAGGGGTAAAGTTCAAACGCAATTAAGCAGAAGCCAGTTTCGGCTCCACAGAAGAGAATGCCAAGATGTTGATCCTAATAAATGAATGGTTTTTGTTTGAACTTTGTCTCGAGCCTCGTACATTAATCAGGTCATCTCTTGGGGACTTCACAACCTCTTCCAAAAAAGAAAAAAAAGGGACAATGTCCTTCCACGTAGACAGCTTATTCTTTGGAGGAAAAGAAATTGGATCACTCCAGTGTTACAGAGTGGATAGGATTAAGACACAGTAAATATTGGATCACGATTAGAATCTCTGCCAGTAGAAGAGGCATGCTTCGGAGCTCATTGACCAAAGTATTCTAGCTGGCAATGTCCAGGAGAAGGGCCTTCTCTACTGTAGCTCCAGTCCTTTGGAACATTTTACTCCCGATATATGATTGGCTCCCACCCTCCTGACCTTAAGCATGGGGAAGCATAACACCTAACATGGAGAGCATCACTTTGGACGTGTTTGATGAATTAAGAGGTAATCCCACCTTCCCCCACTGCATTCTGCTCCCTGCCTCCCCATCTTTTAACTATAATTTTATCTTGATTGGGATTTTTATTTTTATTGTTTTAGAGATATTTGTTAGGATTTTAACATTTGAATGCTGAAAGCTACTCAGAGTCATTTCATTACAAGGACAACACATAGATTAAATAAATAAATAAATAAATAAACGTTTTGATTTTTTTTTTAAATATAACACACCGTTGTCACCACTGCATGTCTCTTTCCATATTCTTACCAATGAGCTATGATATATTGCCCTAATACTCTGTGGGTACAATGTTCCTCATATTGTGTGAAGAGGAATAGAAAATCATTTCACCCAATATAATTTTGGCAGAAAGTCATTATACACTGTAAATGTTTAAAAACATGTCATACAATGGTGAACACTTCTTCCTTGTGGATACATGTAATCTTATCTTTTAGTTCAATTTTTTCCCCCATTACCACAATATAAATTGTTGTTACTTTCTAAAATAGCTTTACAAAATAATTCATATCAATTAAGAACATAATTCAGTTCAGAATAAGAAAAACACACACTTGCTTTAATAATCATTTTCCAATTATCTAAGATTGCACCAAAGATTAAGTTTTCAGGAAAAAACTGCATCTCATCAGATTTATTCCTGAAAGAATAAATTGAGATAATAACTTTTATCTTTATATGTCAAAATAAACCCTGTATGAGGCTCAGTTTCTAAAGTGCAAGTATTTTTCGACTTACAGCAGTTCATTTAGCGACTGTTCAATGTTACGGCACTAAAAATGGGACTTAAGTCTGTTTTTCCCTCTTATGACCATTGCAGCATATCCATGGTCATGTAATCAAAATTCAGATGCTTGCCAACTGATTCATATTTATGACGGTTGCAGTGCCTCGGTGTCATGTGATCACCTTTTGCAACCTTCTAACAAGCAAAGTTAATGGGGAAGCCAGATTCACTTAACAATCATGTTAATAACTTAATAATTGCAGTGATTCACTTAACAAAAGTGGCAAGAAAAAGTTATAAAATGGGCAAAATTCACTTAACAATTTTGTCACTTAGCAACATAAATCATGGGCTCAATATTAATGCCACTGTATAGTGCCTTGGTAAGGCCACACTTGGAATACTGCATACAGTTTTGGTCATGATGTAGAAAAGACGTGGAGACTCTGGAAAGAGTGCAAAGAAGAGCAACCAAGATGATTAGAGGACTGGAGACTAAGACATATGAAGAACGGCTGCAGGAACTGGGTATGTCTAGTTTGATGAAGAGAAGGACCAGGGGAGACATGATAGCAGTGTTCCGATATCTCAGAGGGTGCCACAAAGAAGAGGGAGTCAAACTTTTCTCCAAGGCACCTGGGGGCAGGACAAGAAGCAATGGGTGGAAACTAACCAAGGAGAGAAGCAACTTAGAACTAAGGAGAAATTTCCTAACAGTAAGAACAATTAACCTCTGGAACAGCTTGCCTCCAGCAGTTGTGAATGCCCCAACCCTGGAAGTCTTTAAAAAGATGTTAGACAGCCATTTGTCTGAAATGGTATAAGATTCCTGCCCATGCAGGGGGTTGGACTAGAAGACCTACAAGGTCCCTTCCAACTCTGCTATTGTATTGTAATATAGTCATAAGTCAAGGACTTACCGGTATCATTATTTCAAGACAGGTAACACTTTCAGAATGATCAGAAACATACATACCTACACTCCAGTCCATTTCTTCCACAGCATCCCCATATAAGCCATGCTTGCTCTTTCCTCTAAAAGCCAGTGATGCATAAAGAGCTGTATGGACTTGAGGGTATGACAGGAATAGGAGAAATGGTTTATCAATATTCCTGAAATAGAGAATATGTCAGAACGCTAGGGAATATATTACCATTTTCACATACATTCTTGCTTGGTCACATGATTTATTCAGTAATAATTCCTTCAAGTATTTTAGAAATATCTTACATGTTTTCAGCCAATCTAACATTCAGGAATTTTACCAGACAACCTGAGGTTGCCACATTGAGAAAATCTTGGTAACCTACCAAACAGAAAACAGAATGGCAATTCAAGTAAGCTTGGGCTCAGTTCTTAGAATGCTTGTTATTTCTATTTATTTCAAAGCAATAAAATAGAGAAGTTGTGTTCAAAATCTATCAACCAACATTTTAAAGTGAAATTTAATGTGAAAAGAATACATATTATACTTAATTCTCAATAATAGACATGATAGATGATGTTGTAGCTATAGGAACCTTGGGTGGGTGGAATGATCATGAAACATTGGAATTCAACATTATGCAAGCACAAGCAAGAGAACAAAGTCAAACTAGAGTCTTGGAGTTTAAGAGTGCCAATTTAAATAAACTTAGAGAGAACTTGGGAAGAATTCCATGGATGAAAATTTTCAAGGGAAAAACAATCCAAGAAGCTTAAGAAACTTTGAAAAGTGAGATTATAAAAGCCCAGTCTAGCACAATATCAGTGAAGAAGAAAACTAACAGCTCTCAAAAGAAACCAGCTAGGATGACTAATAACTCTCTGATAAATTGAAAGGCAAGAAGGACAAGTATAAAAAGTGGAAAGAGGGACACATAACTAAGGCAGAATATCAGCAAATAGCATGAGCTTACAAAGATGAAACAAGAAAACTAAGGCTCAAAATGAACTAAGACGTGTCAAAAGTAAAAAAAATAACAAAAAAGCTTTTTTCAACATGTAAACATGTAAAAAAAACAAAAAAAGTCAAAAAAAGTCAAGGAAAATATTGGTCCAATAATGGAAGAAAATGGCAAGAAGGTTATGAACATCAGGGAGAAAGCAGAACTGCTTAATTCATTTCTTGCATCTATCTTTACACAAAAGGATAAAAACAGTCCAACCTTCAAAAAGAGTACTATAAAAAAAAAGACTTGGTACACCAGTTAAAATAGGCAAGAAAATGGTAAGAGTTCACCTGTCCACCCTAGATTAGTTCAAATCACCAGGACTAGATGGATTACACCCCAAAATTCTGAAGGAACTAGCAAATGTGATTTCAGAACCACTGAACTATATCTTTCAAAGATCCTAAAGCACTGGGGAACTACCAGAGGACTGAAAAGGAGTCCCCATCTTCAAAAAAAAGTGGGGAAAATGGACCCAGGAAATTACAGACCAGTGGGATACTTTAAGGCTCTGTTTTAGACTCTTCAACATGTTCATCCAATGATTGGATGAGAGATAGGGAACTCATCAAATTTGCAGAGGACACCAAGATGGCAATAATAGCCAACACTCCAGAAGATAAGCTTAAGATACAGAAGGATCTTGAAAGACTTGAACACTTGGCACTATCTAACAAAATAAAATTCAATGGTGAAAAAAGTAAGGTTCTACATTTAGGCAAGAAATGCACAGGTGGTACCTGGCTCAATAGTAGCAACTATGAGAGAGATCTTGGAGTCCTAGTGGACAATCACTTAAATGTAAGGCAGGAGTGTGCTACAATTGCCAAAAAAGCCAATCCAATCCTAGGCTGCTTTAACAGAGGAATAGAATCAAGATCACATGAAGTGTTAATACCACTTTATAATACCTTGGTAAGAGCACACTTGGAATACTACATTCAGCTTTGGTCGCCACAAAATAAAAAAGATGTTCAGACTCTAGAAAAGAGCAGAGAAGAGCAACAAAGATTATTAGGGGACTGTGGGTTCTCTCTGTCTTTTAATTATAAATTTTAATGGGTTTTTAATCTATATTTTTAGCACGGGTAGATTTATTTAATTCTATTTTAAGTAATATTTGTATTATTGTATATTGTTTTTAATTATGCCTGTGCACCGCCCCGGGTCCCTGTGGGGAGAGGGTGCGGTTAATAAATCCCAACTTATTATTATTATTATTATAATATACTGTAAAGAATGGTTGCTGGGTATGGGGTATGACAGCAGTGTTCCAATATTTCAGGAGTAGAGGAGGGAGTCAAGCTATTCTCCAAAGCACTTGAAGTCAGGACAAGAATCAATAGATGTAAACTAATGAACGAGAGAAGCAAATTAGAACTAAGGAGAAATGAGGCAAGTTGTTCCGACAACTTGCCTCATTCACAAATTGTGAATGCTCAAACACTGGAAATTTTTAAAGAATAGATTGGGCAACCATTTGTCTGAAATGGCATTGTGTTTCCTGCCTGAGCAGGAGATTGGACTAGAAGACCTTCAAGGTCCTTTCTAACTCTGTTATTCTGTTAATTCTGTGTGTTTTAAAACAGTATTCACAAGTGTATTTATGCTTTCCTGCATATATCCTTTAGGAAAGTTTCTTTCCTTTTAGTTCTCCTGGAAGCTGTGTTTGGCAGTGGAAACATTTATTTCACTCAAGAACCAGATAATAATGAATCAAAGATGGATATTGGTTCCAGCCTAAAACTGAGCATATATAGTAGAATGTAGATGAACAAAATTACTAAGGCAGGTTGATTAAAAAGAGTGATATCTCTATCTCTATCTCAGTATCTCAGTATTTATTGTCTGTCTGTCTGTCTGTCTGTCTAGATAGATAGATAGATAGATAGATAGATAGATAGATAGATAGATAGATAGATAGATAGATAGATAGATAGATAGATAGATAGATAGATAGATAGATATTTGGGAGCATAGGGCTACAATGATAAATACAGGAAGAAGAAGTCATCACTTACAAATGTCTATTTTCAGGAGATGACAGTCCCTGGGGCAATATCAGGGATGCACTGCAACACAAGAGTTCTTGGTCCCAGAACATATCTAATAAATAGTTCATACACATGGGCATAACGTTATTTGAGGATTTTCTTTTTAAGTTCACCTGATTGACAGAAAGCTTAGATAAAGAATCCTAGCAATTAATATATAAAATCACAAATAATTTATTTTTCTTTCTGGGTCCTCTGTGGAGAAGGGCGGGATATAAATTTAAATAAATAAATAAATAAACATTTTTTGTAGATTTGGATGAGGGTTGGAAAGTGAGTGACTCCTATGACCTTGAAAATGGAATGGCAGATCAGCTTCTAAAAGGGAAGGAGAGTTGACAATAACAGTTAAGATCCTGTTTTATTAACTGAAGCAGCCCATTTCCTCTGAAAATTTACTACCATTCCATTCTACACAATTCATCCAAGCAGGTCTTGCTTTCTTAACAATTCAGTGTTATTCACTGAAAGACCAATAAAGCAAACTCCGTGCTTGCATATATATTCATATTCTTTTACATGGCAATGAAACATGCACATCCTTCTCTTTGATGATGGTCAATTACTTTATCCCTCTAAAAATTAACTCATTTTAAGCTATTTCATGAGTATCTTACTTAAGAGGAATGAAAAATCTCTAACAACCCTAATAGATCATAATTCAAAGTAAGGAATGTTCTTTCTTCTCTAATGCTTGGGGCTCAAAAGCAGAGTCCTTTAACATAAGTTGCTTTAAGCCTTCATCACTTAAAATAAATATATGTTTAAAAGTACATTCAATCAATTCTAATATTCTGAAAGTGTCATTTAATTAAAATTAAGCTTACAAGACTGAGATTCATAAGACAGCCAAATATGCAATATTGCAAGGTAATACATTGCATCAATAATTCTTATTCCCCTTCTGTCCTATTAAAAATTATATGTTGGTAGCAATATATGGAAGTGCCTGCGAAACTTCACAAATTTAAAAATAGCCTGTGCATTTCTGATGTATGAAACATGTATAAGTACTATGCCAATTGCCTTTTTTCCCCCTTGGGAAGGATTTTGGTCACTGACTGTCCCCCTTTAAGATCATTTCCTGTTCTGTAGTCTTTTCTTTTTCTTCTGAACTGCATTAACAACTTCCTTTAAAAGAAGGAGGGGTGTGAAGATGCTGCTGCTACTTGCTATTCCTTAGTGTGATATTTAAAAAAAAGAAAGACTATGAATAAGCAGCCATGCATGTCATGTTCCCAGAATCCTTCATCTCTAGCAGAAAGCTTCAGGAGTGTGTCCTAAAGTAAAATTGAAGTCCCCAGAGCAAAGATGGTTGAGGGCTCTGAATTTCAGATAAAGAAAGCTTTGAACTAGACAGCCTTATGCCTGCAACAGAAATTGCATCCCTCAGACAAAGCTCTGCTTCAGAATAAGTGCCAACAGACTTATTCCCAAGACAATCTATGGAGTCAATGTGCCAATGCAAGAAGCAAGCTGGGCATGAAATCGTAAACACATGGATGGAACATTAATAAGAGTGCAAGGAAGAGGAAAAATGGCTCGATCACTCATTCTGATTATAGCAATCACAAGCCTGACAAGTGGCTTGTGAGAAAGTTGCTCATGGGATTGGCAGTGATGGGAATTGTATAATATTATGTAAACCTAAAAGGAGTTTTTGTTGTTACAGAATAAAGAGTAGGTACAATTGACCCTTTATAATTAGGTTTTAATGTTAAAGTGCTCTGGACAAATTTTAAAATGACTTGAAATGTAAATACCTAAAGTAGCAAGAAAAAGAACAAGGTAATGTTTTTTCTCATTTAAAAAAAAAAGAATTTGGTTGTCTTTTAAAGCTGCATATAATAATCATTGTAAAGGTTAGCTTCTTATACAGAAACACTGCTAAACACCTTCAAACATTTCCTTTCCTGAATCTTAAAATTAGAAAACAGCAATAGAAAATGTTAGGCACTTTACTCTCCATGAGACTAAAAGAATATAACTAGTTTTCCAAACACAGAAATCTAACAATTGGGACTGATAATAGAAAACAAAAACTTATTTTCAGGCATAATCAAATTTTCCTCACTAAGAAGAAAAAGTCTGTGTTTGCATAATAGAATGAACTAAAATTTGGTTGGCTAATTTGTAGTAAAATACATAGTAGAGATCTGAGTCACATATTTAGATTGTGGTTCTTTTATGCAAATTAATGTAGCTGGGTTAATTGATTAAACTAACTAATTTAACCATGGATAAATATAGGATGCAATATAGATACTGAACACTGTTCTATTCATGTCCAGTTTGCTATGTTCTTTCTCCAGACGTAAAAAGGAGAGATATAAAACTGAATTTTCACTATTCATGTGACTGGTTGATATAAAGTATTGTCTGAGTAGGCTGTTACAGATTTCCTTCCCTTCCCCAAAATATGGATGGTACCAGATATGCTGCAGGTACCCATCAAGGATTATATTTTATAATATAGAATACACAGCAAGGCTGGAACAGGCAAAGTAGTTTGCAGAATTCTGGAAAGTAGTGTGATTGCTCTTCACCAGCCCTAAAGTTCTGGACTACAAGAAACTCAACCTCAGCTGAAGTGCATACAAAATGCTCAATTTAGCAATTGAACCTATATTGAACAGGGCCTTAGATAATATAGATAGCAGTGGTGGGTTTCAAATTTTTTAGAACCTACTCTGTAGGTGTGGCCTATTTTGTGGGCGTGGCTTGGCAGTCATGTGACAGGGTGGGAGTGGCCACCTTTTGAAATGTGGTGAAACTCATTTAACAACGCTCTTGCTTAGCAGCCAAAATTTTGGACTCAATTGTGATGATAAATTCTTTCTTTCTTTCTTTCTTTCTTTCTTTCTTTCTTTCTTTCTTTCTTTCTTTCTTTCTTTCTTTCTTTCTTTCTTTCTTTCTTTCTTTCTTTCTTTCTTTCTTTCTTTCTTTCTTCCTTCCTTCCTTCCTTCCTTCCTTCCTTCCTCCTTTCCTTTCCTTTCCTTTCCTTCCCGTTGGGTCACTGGCAGCGGTGGGCCAGATTTACTTCCAGGTACGCCGGAGGAACCCCCTCTCACCGGTTCTCTAAATTTCACCAACCGGCTCTAGCGAGTAGGTGCGAGCCTGCAGAAACCCACCACTGGTAGATAGTGCTAGCTCCAAAGCACCAGGGTCATTCACCAAAAATAATAATAATCTTTATTGTCATTGTACTAAAATTACAATGAAAATGAGTGAAACTTATTAATTCCCAGTTCTATAAATGTGTTTATTTTCATTTCCCCCCCACAAACAAATGCCAAGTTTATCCGCTATGTTACTCTATGTAACCCAGAGTAATGTTTCAATGTCTTAAACTATACCCACCTTTTTATAAAATGTTTGGCATCTTCTGTAAATCTCTGAGTTAGGTTTTCATAAATCCATGGTTGCTGGGTAATACTGTAATTTCTCATCAGGAAGCAATTTAGATGCCGAAAGTTGTTAAAGAAGAGGAATATGATTGCCACCAATGTAACAACCAACAAAAAGAAGTAGCCTACCATTTTATGTGGAATTCTGAAAAAGCCAATATAATGCATAACTTCCAAAGTTACTAGAGCAATTCCAGTGATCTGAAGGGTTGAGGGAATATGCATTCTAATTCCTTTGATGAAAACACTTCCATCCCCAGGTCTGCAGTCTCTAATGTTATTCACAGGAATTCCATAGAAATGATCAAATCCATGATTTAAGGGATGGTGGCAGAAATCATGACTGCTGTTACAATTTAGACCAAGATGCCATTTGCCTAGATGAAAAAAAGCACATAGATTTCAGATCATATGTTAGCCCTCAATAAAGATGGTAGAAATGCATATTTACATTTTAATATGAAGGTAGCAAATTGTATTTCCAAAATATATACATGAATAAAGTAATGCAATGTGAAAAAAGCAATTCCCTACGTTTTTGAATGCAAAAATGCATACAAAATGTATTACGGTGTTTCCATATAATAAACTATATGTAAATAAATTATTTTGAATAATTTATAAACAGAAGTATTTCAACAGAAGCAAGCAAAAGAAATGCAGTTTTAAAGTCTAGAAAAAAGTAGAAACTGAGAAAATATATACCCGTTTATAATGCATTACTTAAACAAACAAACAAATAATATAGGGAATATTCATCCCTAACACCCTTTGTAAGGTGGATCATCTGAATAATTTTGAAATAGACTTCAACTAAAGAGTCTTATCTAAGAAAGCCACACTCCTTTTCACTTGATTTCACAAACTATTATGTTTTGTTTTTTTTACTTTTTCTGAAATATGTGCCACTATACATTTCTATTTGGATGCATATTTTGGGCATGTGTGAATAAGCATTTTTATTGGGTCCCTTTTAGGTGAAATAGGGTGGTATATAAATCGAATAAACTAAACTATTGTAAAAGTAGAAAGATCAGTCTAGCCTTTATTATGAACTTGGAGTTAATTTTTTCTCAACTTTTCTGATGATAAGCAACTTTTATTTAATAGTGTAGACTATTGGGAGCTAAAATAAATTGGGATAGAATTAAAAGCTATCAGAAATTTTTGCTATTAATATGGCATATTTATACTGTATTTATGTTCACCACAGGCCTCAGAAACCTATTAACTAACTAAAAGCACCTATACAAGCTTAACATGTTGCCTTTTTAATATGATTTTGGACCATATAGTCACTTAAATAGTGATCCATAAATTGGGTGAAGAATTAAAAAAAATGAACAAACAATTGCATTATTTCATGAAGCTATGTTTTCATGAATATATTATATTTGCAGTGTTTTGTTATATGTGTGTGTATGAATGTTGCCAATATTCTAATGTTAACTTGTAAATCATTTTGAAAAACCAATTTAAAGATAAGCACACATATTTAATGTGAAACACAGTGAAAAATATGCACCTATATCGATCACTCTTACCTATAAGACCTGTAGAATAGCCTTCCTGTTGTAAAAGCTTTGCAAATGTTATTTCTTCAGCAGGCAGACCCCCTGAAGAGGCTGAAAATAAGAAGACTCCAAGCCGATTCAGACTAGCCATTCCTAACATAATTAAACATTTGAATATAAAAGGAGTCATTTTTATTAAATGATATATACGTAATTAAATCAACAGTAGAACAGCATTTTATATATTATCTGTGGAAAATAGATGGCATATTGATATAATACTGGAACTTTGTTTTTTTTTTTATTAGGATGAGAACAAAAAAAAGTTCACCCATATCCAGGTATTGTACAGAATGATTGAGCATCTTTTTGTGATTGAAGAGTAGATTCTGTGATCCATAGCATTATGAGCCCTATTAAAGCCTGATAGGAGGGAACAACATGCTAATATGTATACTTTTACCACCATTCCATTATTATGATAATTAGCCAAAAGCTAGCCAGATGTGTAAACTGTAGGTGGCATTATCATCCACTTAGTGCAGGGATGTCCAAACTTGGGAACTTTAAGACTTGTGGACTTCAACTCCCAGAATTCCCCAGCCAGCTATGCTGGCTGGGGAATTCTGGGAGTTGAAGTCCACAAGTCTTAAAGTTCCCAAGTTTGGACATCCCTGACTTAGTGAGTCCTTTCCAAAGACCTGGGACAGGCAGATGTTATTATTTAATAACATCCTTATCATCTTTCCTATTACCTTCTATTATTAGTATCTTATGATTATACTGTATTACTTTGTTGTTTGTATGTACACTGAGAGTTTATTCACCGGAAATAAATTCCTTGTGCATTCAATCACACTTGACAATAAAGAATATTCTATTCTGTTCATTAAAGGCATTGTCACAATATTTAAGCTGTTCCAAATAAAGTTGCTTTTTGCAATTGACCATGATTATGTCAATGCCAATGATGTTCAAGTGTTGCTCCAGTTGTTTACTATTGTTGTTAATCTTTTGAAAAAAGGAACAATGTAGTTCTCATTTTCTAATCAGTGGGACTTCTAAAAAGAAGAAAAATAGCCAGCAAGATGGCAAAATCTGCAAAGCAAAGATTTTAGAATATTTTCAACCCTGAACATTCCCAAGCACAGTAAAATTTTCATTGGAGGGAAAAAAAAGTTATGATTGGCTTTTGGTGCCTGATGCTTGGTACAGCCTGAAAATATTCTATTCTGAATGCCTTAACTGCTTAATTTTTATTCTGCTCTCGACTTTTCTCATTATATCAAAGCCTCATATACGAAATGTTGCCTTCCCTTGTATGAATGGAAATGTTGTATGGAAGCAGCTGTGTTACGAATCAGTTTTAACCGCTGGCCCTGCTGATCCTTTTGTTTTTCTGTCTCTGAAATCCATCAGATTAGTGGACCAAGACAATAGGTGGTGGCAACATATTTGGGGAACCCTTTGTCATAGGCTGGTCATGCCATCCATTCAAAAAAGCCCTAGAAATACATTTATTCCCATTATATTTCTGTTAAGGTTCTTCCTACTTTGATGAAAATTGTTTTGTGCAAGTGGGTTAATTGTGTTATGCAATGTATACATTACCCTCTTACTCAAAGTGACTAGTCAAGATTGCTAAATCTGTAAATCTGTTGTTTGATTTCTGGTATTAAATCAATTGTTTCTGATCAATTGTAATTTAAAGCTTTAAGTTTAGTGAATTTGTTCATCTAGGGATTCACTAAAATATACAATTTATTTGGGAGAAGAGTTAGCTTTTTCATGCAACTGCAATTGAAATGAAACAATGTAAAGAGCATTAGTGCAAATAAGGTATCCCTCTCTAAATTGTTTGAAAGGAAAGAGAAAAATAGGACAACCAACAGCAAGGTGGATGAACTCAGTGAAAGTGACAACCAGTGCACTGTTGAAAAAACTGAAACAACAGATTAGGAATAGATGATCTTGGAGAAAATTCTATCTATATGGTTGTTAGGTATAAAAAAATAACCTGATGGCACATAATCAATCAATCCCTGTTGCATTAATGTAGGCTTTCTCTTTGTCAGTTTGCAGGCTTATAAACTATTTATTGGTTAGATCAGAGGTGGGCAAACCTTGCAACTTTAAGTCTGAAGGACTTCAGCTCCCAGACTTCTCCAGCCAGCTTTGCTGGTTGGAGAATTCTGGGAGCTAAAGTCCTTTACACTTAAAGTTGCAAAGTTTGCCCACTCCTGGGTTAGATAGACAATTATGGGATAGACTGCATCACTACCAGATGGATTCGTAAGTGGCTGTACTCAATATTTAGTCCTCAATAGAACTAAATTTATATGGAGAGAAATATGAAACAGGGTATCCAAGGTTCTGTCTTAGGCCCAGTATTCTTCAACATCTTCATCAATGATTTAGGTGAGAGGATAGAAGGGAATCCATCAAATCAAATTTGTAGACAATACCAAGCTGGGAGGAATAGCCAATAGCCCAGAAGATAGGCTTAACATCCAGACAGATCTCAACAGACTTGAACATGGTGCCCGATCTAATAAAATTAAATTCAATGGTGATAAAAGTAAGATTTTGCACTTAGGCAAGAAAAACCAAATGCACAGCTATAGAATAGGTGGTACTTTGTTCCATAGCAGTAATTGCAAGAGGGATCTAGGAATCTTAGTGGACAACCACTTAAATGTGTCTTGCAGCCACCAAAAGAGCCTACACAGTCCTAGGCTGCATTTACAGAGGGATAAAATCAAGTTTACATGATGTGTTAATACTGCTTTATAATGCCTTGGTAAGACCACACTTGGGATTTTGTATCCAGTTTTGGTTGCCATGATATAAAAAGATGCTGAGAATCTAAAATATGTGCACATGATGATTAGGAGACTGGAGGTTAAAACATATGAACAGTTGCAGGAATTGTGTATTCTAGCCTAAAGAAAAAAGGGCTAGGCATGACATGATAGCAGTGTTCTAATATTTGAGGGGCTGCCACAATGAAAAAGGCAGAATAAGAAGCAATGGATGAAAACTAATAAAGGAGATAACCTAGAAACAAGGAGAAATGTTCTGGCAGAACAATTAACTTCGGGGTGCTCCATCACTGGGGGTTTTTAAGAAAAGGTTGGACAGCCATTTGTCTTAAATGGTATAGGGTGTTCTGCTTGAACAGAGGGTTGAACTAGAAGACCTCCAAGCTCCCTCCCAACTCTGCTTGGAAGCCCAGCTTTTTCTGAATGAAGTGCTACAAAAGTATTGTACTTTCTAGTCACTAGAAAGAATCTAGTGGAAGTGGTGCATGTACTGTATATGTATATTCCCACAAAGAGAAATATTCAGTCTTGTAATATCAATACATTAAAGCAGGGGTCTCCAACCTTTGCAACTTTAAGTCTGAAGGACTTCAGCTCCCAGAATTCTCCAGCCAGCAAAGCTGGCTGGAGAAGTCTGGGAGCTGAAGTCCTTCAGACTTAAAGTTGCAAAGGTTGGAGACCCCTGCATTAAAGGAAGGGTCTGATTCACACTAACACTCCTTCAGTTCCAAAACTTTCTGCATATAATAATTACTCATATAATATAATATAA
Source organism: Rhabdophis nuchalis (assembly GCA_039707465.1). Taxonomy (NCBI): domain Eukaryota; kingdom Metazoa; phylum Chordata; class Lepidosauria; order Squamata; family Natricidae; genus Rhabdophis; species Rhabdophis nuchalis. The sequence continues at coordinate 43,046,298 of CM077651.1, read as the reverse complement.
TTATATTATATGAGTAATTATATTATAATATAATCTCATATAATAATTACTGGAGTCAGCAATCTTACTAAATAAGTGATAAATATAACATACAGTGTATTTTCTTTGAAGAGTCCACACTCACATAGTAATTGTAAATTAAAACAATACATTCTTTTTTCATATTTAAAAGTAAGCATATAAACACTTTAGTTACCTGATCTGATAGGATATCGTCCTGTCAAAAAAGCTGCCCTACTTGGAGTGCATAATGGGGAAGCTGCTACATGATGAGTTAATTTTATGCCTCCTTTAGCTAAATTGTCAATATTGGGAGTTCTGGAAGAAAAACATATGCATTGACTATACATAAAGTTTAAATTCAGGCTACTTAAAAACATTCTTCCATCTCTGCTACCTACCCTATCAAATACAAACTGAAGAAAAAAAACATATCTATACAGAGCTTAATAGAGTATTTTTCTCTTACTTTATTTATGTGAATAACATTAAACATCAAAGCAGTTTATTTATTTGAGAATGGTCAAGCACATTGATAAATGGATCATCGTTTCAGCCTTATTTATGAAAACATTCTCTTTTAATAAGTAAGCAAAATAAAGCATGGATAAAAAAGACTGAAAATGCAACAACAATGTATAGCAAATGAACAAAACACTTAAAAAAAAAAGAAAATAACAGTCTAGTTATTACACCTTGCATGCTGCTGCATGATTTTTTTTAAAAATAGTTCCTTTCTGGAGCAGAATCATGTGATCTTATCTTTTCTGATCTTACATTATTTAAATTTTTTTAGTTCTATGTAAAATGTAAAGTTTTATGTAAAACTTTATGCAACAAGAAAAAAATTCTCAACTGAACCAAATGCTAAATAAATATTGCAAATCAAAATGTCACAATATAATATCTGTTATGAATAAATTAGCTCAAACTGGTCATAGTCAAGGTAACTATATTTCATTATGGCATTATTTTTTAAAATAAATTAATGTTTAAACAAATTATTCAAGATCAACCATACGTAGACTGAATAGGCTGCATTAGAATTAAGTACGATCTGAATGCATAGTCTAAGCCAGGGGTTCCCAAACCTGGCAACTTGAAGACTTGTGGACTTCAACTCCTAGAATTCTCCAGCCAGCTTTGCAGCTCTGCTGGCTGGAGAATTCTGGGAGTTGAAGTCCACAAGTCTTCAAGTTGCCAAGTTTGGGAACCCCTGGTCTAAGCCTAGGCTAACAAAGGTTATTTGTGGACGAGGAGCTGATTTCTGAGATTTATTATAAATATAATCCTATTGCTTGGAAATGTCACCATAAGTCAAACTAAAAAGATCATTATCTTTCTTTCTTTCTTTCTTTCTTTCTTTCTTTCTTTCTTTCTTTCTTTCTTTCTTTCTTTCTTTCTTTCCATCAGTCTGTCTCTTAGAAATTCTGTTTATATATAACACTACAGAACAAAGTGCACAGTCAGTTCGTCACCTGGACATGCATTGGAATATGTTATGGGCAAGCTTATAGATAAAAATAAGTATAAAACAGAAAGCATTAATAGTTATGCTGCTTCTGTCACAGAGTCTGCTTCAAAGATGAAAAATAGAAATAAAAACAGTTGCATGAAGCAAGAAAAATGTGAATGCTTTGTGTGCAAGAAAAAGAGTCATTTAAAAGCAGAATCTGGAAAGATAGAATGCATCAACTACAAAAGGCCAAAAATGTGAAGGCAGAAACTGATTTTGTTTCAGATAATGGATATGTTTTTCAATATAAAAGTTGCATCTCATCTTTGCAAGCTTGATGTGTTAATTCAGAAGCTATGAGTCACATGACAAATGACAGAAATGTCTTTATTAACCTTGACCAGAATAAAATGGAAAAAGCACCACAGCTAATGGGTAAATAATAGAATCAGAAGAAATAGGGGATGGTTTTCTTTACTGACCTATTTCTCACAGTGTCACCAGAAAGACTCTTGTGAAAAATGTCATGTATGTCCCTGCTCTTGAAACTAATGTTTTGTCAGTGAAGAAGCTCACAAAACAAGGCAATGTAGTGACCTTCAAAGGGGACATTTGTGTTATCTTACTTGCAAAAGCTAAAATTACAGATGAACTGTATCAGCTGAACTGCAATCCGGTGGTTAATACAGCCAAGGAGAAAAAAACATTCAAACTGCATTCACACATGGCACAGACAACTTTGACATAGAAGTCCTGACATAATAAGAAATTAACCGAGAATGACTATGCAAGTGGAATAAAAATTAATGAAATGCACCAGCTGTATAAAATGAAAAATACAAGAAAAGCCTTTCCAAAGCAGAGTAAAAGCAGAGCTGAAAAAAATCCCTCTGGACTTAATGCATCCAGATCTTTAAGGTCCAATGAAAACAGAAGAGATATTTTGTCACTTTTATAGGTGATTTTTTTCCCTGGTATACTACACTATATCTGTTATCCAAGAAAAGTGAATTACCAAAGAAACTTGAACGCTATTTAGCTTAAGTAAACATATTAAACAACAAATCTGGCAAAATGTGAAGTGCCGCACAGACAATTGAACCGAATACACAGGTGAGAACACACAGATTCTCAGAAAGCATGGCATAATATTTCAAAATACTGTACCATTTAACCCAGAACAACACGGACATGCAGAAAGAATGAACAGTACTCCATGCGAGAGTGGAAAAACCATGCTGATTGCGGGAGATATGCCAACTACATACTGAGGGGATGCAACTATGTCTGCATGCTATCTCCAAAATCGACTACCAGGAAAATCAACTGAGAAAACTCCATATGAACTGCGGAATGGAAAACTCCCAGGTTTAAGGTATATAAAATTTTTGGAAGCAAAGTCTATTGCACATTCCGAAAGAAAAGCGTACAAAATGGGATTCTTGCACAAAGGAAGGTGTACCTGTGGAATACAGTGAATCTCAAAAGGGATATTCTGGTCAAGGTTAATAAAGACATTTCTGTCATTTGTCATGTGACTCATAGCTTCTGAATTAACAAACCAAGCTTGCAAAGATGAGATGCAACTTTTATATTGGAAAATCATCCATTATCTGAAACAAAATCAGTTTCTGCCTTCACATTTTTGGCCTTTTGTAGTTGATGCATTCTATCTTTCCAGATTCTGCTTTTAAATGACTCTTTTTAAGACACAAACAAGGTAACCATCAGTAGAATTGTAACTGTTTTTTTTTTTATATTGAAAAAGTTTTATTGGTTTTACATTTTTTAACAGGATAGGGTAATGGTTACAAAGAAATTTTGAGAGCATTCACGTTAGAGTCGTCGGACCTTCCGAGACCTCAAAATACACAATAAAAAAGTTAACATAGAAAACATTTTCCATACCACTACAAGATGAAAGCAAGTACATTTACCTAAATTCTCCGTTCCATGCTGTCAGACATTTACAAAAAGTCCAGATAGAAATATTATGCAAAATTGTTCAAGAAAAATCAAGGCAAAGTTATTTTTTTGATCTAAGTCTTTTGGCTATTGTATCTTCTTTCTCTCCTCCCTGGCCCCCCGTAGGCGGGGCCGTGGCCCCCTCCGTCCCCCCTGGATCTTCCCCCAGGACAGAGGAATATTTTTTAAGAAAGGCAGTAGAATTGTAACTGTTGATGTAACTTTAGTATGTTCAAGATTTCAAGAAGTAACACAAACATTGCAAACTGAGGGAAATTATGCATCAGTGTCACATGAAGATAAGAAACAAAAATGGAAATAGAAATCAAAGCAAACTACCCAGATATTGTAAAAGAACAAATCAGGTCACAAGAGGTTTGAATCAGAATTCAATCAGAGCCACCAGAAGCAATAAAAGCATACTAGCCAAACATCTTGTCTATGTTGCTTGTGTAGCATTAAAACCCAGAGATGGGAAGGAGAAGCCAAAAGAGACTGCAGCTACCATCTTGTTTCCCTAGCGCAGCTGTAGCCAGAGCCCTAGCAGTTCCAGTGCCAGTCCCTCAGAGAGTCAAGACTGAAGCCGCACCAACAGCGCCAGCTCTGTGGATAGCCAGGACAGCAAGAAGATGAAGAAGAAGGACAAAAAGTACAAGAAACAGATTTATAGAACTAACATCCAAAATGGAACTAATATAAGGCATAGTTGTTGACTGGAGATGTTGGAATACATTGTTAGAATGTATAATTTGCAACTACAAAAGTATTCATCCAGTAGATGGCAGTGTTTGTAAATTTGCTAGGTATAATCTAGGTATATATACTCTGTGTTTTTGTTCTGAGTTTCCTGTTACAGTTAAACAGTTAAGCAGTAAAGGTCCATGGTGACTGTGCACTTCGTTTGTTCTGTGGGGCTATATAAACAGCATTTCTAACTCACCCTTCCTTTCCTTTCCTTTCTTTCTCTTTCTTCTCTCTCTCTCTTCTCAGAAATATTATAATGAATTGAATAGATTCCTTTTTCCATGTTTACCACAATGAATTTATTTTAATACATTTAACATGTATTTGTAAGATATGTATTTCACAAACCACATTTTAATAAATTGAGTTTGTAATCGGTACATCGATTTTCTCTCAAATATTAAAATTAAAATGAAAAAGCAATATCAACTACTTGTTGATTATGCTATTGTGATTTTTACACTGTATAGTTTTAAACATAGCAATTCCACCATGCAGTAGAGATATTTGTGGGCACTTGCATGCATCAAACAAAATAACCAGAATGTTGTAGATTATCTATTTAAATAAATAACACAGATAAATAACTAAGAATGACATAAAACCTTAGACTTGTATTTCCATAGCATCCCAAGTCTCCAATGCCAAGGTCATCAACCATGAACAAGATGATATTGGGCTTTGAAAGTCTTTCATCTATAGCACTGTTGGTTGGCCACAGATAAAGCATCAACTGGAAAAGGATGATCATTCTTCTGTGTTAAGGTCGAATTGCTTTTGTGGCACCTGTTTCATAAAGAATGTTACTTCATTGATGAGTATAATCATTTGACTTAGCAAATACTGTGAAAACAAAGCCAAAAGCAAATAATGATCTTTGTGGCTTTATCACGCTATATATATAGAGAAAACTAAATGTTACTAAAAATAAAAACATACCTTTCATATACACACACACACGCGCGCGCACACACACACATACACACACATATATGTTAGTTAGAGACCAAGATAGATCTATTTCGAGCTTATTAGCTCTCATCAGTTGGCCATACCCTTTACTGGGATTCGAACCGGGGCTGTAATGCATCTCAGGCAGAAGCCTAGCAATTCAGCCTAACCAGCTCTATCTTATTGCATCAGCTGAGACAGGAGTATTTAGTATAGATAATTGTTTTCACAACTTCCTGTTAGGGCCCCATTAAGGGAGGAGACATACTGTTTCCTTTTCTGCCTTTCGGCTCATCACCAGAAACCATCTAGACAGAAAGTCATGAGTTCGTTGTGTAATTTTTTAATATGTGTGTTACGTTTTTGAGCTGATCAATAAATAAGTCAGGGAGACTAGTATAGATCTATTTCGAGCTTTTTAGCTCTCATCAGCTAGCCATACCCTTACTGGGATTCGAACCGGGGCTGTATTCCATGCCAGGCGAGAGCCTTAGCCATTAAGCCAGCCAGGTTCTCTTCCTGCTCAGCTGAGACAGAAGGATAAGTATATATAATTGTTCCACAACACCCTGTTTGGGCCCCAATTAAGGGAAGAAACAGTATGTCTCCTTTTTAATAAAACTAACACACATATTAAAAAAAAATCCACAACGGAACTCATGGCTTTTTGTCTAGATGGTCTCTGGTGATGAGCCGAAAGGCAGAAAAGGAAACAGTATGTCTCCTCCCTTAATTGGGGCCCTAACAGGATGTTGTGGAACATATATATACCGGTATATCAGATTTAGAGATGATGTATCACAAATTCATTGTCAGATGAAGCACAGATACAAATAAACAAGTGAATTGCAGTGTAAAGGAGATCTGCATTAAAATACATGCCATCTGGTGTGAATATTTCCATCTGGTAAAGGTATTGAGAGAAAAAGGTAGGAAAATTGGCATTTATAAATAATTTATTGACTAGCTCTGTAGACTCTGAACAGATGAACCTGATTCCAGTATTTTACATATTTAATATAAAGCACCATCGACTGGAAACATGAAGAATATATTTGACAGTATTTCAGTAGTTTAAGCCCAATACTGAACAATCCTAGATTTATTTAAACTCTTAATAAATGTTCTACCAAACATTATGAAGCCACTTCATTTTTTTCAATCCACTCTAAAGTTTCAGAAGAGAGACTTATTTCTCCCTGCTCTTTGTTCAACGTGTGTTGAGTGCAGTCAGGCCATTCCATTCATTGTGGAATAACACTATACTAACGTGATGATGTGATTGATGCAGCCATATCAAAAGAAAAAGGCATCAGGAACATGCTACAAAATAGAAAAACTCTTCAACTAGGTTAAGCCTCAAGAGGACGAGTTGACTTTAGAGACTCCATAACGACACCACAGAACACAAAACGAAATTGCATTTTGAAAGGTGCTTTCATTGTCTGCAGGTATTTATAAATGTGAATTTAGATCCTCAATGGTTCCTGTAACCTCTTCAGAGAGATGTGCAGTATCAGCCATCAATAGACAAGTGGAGATAAACCACATTTCCAGACCATTCAAAAAAGATAATGTTTAAAAAATCCTAAAAAATTATAAAAGACTGAAAAACAACCTCTCTACCTGTTTCAAGCAGATGAGCAGGGATTAAACCAGGGGTTCCCAAACTTGGCAACTTTAAGACTTGTGGACTTCAACTTTAAGACAGTCCACAAGTCTTAAAGTTGCAAGTTTGGGAACCCCTGGATTAAACAAACAATCAAACAAACCAAAAACAAAAGCCTAATCAAGGAACTATCCAAGGAAAAAAACCACACTTCCATCAACAGTGGCAGGACAAACAGTTGCATATAAAATGGGGAGCAAATCCCCCATACATTAGCACTGATGATGTTACATAGTTGGGCAATAAAAAGATTTGTTCACTGCCAATTTATAAATTTACCATATTTATTTCCGTTAAAAAATTTTTTAAATCCTTTTATTTTTCCATTCCCCTCAGATATTTAACAATACCTTGACATGTCTTAAATCACGCCTACTATTATTGTCTCACTTATTACTTTCCTGTCATCCCTTGATCGCTCCAGAAGCATATAACAGAGGTAACCCAATTTCTTCTGTTGAACAGGCTCATTTATTTTTATCCTCAACTGATTGTGATAGTTGTCACATTTTGTTAGTTTCATTCAACCGAGTAGACAAACATTCTAGAAATGCTCCCTCTGTAAATGGGGAGTATGCACATTTTGATTACTAGCATAATAATTAACATATAATAAAAATTAAAAAGGAATTATCACTATCAAAAACAAATATATAATAACTACCCAGGCTAAATATTTCATTATCTACTTTTATCTACGCTGTCCCTAAATCTCTAAGTAAATGCTTGTAAAGAATTAGCAGTTGTCTTTTAGAACAGCGGGCACGAACTGGTGGTCTGTGAGAAAATTTTGGTGGTCCACAGAAAAATCATTCACAAAATCATTCACATAATTATTCACATAATTCACATAATTATTCACAGTGCCTCCAGGCACTGGTACATGGACTTTCATTCCTGCAGGTCTTCCCTCTGCTTGGAAAGCCTATGCTCGTAGTCCTCAGTGAGGTGATTTTGCTGAGCCTCCTTCTTGGTCCGATTCAATTTGAACTGAGCCAGCTATTTTGCCATCTCTTTCTCATGTTGGCTGCTTACCTCCAACAACTGCTTCCTATTGGGGCCCTAAGGAGTCCAGGCAGATGAGGAGTGGCTGGGAGGGGAGGGACGAGTAAAGGCTGGCAAGATGCCCCTTGACGCGTGAGTGACATCGTTGGCCATGCCCACCCAGTCACATGACCAACTAGCCACACCCACCCACCCAGCCAGCCATTAGGCAGATCATATTAGTGATCCGCGGGATTTAAAATTATGAATTTGGTGGTCCCTGAGGTCCAAAGGTTTGGGGACCCCTGTTCTACAGAGATTTCCAGCAGTGCTATTTCTCCATTCACAGAAGTTAAACAGTATACTTTTACCAGCTCACTTTCACTACTTGCTGTTTTGCTGTTGTAAGTGCAAATATATTTTAGAAACAAAAAGAAAACTAAATACTTGCAAAATTGTGGCCTATTTCATTTGTATATTATTAAAAATATGCTGTATAAAATAAACCGAGAAGGTACCTTTGTCTGCTTCAGCGTAGTATGTATGTATGTATGTGTATGTATACACACACACAAACACACACACAGACAGAGGTATATATAGATCTACATCTATATATGTTCTATATTTGTGTACAGTACAGATGTATATGAATATGCATCGATGCATATGTATGAAATATATATACAATGAGTTAACCATTTAAACTGATATTGTAGATTAATTAAGAACAAGCAATACCATTCAGACATTTTAAAAAATCAGACATCTTTATCATGACAAAATGTCAATTAATTAATTCAGTTTATTACAATCATAGACCAGAGACCAGAACAAATAAAAACACTCAGTGAATATCCAAAATTAAAAATTCTAAAATAAAATAATAAATAACAGATAAAATCTATCAATTACACATGGTCTAATTATACTAAAATAACAATCCATATAGTGTGAGGCCCATAGCCAGTTTAATACTAAAATGCAAAGGAATAAGCAGTGCAAAGGGTTTGCCACATTTGTTGTATGGAATAGCTATGGTGGATTAGACACATGTTTCCAATTATTGCAAGGATATGTTCCCCCCCTCCAAATATCTCTGTAAAAGGAATATCAAAGGACTTTGTGACCAATGGTCTCCACCTCTCCTGAGCCACAGGAACAGTGTCTTTCCGTCAATGGCATCTTTTTATATTTGCCATACAGGTTGGCAGAAACTGGATTGTACCACTGGCTCCTGTTGACAACCCTTTTCTCACTAACATGAAGTCTTTTTTATACTTGCCACACAGGATGGGCGATGGAAGCACAAAGCACTGTGTGAGCGAAAATGCTTTTGGAAAGTTTGCCGACTCCAACTGTGTATGGTAACTGTCTGGAGTAATACTATAGCTAATGGCATCTGGAGCCAAAAACAACGCAGCTTTCCCTAAGCCCATTTGCCTTTCGATGTCCTCTACTCATTGTCACAAGGTTTGTTTTACTTGGTCGTAGTCCAACTTGAGGCTGGTTTGGCAAGGTTGGACTTGACGATCTTGATCCACGGCAAGAATAAATTGTTTTGGAGGATTAATGGAGCAAGGCCTTGCAGAAAGAAGTTAAGGTTCAGCCAGATATTTAGAGATGTTATACAGATTCTTGCTTTGACTTTTGTCAATCCTGTCTCCAGGTGCAGAAGTGCATATGAGACACAATGCAGGATCTGGAGAATTGCTCTAATAAATTTGGATCGAACTCTTTCCAATGGTGGGGGGGGGGGGAAAGCTGAGGGTCTGAGCAAGGTCTCATAAAGAAGCTGTGCTAGCAATTTGGCTAGAAAAAGCTTAATTGTGGCAGGAGCATAATATCATCTCTTTGGGCAGAAATAATTAAGGATGACACTCACCAATCTTTGGCCCAAGGCAGTCGCATATTCACCATGTACTTTTCTTGAGCCAGTGGCCTGGATGACCACCTCAAAGTATTTGAAGATGGTTACTTGCTCTATGTATGACCATTTAGAAACCATGAATAGAGTTTTGGCCTTTTTGCAAAAGCCATAATCTTTGTTTTCTCATAATTTATGTCCAGTTTATTGTAATTACAATACCGGATGAGGGCTCACAAGGATCTTTTAAAGCCTACTGGTGTCCTGTAGGGCAGGGGTCTCCAACCTTTGCAACTTTAAGTCTGAAGGACTGCAGCTCCCAGACTTCTCCAGCCAGCAAAGCTCCAGCAAAGCTGGCTGGAGAAGTCTGGGAGCCGAAGTCCTTCAGACTTAAAGTTGCAAAGGTTGGAGACCCCTGCTGTAGAGGATCACAGTCTCATCTGCATAGAGCAGCAGGGCAAGGCTTTAAAAAACTATTTTTGTGGTTTATTTAACCATTGTACCATGTTGTTTATATAGAAGTTGAAAAGCAAGGGGGGCAAAATGCACCCTTGTAAAAAACCCTTTTGAGTGTTAACTGACTTTGAGAGGGACCCTTGAGGGTTGTTTTAGTACATAAGGCACATAACAGATGAAGACGCCTGTGGTCAATTGAAACAGTTTCCAGCTTCTCTCGTAGCTTAGTCCTGGTAATCATATCAAAGGCTGCCTTGAGATCTATAAAGTCGGCATATAATGATACAGAAGTATTTGTATTTTTCAATAAAATGATGGACAACTAAGCACTGATCTGTGGTTCTTCTCTCCTCTCTAAGCTTACTCTTCAGCGATCAAGTTCTCAAGATCCATCCACTCCTTTAATTTATCTTGGAAGTGTTAGGTGATTATATTTAGCAAACCTATTGGTCTGTAATTGGCCGTCATCTCTCTTTCCCTTTTTAAAAATTGGGATAACAATTGCCAAGCCTCAGTCTTCTGGGACATGGCCAATGGAGTCGATATAAGTGAATAGTGTCACCAGAACTGGTATCCACCACTCCAAATTGTTCTTTAATAATTCAGCAGAAATGAAGTCAGCTCCTCAGGCCTTCCTAATCCTGAGTTGGCCAATGAGAGATTTAATTTTGGACTCTGAAACTGGGGGCCATTCAGGTAAATCCATCATTGTATACCTTATACTCTGGCTGGAGGGGTCTTCATACATTCTCCAAAAGTGAAGTTCCCAGGTTGTAGGAGGTATATGGGTTTCTAGTGGGGTATGAATTCTGTCAGAGTGACTAGCTATTAGATGCCAGAATAGAGAAGAGTTCTTTTGCTTTGCTGCCTCAATAAGCTGTTCCCAGGAGCGCCTTGTGTCATGTCTCTTCTTAAGAGCAATCAACTGCTGAAATTGTTTTTTGAGTGTAAGGAGATTTTTAAGAGTTGGTTTATTGCCATTCCTAGTCTTGCTTTTGCATATGCCAAGGTGAAAGCTTTCTTGGCTTCAGCACAATCCTTGTCAAACCATGGTTTGGAGGTGATGCAGGGCCTCTTAGCTGAGAAGTTACAGTCTAGTGCTAGTAGTGGCTATAGCTTATGAACTATGTTTTAATATATTTCTAGTAGATCTTGGGAAGGGTTGGCTGATATAAAGACTGAATTGATTTTTTTGAAGGATGTCCTCTGATAGGGGTCTCCTCACCATTTGGTCAAGTTGTTGGGACCATTTGACCCAACATCTTGTTAGGCCTGCTGGAGAAATGGCAGGAATAAATTGCTCCCCGAAGTGCATGTGTATACACAAAGGTAGATGATTGCTTTCTAGGTAAGGTAGGAGTTCAAAATTTCTGCATAATGTAATAAGTCCATAGAAGTTAGGATATAATAAATGGTGCTGGTTTTGGACCCTGTCATAAATGAAATCTCGCCAGGATAGTCACCAGCCCAAGAGCCGTTGGATATAAAAAAGTTAAGTTTATTTGCCACTGATATTTGATGTATAATGTGTAATAATCTGGTCCCAATCTAGCATTAAATCTCTCCCTAGTAAGACCCTGGCATTTGGATAATCAATGATGAGTTTACTAATATAGTGTTCCAACTCCATCCATACTTCAGTGGTTTCAGATTTTCTTAGCAATGGTGGAAGATAAACATTAATTATTAAAAGTAGGACCGAGGAGAAGGGCCATAGCACGTGTTTTAAAGGGGCAACAAGTGAGGGATCTGCTCTTCAGTTGGTAGAAATAAATATACTCAGCCCTCCTTTCAGTCTTCCTGGACTTTACAGCTAAAAGATTGGTGACCATGGAAGCCAGTAAGTTTGATATTTTTTCAGAATATGAGACATGACAAATTAGAAGCTTTTGTAACAGCCCCAGAGTGATAAAAATGATATATACAACAGCTAGATAGCTTAGTGGTTAGAGCACTTCCTTTTGACACTGAAGACCAGGTGTCAAAGTAAATCCCAACTCCCTCAAAAACTCAACAGAATTCTGGAAGACAACATTGGAAGTCAACTCTAGGACAGCTCTCAAAAGTAGCTCTGAGGTTTAGCATATAACAAGATGATGAACTATCCCTGTTTCTGTTCTGTGTAGGCTTGCACTCCCTTACCCATATAATCACAAGGATTAGGTATGTTTACAAGTTCAGGACTGTAACCATGATCACCTTCTCTACAAGGACGATATCAAGGTGCATGCTAAGAGTGAATGGTCACTCAATCAGATGTCACTGTATTAAGCAAGCACCAGAACACTAAGTGGTGCAAGTATATCTCACCCACCTAATTTGTTGTAACTGAGAAGGAAAGCAGAAAAACTTTTAAAATCCGTTTCTTTTTTGCTGTTGTTTTGTATTTTATAATATCTGTAATATATACAAACAATAATAAGTAACAATACAGTAAAGTCCCTAGTTATTAGATTCACAACAGAAACCTTAATTTTCAATTCTGAAGTAAAAACCAGTTCCAATTGCAACCCATTGTGTCAAGCCTATCATTTTGGTTTTATTACATGTTTATTATTATGGAAGGTTTCTCGTTCTGTACTAAGTGATCTTATTTATTATTACTATCCTATATCCTACACCTGTAATCAACTTTTTCATAGGTCGCAAACAACATCTGGTCTTCAATCTACTGAATAATTGGGGCCATAAATTTATTGTTCTAATATGGAAGAACAAGTCTCTTAGCAATAGAATGGCACAAAGACTCTATCTCCCTTATCTATGTAATAGGTATGTAGGCTTTTTTTAAAAGAAAAAAATATGGGTGTCCAGCAGTAATAAATCTTCCGCAAAGTCAGAATAATACATTGTAATTACTTTTTCCCAGAAGGTAACTTGAGGACATTGCAAAAATGTGTTTTAATGAAACCTCATCCTCATTGCATTTCCAACCATTTAATGATTTACTAATGAGAAATCTCAAATATGGAATGGAATCCACTCATCTCATAATATTATTTTATTGAATGTGCCATAGTCTTAATATCAAATTATTTGGATACAAGCATGTTGACAATTTTTTCTTGTTTAACGTTTAGTCTTTAAAATGTACATACTGATTTGAGTTCTTTTTGTCTCATAAGTTTCATTTCTAATAATTTAGGTGTCTCTGAATATATTTAACATGTACTTCTAGCATTGCTATCTATCTTTCTATTGTTAAGGATAAAAGAATTTCTTTCGTTTCATTCAAAATTATTATTTAGTGACTTTAGGATTTACAACTTTAGGATTTACAAGAATTGGTTGTCTGGGAAATCAGATTATGCAGCCATTCTAGGAAGGTTTACATTTGGACAGCAGAAAGGTCATTATCAGAAAGCAAGCTCCAAGATACTGCTTTCTGATAATGACCTTTAAAGCAGGGGTCCCCAACCTTTGCAACTTTAAGTCTGAAGGACTTCAGGTCCCAGACTTCTCCAGCCAGCTTTGCTGGCTGGAGAAGTCTGGGAGCTGAAGTCCTTCAGACTTAAAGTTGCAAAGGTTGGAGACCCCTGCTTTAAAGTACTGAATGTATATTTGAAATGCTTTCTTTTGCACTCCTTAGCAGTATCTGACTAATTCTTGGTTTATATTCTAGGCTGTATATGAAGTCAAAAAGACTTCAGGAAAAGGGAAATGGCAAACTTCTTCTACAATGTTGCTAAGAAAATTGTACAGCTAGGTTTATAATGTAACCAAGAACTAAATTCAGAATGATGGATACAAATAATGTTTACCTTATTCCGTATGAAGCTGCTTAACTATTAAGATAATTTTTACAGAACATGCTGTCCCAAACTCTCTAAGAAACATTCAGGTGGAATATATATCTACCGGTATATATGTAATCTAATCTGTATCTAATCTACATTTGTGTGTGTGTTTGCAGTTAGGATAAATCATTTGTTATTTAGGGTCTTCAAAGTCAGAGGAATGAATGGTAAAGAAAGAGGAATGACCTTGTTTATTATTTCATTTGTATCCCACCTCAAGCAAACAATTCTCAATGTTTATTATTTAACTTGTAGCACAGAAGATATTATGTAATCAACTAAGGCTCATTTCCATACTGTACAGCCAGTCAGCTAGCCAGCCATGCTTCCTAAACATGAAAGCAAGGTAGTGGCTTAGAACTCTTCCTACATCTTGAATCTCAGCACACTAGCTGTTTTTCCACATCAAAGAATACAGAAAGGAAGGAGACACCATTAGAGTTTGCTTGTAACAATATCTCCAGATCACACACTTGTTGAAGAAACTCAGGAGCAGCAGTAATAGTAGTATTCAACCATCATCCAATCTGAACCATGTTTATGTCCAGTTGAGGAAATAATAACGAAGAGCACCCATCAACAACAGGATACCATCAAAACATTTAATCTATTTGCCATCAATCTTCTGAGAAATCTATAATGTTGAGGAAGATGAGGGAAAAGAGAAGAGAAAGAATCGCAGCAAGACAAATGGATTCAATTAGAACAATTGATGAGCAAACCATTGCAAGAACTGAAGGGTCAGGCCAGGTTTGTCCCAAAGAAGATACATTTAACTGATCAGTAAGAGTTGGCACTAACTTGATGGCAGATAATCAAGCAAGCAAGCAAGCAAATCAATCAATCATCGGTCACAAAAAAAGGATACAAGAAAAGCTTTCTCAATATAATTTTTCCATAGTGATATGCTCAATGAAAATATTGGCTTGGTTTCCGGTTTCTGGAGGTGACGGACGTGTTTTTAGACACGTCCGCCGCTTGCTGAGTACATAAACAAATACAGTATACTTTAAGAAAGCTGTCTGGATCCAGTTCATCTTTGAATTCTCTGAAGAAATTTTATAGACTTAAAATAGGTTTAAATCATAAATATTGACAGTCCTGTACTTACTCTTCTCTTGGTTTCATCCTGAGGAAGCTCCAATTTCCTTTCCTGTCTGCATCTGGCAGAAATTACTAAACTTTTTTTTTTTATATTGGCCTGTTGTCCTAGTTATTGGCCTTCTCTCATTAATACTGTTTTTTGAAGTTTACATACTTTTGAAAATAGTGCAGAGTGTGATCTCTCTGCAATACTCATGTCAGGCTTATATGTATATTACCAGATAATATTTATTATAGAAAATGTTTATTCAGCAAATGCTTCTTATAAGTTATTAGTCTGAGCGATAGAGCAGGGGTCTCCAACCTTTGCAACTTTAAGTCTGAAGGACTTCAGCTCCCAGGCTTTGCTGGCTGGAGAAGTCTGGGAGCTGAAGTCCTTCAGACTTAAAATTGCAAAGGTTGGAGACCCCTGCTATAGAGGGTCAAGATTTCAGTAACTCCATTTTGGAGAGACCTATTGATCATTCATGAACTTAGTTTCTGGGGTAAATTATTTTATTTTATTTTATTTTATTCACACCTTAGGTAGGATTATACAGTTTCTTTTTCAATTGAGTGGGACTAGTAAAAGAAGCAACAGTGTTTTTGAATCATATAATACTCTGATATTATAAGCTCATTAGGCCTTATTTCTGTTATTCTTATTTCCTGTAAAAGTTAATGTTTAAGGACTGATAGTTACTAAATAATAGTTATGTCAAAACAATAGTAATTATTTGTTAAAACAATTCTACAACTAGACAAGCCAGGATTATTATATTTAGTTGCAATATATTAATAGAAATCTCTAACCTTTTATGTAAAGAGAGATTTTGATTTCTGAATACAAACTGATAAAGTCTTAGCTTATATCACAACAGATTTAACTGTGGTTGAAAATTAGAAAGCATGACTAACTAAAGTACAGGGGAAAATAGAAGACAAGGAGAAAATCACAAAATATCAAAATCTGAAAACAGAAATAGAAATAGAAAGCACTCAGGGTTCCCTTTAAAAGAACTGACCACCAGAGTGACCCATGGGGGCCAAATTCCTTTAGTGGTCAGCCCTTTTGCTCTAAGACTTTTGTCTCTGGGGACTGACTGAGAAAGGACTGTCTCAAAATCCAAGTAGGATTTTGGTATGGAGTGTTTGTACTGTAATATGGGCCATTTGCAGCCAGCTCCCGGAGAAACGAGGATTCCCTCTTGCTTCTAGGAATTGGCTGCAAACGCTCCATGCTTTTTCAGGCAGCCTCCAAAAACGAAGGGAGTCCTCTTGGCAGACAGCAGTCACTTGCAACCTTCTCTGCCAGCATTCTTCTTGATTTTTGGTCACTGAACAAAATAGTTGTTAAGTAAGGACTTGTAGGCTGATGCATTATGAAGTCCTAGGTTCTTGGGAAACTCAATGCTTATGTAGGCCGACACCCACTAAAAAACTGTCCAGTGTGATTTCATCTTTTAGTTTTTTATACAGTATATAACTCAACAGATATTTGATATTAATTCAAATATAACTTCAAAAAATTAAAACTCCGTCTAGTATTATCTCACAGTTTGCCAAACACACTCATTTGTATTCATAGTTCCCAGCTAATATTTTTGGCATGTCCTCCAATTCTAAAGCGAGCAATTTAGTAGGCTATTTAGAAATTGTAACTCATCAACATCATTTATAAATATGCCTGATCAGCATTTTTTTTGACATTCTTCAGAATATTGGGAAGAATCTCTACATAGTGGGCATTGAAGAGGAGGACATTCTAATTATCTCAACTCTCCCAGTTCTACAAATCATTCTGTACATGTCTTATTTCTTGCCTCCAAAAATAGCAGGGAGAAAAGCATTTAACTATATCAAAGCCCTGAATGCTGAGACTTTTAGGTAGAGTTAAGATATACTGCTGGCCTACTGTACACCATTTTAATAGTGGATATCAATAAATTAGGCATTTCATATAGGTACCTATAGAGATCAATAAATTTAGGACCTCCCATTCAATCGGTTTTCAGAATTCACTGCTTCAATGTAACACAATCATTTTTCTAATCCAGATAATATATAGATTATCTGGAGAAAGTGCTAGAAATTTTAATTTCAGAATGAACTCCTTTCTTTATATAGATTGGAAACCATAGTCAAAAATGGAGGGGACCAGTTGCACAGAAAAATAGAACATCTTTAGCCAATTTGTAAAAAGAGCTCTTCAGGTATAAGCCTCTAATTTCACCACGCAAGGTTGCCTGGGGCACATATTGCAGTATCTAAAGAACTGATCTTAAACATTTAGCCTGAATTCCTTCTAGTGGTGTGAAGTCATGAAAGGATCCAAACTGAAGCTCATAACATATTTTCACTAAAAAGTGGCTGATTGTAATTATCACCTTCAAAACTTGGGGATTTAAAGCTATCAACTGCATTTCCCTGGGCAGTTTGAGAAAGAATATTGCATGTGTCTTTCTGCTATTAAAAAATGGCGTGTCACTCATATAAGTCTTAGGTCATTTGTAAAATTCATAACTTTACTTTTTAAATAATTAATAATCATTTCTTTTTAATGTAAGATCCCAAGGCTCTGCCAAGTCCAGCAGGTACCCTGGAGAAAAATGACTGCATCACCCAGATACAGTAAGACTTTAACAAAAGTTTCTTGATCTTAGGAGGGTGAAAAATGAAAGCATTTAAATGATTATCCAGTATTAAATGTAACAGTTATATAGTACAGAACCAGAATGCACTCCTACTTAACTTACTTTTGGGTATTGACAGCACTTATTAAATATACCTGCAAGCTGCATCTAACATTCCTTGATGTATTTTCATATAGAGTTCATATTAAAAATAGCAGGCAGTCAATTATAAAACCTCCAGCTTTTCCCACAGCTTACTGTCATGAATAGAACTATGTGCTGCCTTTAAAATCAATAAAAGGTATGTGCATTAAACTAAGTAACAGGTAGAATATATCTCTACTGGGTGCTGTAAGATTAAATACTGATCTAAAATGAATGTCCCTTCTTAAAACTTGTCTGTTCCTCTACTAGAATATGTTCCTGTTCACCTTAGTCCCTATTTCCCTATATATCCCTAGCATAGAATTTACTTATTATATTGAGCAGAATTTACTTACTATATTGAGTAAGCCTCTACTTAGCAGAGTCATCCTTCTTTTAGCAATAGCACTTAAACTTATATACTGCTTCACAGTGCTTTACAATCCTCACTAAATGGTGTGTGTACAGAGTTCACATATTGTCTAAACACCGCTCTATCACAGTTCTTTCGTGTTTTTTAAAGATGACTGCCTGGGCAGGTTCCTGAAGTTTTCTTGCCAAGACTTTCTGAAATGGTTGGCCATTAACGTCTTGGGCTGAGAAAGAGCGTTGGCCAAATGTCACCAGCTGACCTTATACCACATTTTTCTGAATTTTCCATTTTATTTAGAAGATTAAAATACAAAATGCAAAAGAAAAAAATAATGTTCTTGTCTAGTTTTGTTTTGTCTCTATTATTTTTTCTTTCTTTTAGACCCCCTGGCTTTACTCCTATAGCAGGAGTAGCAGAGTCTCAAATTGTAGCACGGAAGAGGTTCCTTAAGCTGAGTTGACCCTTAATTTTTCAATATCTAATATTGATACTGGGGCTAATTCAAGAGTTCTTTATTAAACAGCTAAAACAGGTTGTCCTGTGACTGTATCTGCATATATTCTTTCTGCATATTTTCATAATCATAACAGATATAAAAGCAGTGTTTTTAGAATATTCACTGTACTGTCCAAAAACAGGCAGAATCTTAATTTCTTATTGCATGAATTAAATTTATTTCCTAATATCTTACTTCTTGTACTTGAGTAGTTATAATACTCCTTGGAAACCTCTGTAATCACATGGGATTCTCATTAATTTTATTCATTTTATTACATGCAGTAAGTGCTTTTTAAGTTCTTAACACAATATAAGTTGAATCATGGCTCTAACTTGTGCTAGGACGTTATATCAATCATTATTCATATCTCTTTTTGTAATTACTATACTAGTATATCAAAGTTGTCAAGGTTTAAACAATGGATTTTGTAGTATAAGGGAGGAACCTCTGAAGCTGTGTGCTCCTTTGTTCCTTCTCTACTCAAAGACCATTTATCATGGCAGATTCTTTTAATGAATGGAAGCCTGGGGCCGATAATGCACTGAGTTTGGAAATGGTCATTTATGAACTGGAAATAATCTCAATAACTTCATAACAGAGCAGATCACATAAAGTTAGTAGGTAATTTCAACTGGATGCTCATTTGTCCTTGAGAAATTAAATATATTGATTATCTGGACTATTTATTTATTTTTTATTTTAATCACATTTATATCCCGCCCTTCTCCACGAAGGACCCAGGTGGCGCACAGAAATTTAAAAACATACAAAACAATAAATACAGAATTTAAAAACATATTAAATTACAATCCTATGCTAAAATCCAAATTAAAATCCCCAGTTTAAAACTATCTAAAATAGCCCCGACGGGAGGTTAGGCTAGGCCGGCTTGCTGAAAGAGATGTGTCTTTAGACTAGGCAGAATATGTAGTTTGACTGCATATTCTTTGACCATTTGCTCTGTTTCAGAAGCAAGAAAGCAGTTCTGAAATCTAGCATATTTCTTACACAAGTATTAAAATCACTAGCATTCATTATAAATGAACAGATCTCCAATTCATAAATAGATCTCCAACTCAGCATGAGGGGTGAAGACAATCCCATTGGAGGAATGTATAAATCATTCAGAGCATTTTATAGATAAAATATCTACCATTGATATTGCTTAAAGATAGAAGATCTAATAAGCCTCACATTCAGAATAGTGGGATCAGACCATCGTCATTCTTCACCTTCCGTCCTCTGTTTCTGCTTTAAGATTGAGCTTATAACAATGCATTACTATCTCATTATTGAATAAGGTTTCCTGGATCTATAATATGCCACAGGAAGATACGAAGTTGAGAAAGATATCCTCCTTGCAATGCTGTCCTGCAACATTCCAGCTCAAGACACAAATCTTGCACTCCTCTTTTCCTCCTCAGTTAGTGATGATATTCTTGATACCTAGTTTCTTCATGTTACATTTTGCAGGTGGGTAATTCAGATCCAAGGCCACTGTAGCATATTAATATATTATGATGCTGTTAACTCCATTAAATCCTCTGTGGGAGAATTAAGGGTTAGCTGCTATTGCAGTTCCAAGCAGCCTTCCTTTAATTATTTAGTTCTGAAATGAAAGCATTTTTTCTTTCCTCAGGTATACAACTTATATTTTGCTTCGAAAGGTTGTTACATTTCTAGGCCTATCCTCTTCTGATAATGAAGTAGAAGTTCCACTACACACTACAGTACTATTAAGCGTAGCCCTAATATGCTAAATAGGCAGCCAGACTAATTGCAAGATTTTCTTCTCTTTATCATTTGCTTTTTATTTAAAAGGCAACTTACTTTCATCAATTAGCCTTATCTGTTAAGCCCATAAGCACTCTCTCCCTTCTAAGAAAGTTTATATCACCAATGTGTGCAGCCCATTATAAGAGCTAATGAAGTGCTGAGCATATCATTACCCCTTTCCTTATCATCCAGTTATACAATTCTGATTTCTTTTTCTAGACGGATGGTCTTGATATGTTCTTTAACTCACACACACACACACACACACACATATATATGTATATATATATGTATATATATGTATATATATGTATATATATGTATATATATATAAAATTGAAAACAATTGATTCCTTACAATCCCAAAGACATGATCCAGCTAGAAAGCCAAGGGATCCACAAAATTCCATGTAAAATCTGCCCTGCCACTTACATACGACAAACCAACAGAAGGATAAGTGCACGTATCGCAGAACATAAAAATGCATTAAAAAATCACCTTAATACCTCATCTCTTTATCAACATTTCAAAACTACAGGACATGACATTGACTTTCAAGGAACTAAAATGATCTCCAAGGCGGAACAGCTCAACAGGAGAATAATCAGAGAAGCCATTGAAATAGAGAAGCAATCTAACAGTATGAACAAATGTGACGACACCTCCCGCCTACCAGACATCTGGAAACCAGCACTGACCAACAGACGAGCCCCACCCTCCACCCAAGCCGTTGAAATTCAAAATAAGGAGAAACATACAAATAAGACCAATCAGCATCAATCTACCAATCATGATACAGCTGCACAACCAATCAACCCACTCACAACAATAGTCAGCACTCCACACACACCCCACCAAGATTTAAGGAAGGGCGACACCTTCGCAATCACAGACCGAAGCCTGAGGATGGCAAGTGAGATCTTGCCGAAACATTGCAACAACAATTCCATGCTATATACATGGGAAAACACCCGAGGATGGCAATACCAGCATATCTACACCCGTGAAAATCTACAAAAGCGTATGTATGTATGTATGTATGTATGTATGTATGTATGTATGTATTTATTTTTTTATTTTAATCACATTTATATCCCACCCTTCACCACGAAGGACCCAGGGTGGCGCACAGGAATTTAAAAACATACAAAACGATAAATACAAAATTTAAAAACATATTAAATTACAATCCTATGCTAAAAACCAAATTAAAATCCCCAATTTAAAACTATCTAAAATAGCCCCGATGGGAGGTTAGGCTATGCCAGCTTGCTGAAAAAGATGTGTCTTTAGACACTGGCGGAAGAGGCGGAGGTCCGAGATGGTACGCAATTCAGGGGGTAGGTCATTCCAAAGGGCAGGGCCCGCCACAGAGAAGGCTCTTCTCCTGGGTGTCGCCGGTCGGCATTGCCCGGCCGACGGCACCCTGAGAAGGCCCTCTCTGTGGGAGCGGATCGGCCGAAGGGATGTATGGGGCAGGAGACGGTCTCGCATATAATTAGGCCCCGAGCCATGGAGCGCTTTAAAGATGGTCGTCAGACCCGAAAGGCCACAGGAAGCCAGTGCAGCTCGCGCAGGATCGGTGTTATATGGGAGCATCTAGAGGCTCCCGTAATCACCCGCGTGGCTGCATTCTGGACTAACAGTAGCTTTTGAGTGCACCTCAAGGGAAGCCCCATGTAGAGAGCATTGCAGTAGTCGAGTCGGGATGTCACGAGAGCTTGAGTGACTGTGTGGAGGGCAGCCCGGTCCAGTAAGGGGCGCAATTGGCGCTTCAGGCGTACCTGATGAAACGCCCCCCTGGCCATGGCCGCCACATGGTCCTCCATGGACAGCCGGGAATCCAGGAGGACAGCCAAATTGCGCGCCCTCTCCATGGGGGCCAGTGTTTCGCCCCCAATGGCCAGAGTTGGAGTGATCTGGCTAAACCGGGGTGCTGGAAACCACAGCCACTCAGTCTTGGATGGGTTGAGCTTGAGTTTGTTACTACCCATCCAGATCCGTACGGCCTCCAAACACCGGGACAACACCTCGGCGGCATCATTGGGGTGGTCTGGGGTGGATATGTACAGCTGAGTATCAGATGATATCCCACCCCAAAACCACGGATGATCTCGCACAGCGGCTTCATATATGTGTTGAATAGGAGAGGCGAGAGGACCGACCCCTGAGGAACCCCACATAAGAGGGGTCTCGAGGCCGACCTCTGCCCCCGTCAACACATATTGCGACCGACCAGAGAGGTAGGACGAGAACCACCGTAAATGGTGCCTCCCAGCCCCAACCCCCCCAGTCGGTGCAATAGGATACCATGGTCGATGGTATCAAAAGCCGCTGAGAGGTCTAACAGGACTAGGATAGAGGAATATCCTCTATCCCGCGCCCTCCAGAGATCATCAACCAACGCGACCAATGCTGTCTCGGTGCTGTGACCGGGTCGGAAGCCGGACTGGCGCGAGTCTAGATAATCAATTTCCTCTAGGTGTCGCAGAAACTGTTGGGCCACCACACTCTCTACAACCTTCACTAAAAAGTGAAGGTTGGAGACTGGACGATAGTTTTCTAATAATGCTGGTATGTATGTATGTATGTTAGATTTTTAAGGGCTGATTTAATAAATAAGAGACCAGGATGGATCCATTTCGGGCTTATTAGCCCTCTTCAGCTGGCCATACTCCTTCTACTGGGATTTGAACCGGCACTTTCCAGCATATCAGGCAAGCCTTTCTATGCCTTGAGCCATCCGGTTTCCCTGATTACATCAGCCATTTACAGGACTCTATTAATGAGAGAATATTTTCACAACTCCTGTTAAGAGGCCCTTTTTTAAGGGAGGAGACAAGCTGTCTTCCTATATATATATGTGTGTTAATTTGTCATAATTTTCTTGATTCTTCACAATTTATGGGATTAAAGTTTTTAGTATTTGAAAGCCAAAAGCAGCTGTTGCTAATGAGTGCTTTAGCATTTCCAATGCATGCATGATTTCTTTTTGCTCAAGTAGAGCAAAAGGTGGATCCGTTTTTTTTCTTCCATCTACTTGAGTTCTTTCAATCCTTCATTCAGGAAGGGGGAAATATTAATGTACATCAGTTAATAGCACATTTCCTTCATTTTTATTAAAATGCCCCTTTCTCTGCTGCAAAAAGAAAAAAAAGAATTCAAACCTGAGAATTGAAATTGGGGAAAGTACAGAACTAATATTGTTTATTGGCTCAACTATTGCTGTAGAGGTATATGAGGAAGAGGAATGCAATTAATCTGCCTTGTTATGCTACATCAGAACTTCTATTTTATGTTATTTTGCATCGTTAATGTTCTTCTTTGCATCCTTGCTTACCTGATTGTTTTCCTCTTACTCAAATTATTGCTCTTATGTTCATATTTCCCTTTTTTTTTTTTTTTGCTAAGCATCAAGTTATCTAAAGCAACAGCCAAGAACTACAAACTACCTCCTTAAGATAAACATGAATCATACAAAGGCTTCTGAAAATGTTCTACTAATGAAAAGAAAGTCTCTCTTTCGCTGCTGTTGGAGATGATATTTGGCTTTATACCAGATGTGTCCTCCACTGGATCATTTTAAAAAGCTATATACCAAGTTTATTGACCATTTAAAAAAAATATTCCATCTATAGATGAGAAGGGGAATTCAAGAATAGGCTAAGAAGTGGAATACTGTAGATGGAAGAGAGTCAGTAAGAAGGAAAGGTAGATAGGCCTAAAATAACAATAGGACTTAGACTTATATACCACTTGGTGGTGCTTTACAGCACTCTCTAAGTGTTTAGAGTTAGCATAGTGCCCCCAACAATTTGGCTCCTCATTTTACCCAGCTCAAAAGGGTGGAAGAAGGCTGAGTCAACTTTGAGCCTGGTGAGGTTTGAACTGCCAAATTGCAGGCAGCTGGCAGTCAGCAGAAGTAGTCTGCAGTACTTCACTCTAACCACTGTACCACCATGGCTAATGGTGTGGAAGAACTTATCAGCAATATCCAATAGTAGTGAGAAAAAGAAACACCTGATATTTATATATTTAGAAAGGGAATAAAATAGAGAAAGAGGTAATGCAGTGAGACTGAAATCAGGTTAGAGCAGTGCTTCTCAAATAGTGGGGCGGGCCCCCCAGGGGGGGAGCGAGGCTCCGTAAAGGGGGGCGCGTTTGACCTCGGCAAAGGATTTAATTTTTTTTAAATTTCTAATGCACTTTAAATCTTTTTTGCTACAGTTAATAAAGCTATTCTTTGTTGTAAATTGATCCACATTTCTTTCTTTTTTTATTCTCTTATACGTTAATAAGGATACAGTGTTATGCAGAGGTGTACTTATAACAATTTTATAGACAAATGATACTATTTACAGTCGCGCGGGGGGCGCGAAATGTTTTCTTCTTCCTAGGGGGGCATGACAGAAAATAATTGAGAAGCACTGGGTTAGAGAGCTATTATGTGTGTATGTGTGTGTGTGTGTGTTTGTGTATCTATCTATCTATCTATCTATCTATCTATCTATCTATCTATCTATCTATCTATCATCTATCTATCTATCTATTTATCTATCTGAAACTGAGATGGGTAGTACCTAAATTTGATAGCTATCAAATACATACATACATACATACATACATACATACATACATACATACATACATACATACATACATACATACATTTATGTACGCATGTACATACATACATGCGTACATACATACAATGAACATCAATGCCTCCTATTACTAATGGATATCTAAGAATATAATAATTGCACAACCTCAGTAATTATCTTCCATGCATATATGTATTTTTCTAAAATGTAGTTTTTTGAATAAAATGTATATATGACTCATAATAATAAAACAAGCATAGAGTACTGGTGATGTGCTACTTAGGAGAGAAAAATGAATATGAGTGTTTATATATCTAATATGCTCTATTATTGTTAAATATTTTTAAATAAAACATATCTGTTAAACTGGAAGTATGGGAGGATACATTTTATAGTTTAAACCTTGGAGGCGCTAATCTCTTTGCACAGATCTGGAGAATCAATTTAAGGCTTCAAGTTTATCTGCAATAAGCAATTTAATCAAGTTGATTCACACCTGAAAATCTCCCACTAAATCCAGCTAAGTGTTGAATATGAGTTTAAGTGTTTAAAGAGCTGAGATTTGTTGACAAGCTATAAGCACTCTCAAAGAACAACTGATCGCAATCTGGTCAAGTCAGACTTTTTTACCAATATAGGAATAACATAATGTATTTTTAATTTACTCTGATTGTGTGCTACTTCATGTGATGTCCATGGTCCAAGTAGCAGTGGACTAAGTTTACCAACTTCTGAATATTGTGACTTGCCTCAAATCAATCCTGATATATGAGAAACTGAAAACACGCCTCATTGAGCTTCACAGTTGTATTAGGAATGCCACATCTGGAGAAAAATAAGGACAATAATCCAGAGATTTTTTAAAGTCAACAGCTGGGCAAAAAAAAAATTTGCTGACTTTTTGAAGAATTATTTGGTTAGATAATTGTACACAGGATAGTTGTTTGTTTATTTATTTATTTTTATTTTTCAAATTTATACCCCGCCCTTCTCCATTGTTAGGACCCAGGGCGGCGCACGGGCATTATTAAAATCATACAAAAAACAATATACATTATTAAAAGCATATTAAATTAAAACCCGTGCTAAAAAACCCATTTTAAAACCTGAAGATTAAAATTTATGGATAAAAGTCAGAAACGGGGGGCTATACTAGGCCGGCTTGTTGAAATAGATATGTCTTAAGACGTTGGCGGAAGAGGCGGAGGTCCGAGATGGTGCGTAGGTCGGGGGGTAGGTCGTTCCAGAGGGCCGGGCCCGCCACAGAGAAGGCCCTTCCCCTGGGGGTCGCCAACCGGCATTGCCCAGCCGATGGTACCCAGAGAAGACCCTCTCTGTGGGAGCGGATCAGACAAAGGGATGTATGGGGCAGGAGACGGTCTCGTATATAGCTAGGCCCCGAGCCATGGAGTGATTTGAAGATGGTCGTCAACACCTTGAAGCGCACTCGAAAGGCCACAGGCAGCCAGTGCAGCTCGCGCAGGAGAGGTGTTATGTGGGCTTGCCTTGGGGCACCCATAATCACCCGCGCGGCCGCATTCTGAACTAACTGTAGCCTTCGAGTGCACCTCAAGGGGAGCCCCATGTAGAGAGCGTTACAGTAATCCAGCCGAGATTTATCAGGATAGATTATTGTTCACACACACACACACACACACACACAAAACACCTAATATAAGTGTGACAAGAATTACCATTTTCAGTTTAAAGAATTTCTAAAACAAATATAACATATTCATTTATATACTCTGATTCTAAAATGAATATACCACCGAGTTTGATTTTAAATTCAATTAAAATTGAATTAAATTAAACCAAAATTGAAAAAATGCTGTGTTGGAAAAAATATCCACCTTGTTCAGTTCCAAGCTGGAAGACAGACACTGGAAACATGAAGGCTGATTGGAAAGATGGTTTGATAATGAACAGAACCACCAGTATTTATGGTTGTAGTGCAGCTGACAAAATGGGTTTTTTTTTATAACTCCTTTGGGCTTTGTATTTGCTTCCTGTTCCTGTGCAAGAACATGTCCTTTAATATTCTATTGGCTGTTGTCAGAGTCCTATGGGGCCATGTAGGGGTTATCTACGGGTCATAGCTGGCTCTACCTGATTCAGTTGTCTCAGCTACAAATTTTCAGTTTTAATCACAATTGACTTCTGTGGATGTTACTTCATACTTAAGTGATCAGTAGAGGGGGAGTGCATAAGTGCACTAATGTGCCTATTGTATCTGTCATTGCATTTTTATTTTCTTATTCTTGCTCTTGTTTTTGTTTGACAAATTCCAATGAATGAATGAATGAATGAATGAATGAATGAATAAATAAATAAATAAATAAATAAATAAATAAATAAATAAATAAATAAATAAATAAATAAATAAATAAATAAATAAAGGCAATACGTTTTGGCCAATATTTTAATTATGTCTTTTAAAAGCTTTCTTTTAACTTTTATATATTTGTTTTTATTTTGGCTGTACACCACCCTGAGTCCTTCGGGTGTAGGGCGGTATAAAAAACCAATAAACTAAACTAAACTAAACTAAACTAAACTAAACTAAACTAAACTAAACTAAACTAAACTAAACTAAACTAAACTAAACTAAACTAAACTAAACTAAACTAGGAAATGCAAATCCTAGTTGCTTGTCTGAGTTAATCAGGTTAACCTCTGGCTTATTGTTTATCTGAGCTCCCAGGTGAAGTTTGGACTGCTCTGGGGATGATGCAATGAAGGGACTTTGGACTGCTCTGGCTGCTTCTAATCCTATCATTCTGCCTTTGTTTCAAAATATTCTGTCTTGAATGGATTACCAAATGTGTATTTCTGAAAGGTGGCCTCCTCAGTTTCTGCATAGGGGCTGGTTTCTGAATAGGCTGGTCCAATATTTCTTAATTGGCACAAAACATCTGCTGGCGCTATTAAGAAAGACTTACTTATTTTGGAGTATAAGATGCACCTTTTTCCTTCAAAAAAGAGGCTGAAAATCTGGGTGCGTCTTATACATCGAATATAGCATTTTTTTGCCTCCTGAAACCCCATCCCCTTCACCAAAATGGCTGTGCATAGCTTGTAGGAGGCTTTCAGAGAGCTCCTGGGGGCTAGGAAGGGAAATGAGCAAAAAATAGGCCATTTTTTAACTTAATTTTGCCCCCGCAGCCCCCAGGAGCACTCTATAAGCTTCCTAATGCCCTTTTTTTGATGAAAAATGGGCCGGTTTTTTGCTCATTTTTTGGGGACCCCTGCTCCCCAAGAACACTCTGCAAGCCTCCTAAAGGCTATTTATTCCCTCTTTTTTTGAAAAAAATGGGCCATTTTTGGGAGGTTTGCAGAGTGTAAAAACCTTTTTTTTTTTAATTGCCTCTTCAAAACCTTGGTGCATCTTATACTCCGGTGCCTCTTATACTCTGAAAAATACAGTAATATTTAGGGAAATATATGGCTCTATGATAGATTTTGGATAAATTGCTGGATCCAATCTGGGTCGCTCACTGGGCCAGAGATTTAGTCTTCAGAGCTTTCAGACTTGTGCTGGAGCTCATCCTCAGGGCATTTCTCTTTCACCAGAATATTCTCTCTCACCTTCTGGTGAGAAAGAAATTTCCTCAGGATGGACTCTACCATGAGTCTGAAAGCTCAGAAGACTAAATCTCTGTTTCCAATGAACAACTCTGATTGGATCCTGCAACACTATGATGGGACACGTATATTTGCCTTCGTTCATCGGTGATAACTGAATCTCATATAGAAATATTCAATGCAGTTTCAGTTTTACTGTTCAAATATGTCAATCTGAATATATTTTGGCTGTCTTATAACTGGCTTTGTCCAATAATTTTAAAACAAAGATTAAATATAGCTATATAATTATTTAAATTGTAGCTAAGTACATATTTCATTCAGAATTATTCAATTTGTATCTCTCTGTTCCTTTTTGCCAGTCATTTTTTGTTGATCTGTTTTATTATAGCCATTAATGGACAAGCTCTTAATACTTAAATTTCATCAGTTTCTTTCAGCAGGTTTCTGTTCAAGGAAGATTATTTTTTTTTAAATTCCAAGTCAAAAAAGCCACCCAGTAAAATATGAATGCTTACTTCTTGTTTTGAACATTAGTTAGGTCAAATTACAAATCTAACAATATTATGTAATATATTTATTTAAGGAGCTTATTTTAGAACTTCAAGTTTGCTGCAGAGGAAATGTTAGCAGGAGTATTGCCACTTCACAGAAAAGCAATCTCCACATAAAAATTACACATTTCTTGAAGATATTCTTTTTGAGTTTTCAATGGTTTAAACGTTGAAGAAGAAATCAGAACTTCACAGCAGGAAAATACTATTCTTAGTAATCCCACTGGTTTTTCCTCTAGATTTCAACAGCTATCATACTCAGTTCCCTTTAATGTCTTTTCCAGCATTATATGATAGAATATTTCCAGTGCTCTTACAGATTCTAATCTTGTCCATTTAGTATGATTTTGGTTTGCAATGATGTACTTAAATATGAAACTAAATAGTATTGCACTGTTAGCATATTTAAAAATTTGGGATAGGCCTGACAAATACTCCTTTATTATACAGATAGTCCTCGATTTATAACCAAAATTTCTGCAGACAGCTCCCTGCAGGCCAGTGCACCCAGGTGGAAAAGCTGCTCCAGGATAACCAAAGGGCCCCTAGTCCTGCGATTACTACAGCTCTGGAATATGGGACTAAGTTTCCCACCAACGTCAGCAAGCCGTCAATCTGCCCGTCTTTCCTTCACTCAGATTGATTAAGCTTCTTGAGAGAAGGAACTCAAAATAGGTTTCCAGGCTGTGGGCCTGGACCAGGCGCTTTCTCTGGGGTCTCCCACCCAGAGGCCTCTCAGAAGCAGACAGGTAGGCCCAAAAGGCAGCTGAGCCTTCCCTCCATAGTTCACGGGATTTAAAATTATGAATTTGGTGGTCCCTGAGGTCCAGAAGTTGGTAACCCCTATTTTAGAGAGCTAGGCCTTCACAAAATGTGTCAGCTAGCAGGGTAGTGAATTTTTTTTTGGTCAAAATCCAAAAGTGTCAATACATTTCTATCCTGCTTCTTCAAAATCTAACTTTTGCTTCCATGTATTATCACAAGGAAAACCATTGCCTGCATAATTCTCATCTCTGCAGGTATAGATAAGACTGCTACAGCAAGGGATAGTCTGTGGTATATTTCTTGGGTGTAGTGGTTTTTCTGGTGATCCCAAAAGCAGAAGATATTTTCTACTTTATCTTCGTTGTCAATTTTAGCTGGTGGTTGCATTTATTATAATTACTTTGCTCATCTTTGTATTTAACCTTAGTCCATTTTTTTCACTGTGGTCTTTAATTTTCAGCACCCAGTTTACCAAAGCTTTAACATTTTATATAACACTTATTGTACTTTTTATTTTGCAAATACCAACTTCTTTTTCTCTCTTTCTGAACCAAGAACTGTTTACTGATTCACAGGGTGGATTTGATTTAAATCACGATTTAAATCATGATTTAAATCACTAGTAAAAAAGCTTGATTTAAATCATAGTTTTCTACATAAAGACTAATTCTTGCTGGTATAACTTATAATATGCAAGTAGATGAAGATTTTTAGAATAACAACTTTTCATATTAGTTTTTTTTATCCCCAGTTTAATAGGTTAATCATTCATATTTGGACAACTTTTCTGTTGTACTTAGGAAGGAGAAAAATTACCTTAATAATAACAATTTAAATAGATTTATTCAACTGAAACAATAACATTACAGCATATGTTATTTGCTTAAACAAATATCCATGTTTGTTAACTAATTTGGCTAAACAATATATATATATATATTTTAAGAAACTTAGACTTTCATTTTGTAGTACTGCTTGTCTGCTTGCCCCGTCCTCCTCACACTTAGTTTCAATTTCTTCTTGTGCAGATCTATTCCACTCCAAACAATCAGAAAAATATTGTTTCTATTCTATTCACTGAACTTCTTGAAACTTAGCACTCAAGGGGTTGATTCTGTATTCATAGGTTTGTAGAAGTTAGGATTAAGGTCTTTTTTTCAACTCTGTTCATGTTATAACGTTTTTGCTGTGACGAAGAGGCATGACTCAAATTCAGTTTTGAGAACTGCAAAAGTAAACCAAGCATCTGTGATAATATCTTGTAGGCAGAGAAACTGCCCAATAATCTTACAAAAATCTCTGGAAGAGCATGACATTATGAATGGATTAATGGAATTTATTTACCAAAAAAATTAAACATATACAGCCTTATTCTACATAATTAAAAAACTATTCTTTATTTCATGACGGAATAACCTTTGGATGGTAATATATTTTCCTCAAAAAGCATTTTATGTAAAAAAAATTCAATTTAAATCAAAAAAATCTGATTTAAATCAAAAAAATCCTTTTTTATTATATATATTTTTTAAAAATCATTGGTTTTATCCACCCTGCTGATTCAGTGCTAAAAATACTTCTAGAAAGATACAGTATAGCTCTCATCTATGAAATGCTACATTGAAAAAAGCATTTGAAATATCTGCTTTGCAACATACAGACATGAAAACAAAGCATCTTTTTAAAATAATTAAAGGAACTAAGTTTTCCCAACCAAATGAAGTGGCTGTGGCACAAATTGTTTTTGAAAATTCATCCCAAAGGTAGATGAATACCTAAACCTGAACTTACCAACTACTCTTTCAATTAAATATAACTTGAATTAACTTCATTCCTTGTCCAGTTCACTACTGCCCCTAAATTTAATGAAAGATAAACAGTTGTCAGTGCATTGTGTTATGAATATGAACATAACACATGCATATTTTCTATGGGAACAGAAAACATTGTGGTACTTCCATATAAAAGTTCTCATAAGGTAAGAAGTATAAAAATAATACTACCCAACCAATGGATCTTTTGAATGCAGAGCTAAGTTTTTTTTTACAGAGGGCAGAGAATTCAAAGAAAGGGAAATGGTATCACAAGATAATTCAGAAAAATCATTTCTCAAATGGTATAAGGATGATGTCTGGAACCAGAAAGTATTCTGAGGGTATTTTAGCTAAAGCTAGCAATCTACCTACTTTTAAGCAATATCTTATATTAAAATGTGTGGCAGTTAAGTGAAAAGATTTACATTTGAACGTAAGTTGAAATAAAACGTATACTTAAATAGCGTAGCTCTGTACACTAATATTCACTTCAGGTTATTCTTGATAAGCAAGTAGAAAACGAAAAAGTTTAATAATAAAACCATATAATAAAATCAAAATAATGGGGGTAACATAAGAGGCTGGACTTGGAGCTGGTCTTAATTTCTAAGGTGGAAAGTCACTTCATGATGTAGCACATTGCTATAATTCTTTTCTCATGGTCACCATGAGTTGGTTAGTTGGTTGTTACAGCAAGAAGAAAACAGAAAAAAATAGTTTGCCCTAAGATGCATTGTGTATCTCACAGATTATCAGCAGTTGCTTTATTTATCTATAAAACAGTGTTTCTCAACCTTGGCAACTTGAAGATGTCCGGACTTCAACTCCCAGAATTCCCCAGCCAGCGAATGCTACAAAAGATCATCCTGAGTTGAGCACAAAATGTAATGGCAGTCCTTATGGAGTGATCTGGCCACAGATACTCATAATTTTAATCATTCCATAGTTGATTTGTTGTACATGGGACTGGCTTGAATTGGCAAATATAGTTGGCCAATTGCTGGCAAATCAGCACAATATTGATATGTAGGAGACACAGTGGCTGCCAGTTGGTTCGCAAATGCAAATAAAGTGCTGGCTATTACATGAAAAACTCTACTGCTACAGGCATATCCCGCCCATCTCCTTACTTGTGACTGAGAAGACATACCAAAACTTTCTAAAACTTTTTCTTTCTGATTTTCTTGCTCTATATTTTGTTTGGTGTTTAATATGCAGAAACAAGAATAACAAGTAACAATACAGTGGACACCTTAAGCATTGAGTTAAACACCTTTATTGCATAACAAATATGATGTAAGTTGCATTTATTTATGCAAAATTTAAACAATTCTATACTTATCAATATTGATATTTTAGATATAAAAGGTAATGATCATGATTTTTTTCTTTATCTCTGAAGATTTACTTGTTTTATACATAAATACGTATGTACAACACAGTAAGATATAGAAAAAGAGAGGAGGGAGGGAGAAAGAAGGGAGGGGGAGAGGAAGGATAGCAGAGACCATCCTCCTTAAAAATACAGGGGATGTTTATGCTCAGTAACTCAGCAAGAGGATGGTAATAGTTCCAACATTCTGGAATAGCCTCTCTTCTATCTAAGATTAGGATGTTCCATTTCCAGATGACTTTTCAGAAATGAGTGTATTTTTTCCAATAGGTGCTTAAGACAGCCCTCCCTGCCACTCTCTCTCTCCATTCCTCCTTTCCGCTGTTGTACATATTTAGGTATAAAACAAATAATACACTATGTTATTTGAGTACTATGAAATTTATACAATGTTATCAGAGATTATTAACACTAATCTTTAACTTAAATCTTCAGAGATGAAGAAAAAAATCATGAATATTACCTTTACCATTACTATTATTAACATTGTTACATGATATTTTGTATTTTCACATTTTCTTTTTTGTTCTGAAATGTAAATTGCCTAGAATTTTGATAGTAGGTGGGATGCAAATTCATATACGCCATAGGCAGGCCTATTTACATGCATGCATCCATAAAATAGTTAATTAACAAAAAAAGTAATAATTTTATGCCACTACAGTACTTTTAAGAAAGGTTAATTAGTTCTGATAAATTCCTAAGTTTACATCTTTCTTGCCCTAAGGGAAATGGCTTTGATTGAAGGAAAAATAAAGAAAATTCTTGCTTCCATTGAAATTATACATATGCAAACACATACAGGCCCTTGACAACTGTAATAAATCTGCATGTTGTTCTCAAAAAGTTTCATTAGATCTAGTAGAGACTAACCGATGGAGTAGTCTTTTATATTATACTGTATTTTACACATATCCAGAGAGGGCCCTTAGTGCCACCTCTGGCATGCATGTCATAGGTTGGCCACCACTGCAATAGGGCATATTCATAGTAAATTATCACTCACACAGTTAACCCTAATCTGATCTAAGTATTCCATCTTTGAAATGGTCTTTGAAATAAAAAGTACAGTCTTACTAGTGATATCCAGCTTTGTTCCCTGCAAAAGGAAAAGTTTCTTCCGGTGCCCCAGTATTTTTTTATTTTTTAAATTCCTCCCTTTTAGGAGGAACTTTCCAAATTTAAACTGCCATTGCTTGTAAGTTAATAGCATAAAGCAGGGGTCTCCAACCTTTGCAACTTTAAGTCTGAAGGAGCTGGCTGGAGAATTCTGGGAGCCGAAGTCCTTCAGACTTAAAGTTGCAAAGGTTGGAGACCCCTGCCATAAAGCCCTTAAGGTCAAAGCGCTGAGTTCTCCAGGATTCCGATGCTTATGTAGAAGGACAACAAGGAGTTTTAATGCTACTTATTTTGTTTTCCACCTCGGGCTAAATCCTATCTGAATGTCTTTTTCTGTCCACAGTGGGTGTATGTTACATTCCTGCTTTTGAGAGTGAAACGCCAGATTAGATTTCCAACGAAAATGTTTTCTTAGAAGTCTTTTGGAAGAAGAGAGACCCAACCAGGCAGTTTTATTCAATACCTGTTTTTTTTTTAAGATGTAGTGCAACACCTGCAGATCAGTCATGCTTTTTTTTTTTTTTTTATATTGAAAAAGTTTTATTGGTTTTACATTTTTTCTATAGGATAGGGTAAGGGATACAAAGAAATTTTGAGAGCATTCACGTCAGAGTCGTCGGCCCTTCCGAGACCTCAAAATACACAATAAAAAAAAAAAAAAAGGATTTTTCATAACACTACAAGGTAAAAGCAAGTACATATACCTAAATTCTCAATTCCATGCTGTCAGACATTTACAAAAAATCCAGAAAATATTATGCAAAATTGTTCAGTAAAATCAAGGCAAAGTTATTTTTTAGATCTAAGTCTCTTGGCTATTGTATCTTCTTTTTCTCCTCCCTGGCCCCGAACGGGTGGGGCCGTGGCCCCCTCTGTCCCCCCTGGATCTTCCCCCAGGATAGAGGAATATTTTTTAAGAAAGGCTTCCGCCTCAACAACTGTTTTAATCCTCACTCTTCCTCCTTCCCAGAACACCAGCATCCCTTCGGGTGTCACCCACTTGAACCAAATCCCATGATCAAATAAAATTTTAGACAAGAAGGAAAATTTCCGTCTTGCTTCTCGAATCTTTCTAGGAATCTAGTCATGCTTTTTATCTGTTGAATAACACAGGGGTCTCCAACCTTTGCAACTTTAAGTCTGAAGGACTTCAGCTCCCAGACTTCTCCGAGCTGAATTCTGGGAGCTGAAGTCCTTTATAGATTTAAAGTTGCAAAGGTTGGAGACCCCTGGAATAACACACCGCTGCCTTCCTCACAGGACTTATCCAGGACAGTGTTCCTCAACCTTGGCGAGTTTAAGACGAGTGGACTTCAACTCCCACGCTGGCTGGAGAATCCTGGGAGTTGAAGTCCGCTCGTCTTAAACTCGCCACGGTTGAGGAACGCTGCTCCAGGACTTTGCCTTTTTTTTTAACCAGAACAGTAGAAAAACCCCACGCAAGAAAACGAAGAGATATGTCTCAGCAACCACCCACCCACCCGTGTCTCAACAGCTGGAAGGAAACAAAAGCGGTGCGCATGTGCGGCGGAAACTACGACTTTTTCCGCGCTCTCGCTTCCCGTCCGCCTCTGCCCTTCGCTGCCCCCTCCCCCCCCGCAAAGAATGTTAATTTGCCGGAGTCCGGCGAAAGTCCAGGCGACAGCTCCTCCTCCTCCTCCCCGAAGCCACGCCCCCTCTTGTCGCCGTAGCGCGCATGGGCAGAAAGGGCGTCCTGCCTAAGCTCTGCTCTGGGCAGAGACCGCGCTTGCAGCGCAATGGCTGCGTCCTTGTGTCACCCGCTGTCGGCGCAGCCTGTTACTCACCTGATCTTTGACATGGACGGTCTGCTTCTGGGTGCGTAATTTACGCCCGCTGTTTTGCATCCGCCAGCTGGGCAGTCCGGTTCATGGCGAGAGAAGGGATTAGGTCTGTGCTCTTGTTGCAGCAGGACGGGAGCCGAGTGCCGCTATTGCCTGGCGTTGTGTGCCGGGGCACGGCGTGCAAAAGGCGGCGTTGCAGCCTGTGGTTTCCTCCCGCCTCCTTGCTAGTAACTGAGCTTCTGAAAACGGCCAACTGCAAGCGCGCACACGCAAACACAAAGCCAACAGGCAGGCTGTGATTGCTTTGTTTGTGGAGTCGTCGCTCCAAACTGAAAATTTGCTGGTTGCACAACGTGGCATGACGATAACAGTCCTCCTTTCTACCCTCACGTGGACGCTTCAGATCGCCTTCACGTGCATAGGATACTGTCTAGAACAGGGGTGGGCAAACTTTGCAACTTTAAGTCTGAAGGACTTCAGCTCCCAGAATTCTCCAGCCAGCAAAGCTGGCTTGAGAATTCTGGGAGCTGAAGTCCTTCAGACTTAAAGGTGCAAAGTTTGCCCATCCCTGGTCTAGAAAAAAAAAAACAAGGAGCAAAGAGTTGAAGTCTTTTTAAGACAAATGCAATCCTTAGAGATAAGATGAATGGGCTTTACAGCAATTTTAACTGCCTTATTGTTTAATAAAAAGGACTGTAACTACAGCTAACTTTGCCCAGGATTGCACTGATTTTTGATTGCAATTTTGATTCCTTTAATTCAGTGTTTCTCAGTGTCAGCAACTTTTTAAGTTTTACAAACTTCAATTCCCAGGATAGCTGATTGAGGAATTCTGGGAGTTGAAGTTAACACGTGTTAAAATTGCTGAGGTTGACAAACGCTGGTTTTAGCTGAAGTGGAAAGATTACTGAATAGCATCCGCTGACATGATTTTGTCATGTTTTTGAAGCCAGATCTTAATCTGTTTATTCAGAAACAAGTCCCACAGAAAATAATTATTCTTCAGTAAAGGGCAAAGGACAGGAGCCTTGGTCCTGTCACAAATAAATACCAGGAGTAACAAGATGCCTCTTAATATTATCTAGAAACTTTATAAATGAAACATTATTTCAGCCCACAATAAAAATAATTGTATTTTGAAGTCTGCATAGAAAGCACTGGAGAAATAACTGGCCCTCCTGCTCTTCATTACATTAAATGCTCTTCATTACCTCTTCATTATATTACATTCACTTTAGTGAATGAACTTTCATAGGAAGTTTTTTTTTTAAAAAAACAAGCTTTCCATAGAATAATATGTTGCAACTTGAGAAAATAAAGTGCCAAACTAAAAATATTGTGCAGCATTGAATGTATAAGTGTATATTGGTGACAAATATTAAAATGATACATATTAAAGTACAAATTTGAATGGCATTTAGTATAGTCAGAGGGCTCAGATTTGATCATGTTAATATAAAGATCTTTTTATCTATAATTCTGTCTTTTTTCTGTCATCTGTCTATTTACAGGTAGTCCATAGATCACAACTGAGCCCAAAATTTACATTGCTAAGTGGGGCATTTGTTAAGTGAATTTTGCCCCATATTCATTGCCACAGTTTGTTAAGTGAATCACTGCAGTTATTAAGTTAGTAACACAGTTGTTAGGTGAATCTGTCTTCCCCATTGATTTTTCTTATCAGACAGTTGCAAAAAGCAACCTCATGAACACTGCATAAATATGAACTAATTGCCAAGTAATTGGATTTTTATTGTTTAATTGGGGGCTCCTGCAATGGTTGTGTGTAAAAAGTGGTTATAGGTCTCTTTTTTCAGTGCCATTGCAATTTCAAATGGTCACTAAATGAACCTGTATTTATTGGAACTGTTAAGTGCAGTAAATAGAGTTTGAGATCTTAGTTAAATAAGGCACTGATCTACATTATTGGGCCTTCATTCTTCAAATCAAATATTTTATTACAGACCAGCTTCTTGTGATTAGATGTGAATATTAGTTATACAGTAATATTTTTACACTGTTGTAGTTACTGAAAAAATAATTTACAAACATTTATAGTTTTCAGACATGCTTTAAAATACTGTTACCGGTG
This sequence comes from Rhabdophis nuchalis, assembly GCA_039707465.1. Taxonomy (NCBI): domain Eukaryota; kingdom Metazoa; phylum Chordata; class Lepidosauria; order Squamata; family Natricidae; genus Rhabdophis; species Rhabdophis nuchalis. The sequence continues at coordinate 43,008,172 of CM077651.1, read as the reverse complement.
TCTGATGCTGCTTGTGTACATTTAAAACATTGCATCTAAAATTAGTCTGTCTTAAATTTTGGTATGTACTTCAGCATCTAAAATTGTGTTCAAATTAGTGTGTAGAATGTGCCCTTTGTGGAGCTCCACAAGTACGTGCCTGTTTTGTTTACTAAAACTGTGGTTATGATATAAAAGACACATTTTTCTAAATTAACTATCTTGTGTTAAATACCTTCTACTTTTAAATTCTTTTTTTAATTGCTGAGTGCTGAAGGTTTTAATACAACTATTAAGGATCTGTTGATATAACATTTACAATGAAATGGCTAATATATATATATATATATATATATATATATATATATATATATATATATATATATATATATATATATATATATGTATATATATGTGTGTGTGTGTGTGTGTGTGTGTGTGTGTGTGTGTTACGTTTTTGAGCTGATCAATAAATAAGTCAGGGAGACTAGGATAGATCTATTTCGAGCTTATTAGCTCTCATCAGCTAGCCACACCTGGGATTGGAACCAGGGCAGTGTGCTTCCTCCCTTAATTGGGGCCTTAACAGGGTGTTGTGGAAACAATTAAATATATATATATATACACACACACACACACACACACACACACACACACACACACACACACACACACACATATATATATATATATATATATATATATATATATATATATATATATATATATAATGTTTTCTGAAGTTTTCGCGGGTGTTTGTATGTAGGTCTTTGGTTGTTCGGGTTTTCTCCCGCGTAGAATTGGAAGTATCTTCACGACGTTTCGATGAAGTCTCATTCATCATCTTCAGGCTGGTGCTTCCGGCTTGGTGAATGAGACTTCATCGAAACGTCGTCATATATATATGAGAGAATATTATCACAGCTCCTGTTCAGGGTCCCTTTAAGGGGAGGAGACTTAACGTCATCCCTCTCTGCCCTTCAACTCAACCTAGAGATCATCCAGACAGAGAACCAATTAGATTACTGCTGTGTGACATTTTTTAGATATGTGTTAGATTTTTAAGGGCTGAAAATAAAGAGACCAGGATGGATCCATTTCAGGCTTATTAGCCTTCTTCAGCTGGCCATACTCCTTCTACTGGGATTTGAACCGGTGCTTTCCAGCATATGAGGCAGGCTTCTCTATGCCTTGAGTTATCCGGTATCCCTGATACATCAGCCAATTTACAGGACTCTTAAATGAGAGAATATTATCACAGCTCCTGTTCAGGGTCCCTTTAAGGGGAGGAGACTTAACGTCATCCCTCTCTGCCCTTCGACTCAACCTAGAGATCATCCAGACAGAGAACCAATTAGATTACTGCTGTGTGACATTTTTTAGATATGTGTTCGATTTTTAAGGGCTGAAAATAAAGAGATCCATCCTGGGGCCTAATAATAACAGGTTGTTGTGAAACAATTACCTATACTAATATACCCTGTCTAAGCTGATGTAATAGGGGAACTGGTTTGGCTTAAGTGTGAGGTTTCTCGCCTTGCATGCAACATAGCCCCGGTTCGAATCCCAGTAAGAGGTATGGCCAGCTGATGAGAGCTAATAAGCTCGAAATAGATCTATCCTGGTCTCTTCTAATTTAATTTATTGATCAGCTCATAAAACTAAAACACACACACATACACACACACACACACACACACACACACACACACACATATATATATATATTCATTCTACATGTTTCTAAAAGAATGATGATTGTTTTCCCCTTGCTTACATATTTTTTAAACTTTTTTTAATCTTGCCTTTATTATTTTTACAAATAAGTTGGTGACTATAAGTACCGTATTTTTCAGAGTATAAGACGCACCAGAGTATAAGACACACCCAGGTTTTGAAGAGACAATTTTTTTTTAAAAGTAGGTAGGTAGATAGAGGGATAGAGAGGGAGAGAAAGAGAGAAAAATACAGTAGGTAGGTAGGGAGAGAGAGAGTAGTTAGGTAGGTAGGTAGATAAAGGGAGAGAGAGAGAGAAATATATATATATAGAGAGAGAAATACAGTAGGTGAGAGAGAGAGAGAGTGTAGATAGGTATGTAGGTAGAGGGATAGAGAGAGAAATACAGTAGATAGGTGGGGGGGAGAGTAGGTAGGTATATAGGTAAATAGGAGGGGAGAGAGAAATACAGTAGCTAGGTAGGGAGAGAGAGGGTTGATAGGTAGATGTTTCCATATGTATTAACCCTTGTGCTGGAGAAGGAAATAGCTGACAAACTGTTGCACCTAAATCTTTGTTTCTTTCAGTTGACCAACGTAATTCAATCCTCTAACTAAACAGCTTTCCGAAAGGGGGGAAAAAGCCTTTGCACTCTGCAAACCTCCCCCAAACGGTCCGTTTTTCATGAAACGGAGCAGGGCTTCAGGAGGCAAAAAATGCTGTATTCGATTTATAAGACACACCCAGATTTTCAGCCTCTTTTTAGAGGAAAAAAGGTGTGTCTTATACTCTGAAAAATATGTGTGCCTTATATTCTGAAAAATACGGTAATATTCCTTCTTTCTACTATTTCCCCATATCAGCCCTGTAAGGTGGATGGGCTGAGAGTGACTGGCCCAAAAGTCACCCAGCCAGCTTTCATGATTAAGCCAGGACCAGAATTCAGTTTCCCAGCTTCAAGCATGGTGCCTTAACCACTAAACCAAACTGCGTTAGATGGTCTTTTAGATTTCTCATATGTTAAACTTTAGTTTTGGTATCATTCAAAGTTGGAACTGAAAACCTTATAATCAAATGTTTTTATTAATGAAGTACATTGTAATTATTTTGTATACAGTTTCCACATTTTTAGCAACTTTCTTTAATCACATTAGATTCCTGTGCCACGGAGTTTTAGAAAAACAAAATCCCTTAAATTTGTCTATTTAAGAATGAGTGTTTAACTCATTGTGATTGTACTTTTGCTATTCTCAAAACTGATACCTGATATTTGTTTACAGCTATAGTAACACTAAACCTGGCAAGTGGACAAGAAAACCAGTATTGGTATTAGATGATACTGGGTGAAGTCTCTTATGCCTCAGGCAGTAATAGATTGAAAATACAAATCTGGTGACTCATAACTTCTTGAAATCCTTATCATTTTGTTGTACTTTTTAGCATGCTGTTAGTGACACAATAAGTACATGTGAGGGCAATATGTGAGATGTTGTTTATCAAGTGGACTGAGAGCAGAATCTGCTTTTATAGGTTAGATTTTTAAATTAAAGTAGGGCTTTTTTCTAGCTGGATGTGCAATGTTAGGCTATTCATTGGGGAAACTGCTCTGTAGTCATCCTAATTTACAGCAGGGTTCTCCAACCTTTGCAATTTTAAGTCTGAAGTCCTTCAGACTTAAAATTGCAAAGGTTGGAGAGCCCTGCTTTACAGAGTGGAGATTACTTTTAATAAAATTTACAGAATATATTGTATAAATATGTATACAGGTAAAATGATTGAAACTATAATGCATTTTTTCAGTCATAAAACAATTTTCAAGTAATGTGAAAAAATGTAGTACAATTTGGAACACCTTTGCTATAATGATTGAAATACTGTACTGATCTAGAAACCAGGTCGCTATGCGTTTTGTCTTCCATTAAGCATGAAAGTTGGCTGGGTGATTTTGGGCTAGTTACTCTCTCCAGTCCAACCCAATTCCCCGGGTTGTTGTGGTGAAACTTGAAGGTTGGAAGATAATGTAAGCTGCTGTAAGCTATAACAGTAATCCTGGGTTTCAGATATAATGAAAAATTATAATACATAACCATAGATTTGCTGTAGAAAGCTAAGGAATTTGGTAAGTAATTCATTCATGGCTCGGGGCCTAGTTATATGCGAGACCGCCTCCTGCCCCATACATCCCTTAGACCGGGGGTCTGCAAAGTTGGCTCTTTTAAGCTGGGTGGACTTCAACTCCCTGGCTGGCTAGGGAATTCTGGGAGTTAAAGTCCACCCGGCTTAAAAGAGCCAACTTTGCAGACCCCTGCCTTAGACCGATACACTCCCACAGAGAGGGCCTTCTCCGGGTGCAGTCGGCCGGACAATGCCGGCTGGCGACACCCAGGGGAAGGGCCTTCTCTGTGGCGGGCCCAGCCCTCTGGAATGACCTACCCCCTGAATTACGCACCATCACCGACCTCCGCCTCTTCCGCCAATGTCTAAAGACATATTTGTTCCAACAAGCCGGCCTAGCCTAACCTCCCATGGGGACTTTTAGGAAGTTTTAAATTGGGTATTTTAAATTTGGTTTTAGCATAGGATAGGATTGTTTAATATTTATTTTAAATTATATATTTATCTTTTGTATTTTGTATGTTTTTAAATTTCCTGTGCGCTGCCCTGGGTCCTCTGTGGAGAAGGACGGGATATAAATTTAAATAAAATAAAAAAAATCAAAATATATTGGACTAAGATTCCGTTTACTCATAACTGTGCTGGCTAGAAATGATCAGAATTGTTATACAGGGTCTTTGGGAGACACCAGAGTAGGGAGTTTAGGTTAAATGCATAAATACTCATAGCTAAATGTAGCCTTTACTTTTAAATGATCTTCCTAGGTCCATTTCACAATATTTACATTATTTTGTGCTATATAAGCACCTGAATATTCTAGCCTTTCTGCCCTTTTATGTATGTATCCATTGTATCTATCTTTTATACATGAAATTCTATATATGATGTATTTACTTGAGTATTCCTTGCTGTTCAAAAGAATGTTTGGTATGAAATTTGTTGTACAAAATCACCCATGCATATTTCTGTCTATTTACAGTAGGCCCTTACAGGATTAGAGATTGGACAGCCATTTGTCTGAAATGGTATAGGGCTGTTGTTGAGGATATCTCTGCTAGGAGACTGAGAGATGTGCAACAGAATTGCAGCAAGAGATATGTTGCTAGATATTCACACTATTAGTCACAGACACCAATGGTAAAAACACTTTTACTTGCGGTGGAAAATAAAGTATACTTCTTCACAAACAAGTGGTAGTTAGTCTTGAATCAAAATACAGTCAATAACTCAAACAGTTGGCTTGCAGTTGTACAACTCACAATTCCTCTCTTTACTGATCTATAACCGGCATACAGAACCTTCATTCACGAGATCAGCAAACTAACAGTGATTCTGGCTTCCTCTTATTGCTGATTGCGGAAGCAACAGCCAATTACATTTCACTGTTGCAGTTAAAGTTACAGATACCAACCCAACACTAGGATTATGCTCCTAACAGCTGTGATGGCGAACCTATGGCATGTGTGGCCAAAGTGGCACACAAAGCTATGTTACCTGGCATGGACAGCCTTGCCTGTTCATCTTCCAGGTTTCTGGCGCACATGTACGGGTGATGATCAGCTGTCCTTTGTGTGCGCAGCAGTGCCGAAAACTGGTGTATACATGCACGCCGGCCAGCTGATTGTTAGGTGCACATGTGTGCAAGAACCCAGAAGTTTGGTTTTTCCAGAATGTGATCCGTTTGAGTGTGCAGCAGTTCCAAAAAACAGCCTGCGCATGTGCGCTAGCCAGCTTATCATTGGGTGTGCATACCCGTCAGAATCCAGAAGTTTGGCTTTCCTGGAGCATGGCCCCGACAAGTGTGCATGATTTTTGTTGAGGTCCTCGACTTCGACTTCGGCAATTTTTCCACATGACTTTTTCAGCACTCAGTGCCAAAAAGGTTCACCATCACTGACATAGGTTCTCCAGATTGTGCAGGCAATTGGATTAAAACAATAGATCTACTTGGGGACTACTTACATCTTGGATTCAAAGTTGTAATGGCTGCAGTCACGTGATCTTGGGCACTCAGCAATACTGCCACATTTACAAGCCATTTGCAGCATACTGTAAGCACCACATTTTATGATGGCTTTGCTGAAAACTGGCATTTATTTCTAGTTTTTGGCAAAATGGCACGCATGGTGAACATTGATTCGCTTAACAACAGCATTCTCTTGAGGACTGACACACAAAAAGTCATAAAATCATACAACCGTCACAACTTATGAGTGTGATGGGTAGCCTTCAGTAAAGTCATAAGTCAAGACAATATTTTAAAAGAATACATTCAAGAAAACGGTTGATCCTTAGGCCTAAGTTTTAAGGAAACTTAATTTGCTTTTGAATTCCTTCGTTATAATTCTAATATTATAGTATTAATATAGTTAGATGCAAATCTGGTGATGCTAGTAGCAGTGTAATGTATATCTTTTGAACAACTTCTAATGTTTTATTCAAAAATTGAAAAAGGAAATTATTTTGTCTTAAAATATTAAAGGTCTTAAAATATTACATTGCAGCCAATAACACCATACTTTTAAAAATGGTCTTATAAGGTAGACATCCGGATCTCTAATCTAAGAATGTTGCTTAGATGGAGCCAATCTAATTAGAGGTATGAAAAGGAGGTACTCGTTTTTCCCTTGTTGAAAAAGACTAAAATATTTGGTCACTTCTCAGTTTATAGACGTTTGGTTTTGTCTTCCTTTTTGATCTTTCTTTGGGTATCGATATTTTCTTCCTAACCTTAAATGCCCTCTTCTCTGAAAACCCTGTTCTGAAATCAATTTTATTATGATAAATATTACTTTAACTTGTTACTTGTTTCTTATTTAACATGTACAACTACCTGTGTTTTCTTGGAAAATATTCCACTATAAACAAATGTTGAGTTATCCCCACTATGCTCTTAAGAATTTAATTATTAGTGCTCTTGTTGTTTGTACTTAAATAAATGAGCAGTAATCAAGGACTCGTGTCCTGCAGGAACAGTCTATAAAACAGGAATCAGGCCACAGACTCCTTTAATAAATACAATGGGATATATTTATTTCTACATGGTAAATTAGGGTTTATAGGTTAGAATATGAAGAGAAAAGATATTCATGTGGAAAACATAACTAGATGGACAATGTACTTTAAGTTTCAGACTCAAAATAATATATTAGAATATTTCAAGTTAGCAAAGTCAGAATTTGATTTGTGACTGCATTGCTTAATGATGGTGTTTAAAGTCCTAGTTATTGTTATTAAGTAAGGGCTACCCATAGTCCACTTCTTTCTTTGTTTTGAAAAAGTTTTATTGGTTTTTACAATTTTCCAAAGGGTAAGGTAGGGGTTACAGAAACATTTTGAGAACCTTTGCGTCAGAGTCCTTGGCCCTTCCCAGGCTACATAATAAAACATTGGTAAGAAAATTTATCAAAAAATACTACAAGATAAAGATAAGTGAATACATCATACATTTCCCATTCTACGCTGGCAGACTTGTACAAACATCCTGGTACAAAAAGGTTAAAAAAAATTAATAAAAAAAGAAAAAAAGCAAGCAAAGTCATTTTTTGGATCTAAGCCTCTTGGCAATTGTATCTTCTTTTTCTCCCTCCTGGCCCCCAGTGGGTGGGGCCGTGGCCCCCCCTGCTCCCCCTAGATCTTCCCCCAGGACAGAGGAGTGTTTTTTAAGAAAGGCTTCCGCCTCGACAACTGTTTTAATCCTTACTCTTCCTCCTTCCCAGAACACCAGCATCCCTTCGGGCATTGCCCACTTGAATCAAATCCCGTGATCAAACAATTTTTTGGATAAGAAGGAATACCTCTTTCTCATCTCCCTAATCTTTTTTGGGATCTGCTTCAAGATGACGACAACCTTTTGTTGGTAAATTAACGGACCCCTCTCTGCGCCTTCAAAATTTCCTCTCTGGTTGACCTTTTAACAAATTTAACATGTATCTCTCTGGGTACTTCATTTATCCTGGCATATGCGGAATTTATTCTGTAAACTAGGTCAATGTCCCCCCTGATCTCATCCTTAGGTTTATGTAAATAATCTGCTAAAATTGTACTCATGAGTTCAGGGAGACACTCACCCAGTTCCTCAGAAATATTCTGAAATCTTAAAAAATATGTCATCCTTTCCATATCAATCCTAGACACATGCCCATTTATTTCTACAACCTCATTAGTAACATTTTTAAGCTCTCCCTTTGCCCCAGCCAGCCCCCCTTCCAACTCTTCAGTCTTCTGTGTGTTCTCCCGCACTTGCTTCCGTGTTTCCAGAAGTTCCTTCTTAAAGTTACTATTTTCTTCTCTCTGAGCCTTGATCTCTTGCACCAAAGTTTGTAATACAGATTCCAGAGAAGACATTCTTTGTTCCAAACCTGCCAATTCTGATTTTTGTGCCATGGTTAGCTGTTAAAGTCAGTGCCACTAAAATGGTGTTTTTTGGGTGGGGCCGCTGAGGCAAGTCAGGAGATGAAAGTTTCAGGTCAGGGTTGTAGAAAGTTCAAAAACCAGAAGAGAAACACTTTTCCAAATCAATAATTATAGTAGAAAAGGCACTCCAGACAAGGAATCAATTAATCCAAAAAATTCTTTATTAATGGCAAGAGGAAGTCCAAATCACAAGGAAATGCTGGTAATTTTCCATAAATGAAATAGTCATTCAGGAACAAAGAGTAGCCATTTTCCACCGCCCAAACTGAGAGCCAGCTGGAGAAAGTTACAAAAGAAAAGTTGTTGCAAGCCAGTCGAACTTAGAAACATTGTAAAAAAGCAAGCCGCATACCACTTTCACTTGCTTTCATTAAGTTCCAGGCAATCCACATAGAAAGAATCCGGTTCCTCGCAACGAGGAGCCATTTCCGAGCGCCGCTTTAAATCCGAGGGGGGTTTAACGAGCAAAACACCCCCCTCCAAGCTCTTTAGTCCAGCGCTGCCAGCAAAGACGAAATAAAAAAAGAACACTCACTCTTCACCTCGCAGCCGAGCCTCGGGAGAGCCTTCCGACCCGAACGTCCGGCTCTCTCCACATTCACAAAGCTTTACCGTTCTCCATTGGCGAAGGAAGAGACGAGGCGTCTCCCCCCCGCAGCCAGCCTTTCCTCACCTAGATCGAAGACAAGGGTCGCTCCCCTACCGCCGCAGGGAAAAAAACGGCCCCAGCAAGCCAACCCTACGGGAGACCCCCAAGGAGGGGCGTCTCGCCCCCGTCGGGGGGCAGAAAAAAGGACAAAGCGGCGGACGAGTCCAGGACCCGTCCGTCGCCGCTGGAAGGCGGAAGCGGAAGTCAGTCCACTTCTTTCTGATTAGTCATTTAGTATTGAGGATTTTGTCCTATACTATTTGAAAAAATAGAATATTGTTTAGATACAATTTCAACTCTCTTCGTTTGCCCATGTAGGTGACTAGTGGTTGAAGACCATCATTTTAATTCTGCTTATCTTTGTTCCGCAGATACTGAGCATCTTTATACTATTGTGTTCCAAAAAATCTGCAGTCGCTTTGGGAAAACCTACACCTGGGATGTGAAATCCTTAGCAATGGGTAAAAAAGCATTGGAGGGAGCAGAAATCATTCGCGATGCATTGGACCTTCCAATCACCAAAGAAGAGCTGTTAGATGAAAGTAAAATCATGCAAGAAAAATTGTTTCCTACAGCTTCATTGATGCCAGGTATTTTGTCTCTTCAATTGTGTGTGCCTATCAGTTTCCATCTTTACACTTTCAGTCCAAATGGATTGCATACTTTTTTTCTTGTGCCTGATTAACTTATCATTGCTTTGGAACTTAAGAAAGACTGAGATGTATTCCAATAATATCTTTAGATAATAGAAATTAAGTGATAATAGAAAAATAAGCTGTTTTGCCTATAGTCTATGCCAGGGGTCTCCAACCTTTGCAACGTTAAGTCCTTCGGACTTCAGCTCCCAGACTTCTCCAGCCAGCTTTGCTGGCTGGAGAATTCTGGGAGCTGAAGTCCTTCGGACTTAAAGTTGCAAAGGTTGGAGACCCCTGGTCTATGCTATCATTTCTATGCTAAATGCATTTTCAAAAAGTCAATCAGCAATCATGAGGGCTTCTTCTGAACTATATGACTATGGATCAGAGGGGATATTCAGCCAGTTCTGACAGGTTCTGGAGAACCGGTAGTGGAAATTTTGAGTGGTTCAGAGAAGCGACAAATAGGCTAGTACCGCTCCAGCTACCTCCCAGCTTCCCAGCTGATCTTTTTTTGTTGCCCTGAGCTGGAGAACGGAGCTGGAAAGCAGGTTAGTGGGATTGGGAGAGAATGGGGATTTTGCAGTAACCTTTCCCCAGGAGTGGGGAGGAATGGGGATTTTGCAGTATCCTTCCCCTGCCACGCCCATCAAGCCATACCCACAAAGCACTAAGCCACACCCACAGAACCGGTAGTAAAAAAGTTTGAATCCCACTACTGCTAGGGATGGTCATCTTCCTTTCATCAGCTGATCAAAGTGTGTTTGTTTGATAAAGGTACCTCAATGTTCTGAAAGAGAAAAAACCTTTTCTACTCCATTATGTAGCATCTGCATGAAAGATAAGGGTGATAGCCAGCTTTTCAATAGGCACTTCTGCAGAAATTAGAAGAATTGGCCAACACCAAATAAAATACAAGTTTGCATGAAAATATCTTCAGTCAACTTTTATGCTAGTAAGTGGAGAAAATACCCATCCCAAACCTTTATCTTTTCTAAAAGGTCAGTGTAGTGGGTCGTAAACTAGCACTGTTGAAAAGAGGCCTTGGGATCTGCAGTAAACTGCTGTCATTCTTTCCTTTCTCATGGTTTCTTAAAAAGGCATAATAATAACTCAGTGGACTTACCATTGGCACCAAAATTTTACTTATAATACAGCTTGTTAAATATGATATACTGAAAAATGCATTAATATTTTTTCTGAAAACGAGTTTCTTTTACATTGAAAATACAATGCTTTTCCTTACTTTAGGAGTATTAATTCATATATATCTGTTTATATGTTTGAATATATTTGAACCTAGGACAAATATGAATAATGTATCTGATACCATGAAACTTTTTTTTAAAAAAAGAAAGCAATAAACTGGTGGAACAGCTATTTTCTTCTTTATAATGTATCATCAGTGCACCATTTTAAAACAGATTTTAATGTAATTTACATTTATATTTCATTTTTGTCTAAAGTTGGGAAGTTATTGCAACAATAATGCAGTCTCTAATAATCGGCTTCAACATTAAAGATAATTTAGAGTCTCTCATATTTTCTTCTGTGGATCACTAATTTTAGCAAATACTTAGCAGCACTGTTTTATGTTTTATGCAGTATGGATTCTAATGAAGTTTAGCTAATCAGGAAGTAGCACAACAATGGAAATTCATTTCTCATATTTTGAATTAGAGAGTTGCCTAAACCCCCGTAAAATTACTATTTTATATTCTTAACATTTAGTGCTCTGAAAACTTATCTTTTGGGGGAAATGCCATGAACAAAATAATTTCCTAGATACAATATTTTTGGAAAAGTACAACAATCCTGCAACTCTGTCCATTAAGATTACAGAGCAAAATACCTAACTGTCATACAGCAAATACTACTGAAGCACTATAAATGAATAAACTTTATCACATTTATGAACTTCTTAGTAATCTAACAAAGAGCAAAAATTTGGTCTTCATCCTTTCTTATTGTCCCAAATTTTCTTCATTGTAACTTCTCAGGACTGATTACCTGCCATCAAGTTGTTTTCAACTCTTGATAACCATGGAGTTACTCTTATACTATCCCATCATGTTTCATTAACTAACTCCCATAAAGTTTTGCATTTCCTCTTTCTGCTTTCCTCCCTCCCTCCCTTTCGCTCAGAATGAACAAAAATTTACAACAAAAGTCAAAGATAATAAAGTTTATTCCAACATATAAATAACAAGAAAGAACATCAACGAAACAATTGGCCCACTAAAGAGAGAAGACGACAAAGAAGTATCAGGCAGTAGAGAGAAAGCAGAGCTGCTTAACTCATTATTTGCATTGTTCTTCACACAAAAATAAACAATAGTCCAAAAACATAACTCTAAAAGACAGACTAGAAATAAAATTTAAAATAAGCAAAAAATGGTAAGAGGATACCTGTCTGATCTTGATGAATGCAAATCCCTGGGACCTGGTGGATCACGTCCCAGAGTTCTAAAGGATCTGGCAGATGTCATCTCTGAACCACTACCACATCTTCCAAAAATCCTGGAACACCAAGGAACTACCAGAGAACTGGAAAAAAACTGATGTGGTTTCCATCTTCAAAAAAAAGAAGATGGGAGGGGAGTAGACCCAGGAAACTACAGACCAATCAGCCTAACATCAATACCTGGGAAGATACTGGACAAGATAATAAAAAACATCTGCCAACAATTAGAAATTAGTAAAGTAATAACTAAAAGTCAGCATGGTTTGTTCAAAACAGATCATGCCAAACAAATCTTATTTCATTCTTCAACATAGTGACTAAATTAGTAGATTAGTAGTAGATAATATACATATACTTTAGCAAGGCATTCGACAAAGTAGATCACATTTTTCTAGCTTACCCAGAAGTAGGTTTACTTCTGGGTAAGCTAGAAAAATGTGGGAAAGGTAGCATCATGATCAGATGGATTTGTAACTGGCTGACAAACCATATTCAATGAGTAATCCTTAATGGTACTACAGCTATATGGAGGGAAGTAAGCAGTGGGGTACTACAAGGTTCTGACTTAGGCCCAGTACTCTTTAATATCTTCATAAACAAGTTAGATGATGGAATAGAAGGGGAACTTACCAAATTTGGGGATGATACTAAGCTGGCAGGAATACTCTATCAGCCAACATCTGATACCTCAAGATCCAGATGGATCTTGGCAGAAGTGAACACTAGGCCCTATCTAACAAAATAAAATTTAATGTAGAGAAAAGTAGAGTCCTACACTTAAGCAACAACATCTGAAAGTACACATATAGACTGGGTGAAACCAGGCTCAATAGCAGTAACTTTGAGAGGGATCTTAGAGTCTTAATGGACAACCAATTAAATATGAGCCAACAGCGTGTGGCAGGAGCCAAAAAAGTCAATGCAATCATAAATTGCATTAACAGATTCAATCAAGATCAAATGTGGTACTAATACCACTCTATAAAGCCTTAGTAATACCTAGAATACTGCATCCAGTTTGGGTCACCACACTATAAATAAGATGATGAGACTCTAGAAAAAGTGCAGAGAAGAGCAACCAAGATGATTAGGGGACTGGATGCTAAAACATACAATGAGCAGTTGCAAGTATTTGGCATGGCTAGTCTAGAAGAAAAAGACCAGTGGAGACATGATAGAAATGTTTCAATATTTAAGGGGCTGCCACAGAGAGGAGGTGTCAAACTATTTTCCAAAATATCCAAAAGCCATACATGGAACAATGGATAGGAACTGAACAAGAAGACATTCAGCCTAGAAATAAGGAGAAATTTTCTGACAGAACAATCAACCAATGGAACAGCTTGCCTTCAGAAGTTGTGAGAGCTTCATCAGTGGAAGCTTTCAAGAAGAGACTGGATTGCCATCTGTCAGGAATGGGAGGGGGGGGTTGGACTAGATAACCTATAAGGTCCTTTCCATGTTACTGTTAAATCTGTTCCTCATCCTTTGTCAGATTTCAGATGCAATTTTCACATGTAAATTAACCAGTTGTATTGCTATTCCAGAAGCATACCACTATATTTTAACATGTCTTTAGTAACTCATATGTATCTGCAGTTTTATCGTTTTCAATTGTTTATCAATTGTTGCTTATGTTTTTTTCCTTGAATTCTTAATGTATATACAATTTTAATTCCATTTATTATATTAACGTCATTTCTATGTAAATCTGTAATATAACACTCTTTCCAACATTCATTCAAATTATATCCCAATATACTTATTTTTAATTTCATCTATTCTACTGAAGGCTCCTTATATAGTCCTTTGCACTTAGTTGCATAATTACTTTTTATTTCCATTAAAAATATTCTGCATTTTTCTTTCTTTTTGAAATCTTAACTATTTCTTGCTTTTAATTGTATTCTCTGCAGTTCTTTATCCCTCTGTAACACAATTTGTTTTGTTCTTGGTTTTTGTTGAATTTATTTTATTACCTGTAAGTTTTTTATGACCATAGTGTTTTTTGTTCCATCAACTATCCATTTTCATTCTTCTGGCTTGCATAACTAATCTTTGTAACTAGGTAAGGTTATGTAGCACCTATGCTGCATTGTGTAATATACAGTACCAATATTTTGAAGAGACAAATTTTTTAAAAAAGTTTTGCACTCTGCAGAGCTTCCAAAAATGGCCCGTTGTTCACAAAAATGGGCCCATTTTTTTTTTGTCAAAAAAAGGGCATGCATAGCCTTTAGGAGGCTTGTAGAGTGCTCCTGGAGGTGGCCCCCCAAAACTGAGCAAAAAAACGGCCCATTTTTCACTCATTTCTGCCCTCCCCAGCCTCCAGGAGCACATGGTCATTTTTGCAAAGTGGGCGGGGTTTTGGGAGGCAAAAAAATGCTGTGTTCAGTGTATAAGACACACCCAGATCTTCACTCTCTTTTTTTGGAGGAAAAATACTCTGAAAAATACGGTAATTATTTCTCTGCCATTCTGAGCTGCTTCCACTTCTACCCGCACTTTCTTTTGCCAATCTTCAATCATTCAGTCAGGAATATTATTTTCTAATATTTCTTTAAATTCCTGTTCTTTCTTTCTATTATCTTTTTGCATTTACTCTAGTTTCTTTCATTTTTATCAAATTCTAATCTGCTGCATCAAAATTCATAACTTCTCATTATTCTTATAGCCTTCCATAATTCTGGTTTCAATGATAACCGAATGAAACATGCTTTTCCTTTAATTCATTCCATTTCTGTATGTACGTATGAATAGGCTTAAATGCATATTTGCATCAAAGCAAACTGAAAGCTGATCTTCCATAATTGTTGGGTCTCAAAATAGTCTTACTTTTTCAGTACCTTTTTGTTTTCTTTTACATATTAATTCATGCTATCCAACATATTTCCATCTATCCTTTCCAGATGATCATACTTCATCTGGAATGTTGCACATTTCCCCCCAAATATTCATTCTGATTTTTTAAATTATTTTTCTTCATTGAAACAGTAAGATTCAAATATCTCTAACCTATGTATTCCTTCTTTTTACCTGCCACCACAACATTCATGATAGACAGACAGACAGACAGACAGACAGACAGATATTTTAGTATCTTTAATATATAACTGCAATTTATTTATCCTGTTTCTTGCCTCTATAATCTCCTGTTCGTGAGAGTAAGATATTTTCATTCAGATATGTTACCTGATTCTTCTATCTCTATGCAAACAGCAATTGGACACATTTGGAAACTATTTATCATTTATTTATTTATGCCATTTATATGTATATTGTACTAATCAAGCAAGACCTTTTAAGAACATAAGAATAGCCTTGCTGGAACAGGCCACAGCCCATCCAGTCCAGCATTCTGTCTCACACAGTGGCTCACCATTTGCTTCAGGGTCTTCCCAAGCAGATGTCTTCACCTGCTTATGATTCCCTGCAAATGGCATTGAGAAATATCCTGCCTATCTCTCCATCCCGGAGGGTGTCCTTAGGCATCCATAATGATAGCCATGGATACCCTTGTTCCCCAGGAACTTCTTAAAGGTGTCGAGGCTGACAGCTGTCATCACTTCTTCTGGCAGGGAGTTCCATTGACCAGTGATCCTGGTAGAAGTAGTACCTTTTATGTGATTTTATTATTTGATAGTGTTTACTGTATCAACAAGGGGCAGTAGTATCCGTTTTCTAGCAAGTAAAACATAAGTAGATTGATAGCTTCTCATTGCTGGAAAAAAAAGTACTTCCTCTTATTTCTTTGAGGTCTAGCTATCAAAAGTTTCATGGAGTGCCCCCTAGTTCTAGTGTTGTGTGATAGGGAAAACAGTTTTTCCTTTCTACTTTGTCCACACCGTGCATGATTTTATAGACTTCAATCAGGTCACCTCTTAGGCGCCGTCGTTCAAGAGTGAAGAGGCCCAGCCGTTGCAGCCTCAGATGGTATGGAAGGTGTTCCAGCCCCCTAATCATTCTGGTTGCCCTCCTCTGCACCTTTTCCATTTCCATAATATCCTTCTGAAGGTATGGTGACCAGAACTGTACACAATACTCCAGATGGGGCCTCACCAGACACTTGCTGACTTATTTTCTATACCCTTCCTAAGGATCCCTAGCAATGAGTTTGCTTTTTCCACTGCTGTGGCACACTGGGTTGACACCTTCATTGAGCTGTCCACCAGGACACCAAAGTCCCTTTCCTGGTTTGTTGCAAAGAGTTCAGACCCCATCAGTTTATAGATGTAGTTGGGTTTTTTTGCCCCAACGTGCATCACTCTGCACTTATTAATGTTGAAGCTCATTTGCCACTGGTTTGCCCACTCCCCTAGTGTCAAGAGATCCCTCTGGAGCTCCTCACACTCTCTCTCAGTTTTTACCACCCTGTATAATTTAGTGTCGTCGGTGAATTTGGTTACCTTGCTATTTACTCCTACTTCTAGATCATTTATGAAAAGGTTGAAAAGCAGGGGTCCCAGTACTGAACCTTGGGGGACCCCACTCTTTACCTCCCTCCACCTGGAGAAGTGTCCATTTAGTGCTACTCTCTGTTTCCTGTCCCTTAGCCAGTTGCTAATCCAGGACAAGGCCTGTTCCTTTATTCCATGACTGGCAAGTTTATTCAAGAGCCTTTGGTGCAGGACCTTGTCAAAGGCCTTCTGAAAGTCCAGATAAACAATGTCAGCTGGATCTCCCTTATCCACGTGCTTGTTGACACTCTCAAAAAATTCCAACAGATTAGTGAGGCATGATTTGCTCTTGCAAAAGCCATGTTGGCTCTCCTTCAGCAGCGCCTTTTCTTCTATGTGCCTATTAATTTTATCTTTTAAGATGGTTTCCATCATTTTACCTGGGACACTTGTCAAACTGACCGGTCGGTAATTTCCTGTATCACCTCTGGATCCTTTTTTGAAGATTTGTGTTACATTCACTACATTCCAGTCATCCGGCACAAGGCCTGATTTGAGGGAAAGATTATATATTTTGGCTAGGACATCAGCAATTTCATCTTTAAATTCCTTGAGAACTCATGGATGGATGCCATCTGGTCCTGGTGATTTGTTAGTGTTTAGTTTAACAAGACATGCAAGGACCTCCTCCCTGGTTATTTCTATCTGGGTTAATTCTTTGGTTTCCCTTCCTATGAAGATAAGCTCTGTTTTGGGCATGTGATCTCTGTCTTCTTCAGTGAATACTGAAGCAAAGAATTCATTGAGTCTCTCTGCAATCTCTGTTTCCTCCTTAATAATCCCTTGCCTTCCATTGTCATCTAATGGTCCAATGGCTTTCCTAGTTGGGTTCTTACTTCTAATGTACTTAAAGAAGTCCTTGTTATTTCTTTGAGTGTTTTTAGCTAAACGCTCCTCAAAGTCTTGCTTTGCTTTCCTGATTGTTGCCTTGCATTTGTTCTGCCAGAATTTATGTTTCTGCCTGTTGTCCTCATTTGGAGAAGCCTTCCATCTTCTAAATGAGCTTTTCTTGCTTTTGATCACTTCCCGAACAGCTCCTGTAAGCTACATCGGAGTCCTCTTAAACCTGGCAGTGCCCTTTTTCCTTTTAGGTATGCATTCCAATTGGGACTCTGTTATTGTTTTTGTGAGCAGCCTGGCATTTGAGTTTGAGTTTGAGTTTTATTGGTTTTTTATACTGCCCTACTCCCGAAAGACTCAGGGCGGTGTACAGCCAGAATAAAAACAAATATACAAAAGTTTAAAAAGCTTTTAAAAAACATATTAAACCTTGGCCGAAACGTGGAAAAAAAACCCTAACTAACCAACCCTGATTAAAATTAATAAAAATTTGAATTGAAAAATCATGTTTTATGCCAGCCCGGCTTGTTGGAAGAAAAAGGTCTTAAGACCATGACGGAAGGTGCGTAAGTCAGGGATAGTTCTTAATTCCGGGAGCAATTCATTCCAGAGTACAGGTGCTCCCACGGAGAAGGCTCTCCCCCTGGGTGTCGCCAGTCAACATTGTCTAGCCGACGGCACCATGAGGAGATCCTCTCTATGGGAGCGTACTGGCCAGTGGGAGGCTCTTGGTGGCAGAAGGCGATCTCGTAATTTGCATACAGGCATTTATATATACTTTTCTGATGAAGTCTTTTGAGTCCAGTTGCATCATTAGACTGCTTCTTGCATCCTTCTGCTAGAGTGCTGGTGACTGGCTCCTCGCTCTGCTCAGTAATTATTGCATCCTCCTCACTACTCAAGTAGACACTTTCCCGAACCCGATGCTGCCCAGCTCCTCTCGGCTTTTCCCCAGTTATCAGTTTAAAAGTTGTTCTGCAGCCTTTTTGATGTTGAGTGCCAGCAACCTTGTCCCATCATGGTTCAAGTGCAACCCATCCCTCCTGAACAGCTTTGGCTTGTCCCAAAATGTTCTCCAGTTCCTGACAAATCTGAAGCCCTCCTCCCGACACCATCGCCTCATCCATGCATTGAGGCTTCTGAGCTCTGCCTTCCTGGTAGGTCCGGCACGAGGAACAGGCAGCACTTCTGAAAATGCTACCTTGGAAGTCTGGGAATTTTATTTGTTCTGATTAACAATTGTAAACCTTTTCCTAAGTTCTAGACATTGTGTGAATGTATTATGTTTAATAAGGATCAGTACATAAATCTTTCAAACAGAAATACCTTAATTTGACAAATCCAATTGAATTTGTATAAAAATGTATCTGTGCAAAGTACGTGTGAGTAGCATAATTAAATGACTTGGATTATGGTTAGATAATATATATGCTAAATTCAGTTTATTTATTTATTTATTTATTTATTTATTTATTTATTTATTTATTTATTTATTTATTTATTTATTTATTTATTTATTTATTTATTTATAAGATTTATATCCCGCCCTTCTCCAAAAGGACCAGGGCGGCGCACAGGAATTTAAAATACATACAAAATCGTAATACAAAATTTAAAAACCTATTAAATGCCTGTCCTGCGCTAAAACCAATTAAAATCCCCACTAGTCCAAGCGGAGGTTATGTTAGGCCGGCTTGATGAAAGAGGTGTGTTTTTAAACACTGGCGGAAGAGGCGGAGGTCAGTGATGGTATGAAGTTCTGGGGGTAGGTCGTTCCACAGGGTAGGGCCCGCCACAGAGAAGGCCCTTCCCCTGGGTGTCGCCAGTCGGCATCGTCCGTCTGACGGCACCCTGAGAAGGCCCTCTCAGTGGGAGCGTATCGGTCTATGAAGGGATGTATGAAAATGAAAATGTATAATGTTCTAATTGCTAAAGCAGCCTATTAAATACTGTAATATAAATTAATTAGAAAAATGAAATGTGATAAATTAAATTTATTTAAATTAACATGATTGACATTGATACTTCGACATTAATCAATCAGTTTTTATTTCCAGCTGTTTTATAGAAAACAACATTTCTTGGAAATACCTATTTTTGGATTTAGCCTAAGAGAAAGGTCTCTTTGAAACATTAAAATGAGGCCATGTGGAGCTGTAAACTATTTAAATGCAGAACAATGTGCAGATTGCATTGTTTTTCATATAAGAAACCTATGGCAATTAATTTTCCTTTTTTCACCTAGCTTTATGTCTTGGTATAATAAGCTGAAAAATGTTTTTAAACTACTTTTACTCAACCAAAAAAAAATAGTTTCTCACAATAGCAAGTCAAATACCAATATTTTGTAATTTGTATTTATGCAAATATATTTCTTGAAACAAAAGTAATTGTTACCAGGATAACTGATTATAAGCATAAGCCCAATAATTAGAGAAATATTTTAATGTGTTTTAATAATTTAATAATATCTCAGCCTCTTCTTTTTTAAACTATTTAGTGGCCAGTTATTAGAACATCTAAGTTACAGTAAAATGTAATTTAAAAATTACAATTTCTTTGTTGTAATATGTAACATTTCTGTCTTTCTAAGTTTTCAATTTCCTCTAGCCAAGCTGGGGGAAGAGAGAGAGTACCGTATTTTTTGGAGTATAAGATGCACCTTTTTTCCTCTAAAAAGAGCCTGAAAATCTGGGTGCGTCTTATACATCGAATATAGCATTTTTTGCCTCCTGAAAACCCGCCCCTTCACCAAAATGGCCGTGTGCATACCCTTATGGAGGTTTCCAGAGAGCTCCTGGGGGCTGGGGAGGGCAGAAATGAGCAAAAAACAGGGCGTTTTTGCCCCCCCCAGCCCCCAGCAGCACTCTATAAGTCTCCATAAGGCTATGCATGCTATTTTTTGACCAAAAAATGGCCCCTTTTCACAAAAAATGGGTCATTTTTTCCTCGTTTTTGCAAGCCCCCCCAAGGCTATTCATGCCTTTTATTTGAAAAAAAAGGGGCCATTTTTGTGAAAAACGGGCCGTTTGGGGGAGGTTTGCACAGTGCAAAAAGGTTTTTTCCCCCCCTTTTGGAAAGCTGTTTAGTTAGAGTGATTGGTGAGAATTACGTTGGTCAAGTACTGTGCCTGCAGAAACAAAGATTTGTTCCAAAGGTGGTCAGTGATTTCCTTCTCCAGCACATGGATAAATACACCTGGAAACATCTACCTACCTACCTACCTACCTACCTACCTACTCTCTCTCTCCCTACCTATCTACTGTATTTCTCTCTCTCTATTTCTCTTTCTATTTCTCTCTCTCTATCCCTCTCCCTACCTACCTATCTACATTCTCTCTCTCCCTACCTACCTACTGTATTTTTTTCTCCCTCTCTCTATTTCTCTCTCTCTATCCCTCTACCTACCTATCTACACTCTCTCTTCCTACCTATCTACTGTATTTCTCTCCCCTCTTTCTCTACCTACCTACTTTCTCTCTCTCTCTCTCCCTATCTATCTACTGTATTTCTCTCTCTCTCTCTCTCTTTCTCTCTCTCTATCCCTCAACCTACCTACCTATCTACACACTCTCTCTCCCTACTTACCTACTATATTTCTCTATCTCCCCCTCTATCTACCTACTCTCTCTCTACTCCTACCTATCTACTGTATTTCTCTCTCTCTCTATTTCTCTCTATCCCTCTACCTGCCTACCTATTTACACACTCTCTCTCCATACCTACCTACTGTATTTCTCTCCCTCTCTCTCCCTCTCTCTCCCTACCTACTTTTTAAAAAAATCTTCAAAACCTGAGTGCGTCTTATACCCCGAAAAATACGGTAATAAGTTTTGATTTTCATGTTCCCATGTTATGTATTTTAACAAATACTTTCATTTGTTAACAAGTAACAAATGAAACCTCCCAAATATCTTTGTACATTTATTATTCAGTAAAACAGATCAAATAACATTTATTTTCACATTCAAATAATTAGAATAAGATTAAGAAATTTAAGTTTTTTTGGACTTATTCTTTGGACTTTGAGACATAGGATTTATTACTGCCTTCCTATGACACAGAAATGCTTTTCCATATTCATATGATCAAATGACATAGAAACAGAGTCTCTTTCTTTGTTTTTTGTTGTTGTTATTGTTGTTGTTCCTTTAAGTCTAGATTGACACCTGGCAAGTGCCTAGACTTGTCCCTGCAATTGTTTGGCAAGATTTTAGAAGTGGATTGTCATTGCTTCTTTTCCTAAGGCTGAGAGACAAGGACTGGGAGACTAGTATAGACTTATTTATTGATCAGCTCAAAAACATAACACACATATAAAAAAATTACACAATGGAACTCATAGCTTTCTGTCTAGATGGTCTCTGGTGATGAGCCGAAAGGCAGAAAAGGAGAGCAGTATGCTTCCTCCCTTAATTGGGGCTTAATAAGGTGTTGTGACACAAGTGTGTGTGTGTGTGTGTGTGTATGTATGTATACGCAAAGACAATCTCATTCTTACATGGGAAAACACCCGAATACAACATGACCAGGATATATATATATATACATAAATAATGTGCACGTTTGTATGTGTATGTGCGTATGGGGAACAGTAACCTCTTTGTTATGAAGGTATTATTTTGGGATTTTTTTTATTTTAATATTTTCTTCTGTTCTTTGAATTGCTATTTACCCGTAAAAGCAAGGTAGTCCCCCCCTCCCAAAAAAAAAGATAGGAAAAAGTTAAGAAAAAGTGTGTGCATGTTTGTGGGTGTGCAGTTAAAGTTTTTGTCTATCTTTCTTACACAGGAGTTGAAAAACTAATCCACCATCTACACAAACATAACATTCCCATAGCTGTTGCTACTAGTTCATCTCGAGTGACATTTGAAATGAAAACAAGCCGACACAAAGACTTCTTTGCTTTATTTCATCATATTGTCTTGGGAGATGACCCTGAAGTAAAGCATGGCAAGCCACAACCTGATGTTTTTTTAGTTTGTGCAAAGAGATTTGATCCTCCTCCATGTCCAGAAAAGGTAAACATAATCACAAAATGGAATAACAACAAAAAATTCAAGCTGTTATATTTTGATCTTTTATTATATTTTATTTTTAATGTGAAAGAGGTTTGATATTTGATGGCATTGTTACTGAGCTTTAACATGCAATGATTTATAATGACAACTGATGGGCTTGCTCGAAAGCTCCTTGCTCTAAAGCAGTGGCTCTCAACCTTCCCAATGCTGCAATCCTTTAATACAGTTCCTCATGTTGTGGTGACCCCCAACCATAAAATTGGTGTCTCGGTTCCTAAGACCATCAAAAATATGTGTTTTCCGATGGTCTTAGGCGACTCCTGTGAAAGGGTCGTTTGACCCCCAAAGGGGTCCCAACCCACAAGTTGAGAACCACTGCTCTAAAGCAATATTTTAATTGGACTTGGAAAGGAAGCAACAAGATTAGTAACTGATTGGGTTGGAGACCACCAGGAAATTCCAGGTGATTCCTAACACCAACATTAAAAGCAACTCTTTGGCAACATGCTGCCTCATGCTTCTTCCAAGTCTACATTTGCTCAAGTTGGTTCTGTCATTAAGGAATGTGCAACGGCTGATTCATATTCAAAGGCAAAAGTGCACCTGTTCTGTTTGTTATGGACTATCCTTTACATGTAGGGAGTCTCCACTGAGTCGGAAAAAGGGAGATACAGCCAGGACTGCTTCCACTCAGCAGTGGGAGATTTTTAAAAAAATGTATGGAATCCTCAGAGAAAGGTCACTCATAAAACAATATTTTGGGAGGAGGAGGAATCACCCCATTCCTTTTAACGAAATGTCCTTTTATTTGAGTTTGTATTTTGTTTGAAAAAGGAAGTTTAGCTAGTAAGAGGAATAAAATTATAGCTCTCTGCCATTCCAGAAACTGTGACAGTACTCACTCATTGCTAAAAAGTGCATTATTAAGTGACTGCAGAATTAGCCACTGTATTAAGCAGCTCATTACACATAATTTTTTTCGAAAAAACCCTTTCATGATAGCGTCTTTGCTGAATCATATATCTTTTGCAGTATATAAGATTTTACTTTCGGAATTGCTACTGAATATAATAATAGGATAGCTACGTTTAATTTACTTTAAAAAATCTTATTATAGAAGTTGAAATTGTCTGTTTAACTGCTTTATGCTTGTATAACTGCATCTTTATAACCTCAGAACAAAGAATGAATAGAACAAGAAATTCTTCCATTAATGTTATTCCATTTATGCTGTCATGTATTACTCTAAAGAGACATATGGGGAATAACCAAATATATTTTAAGATATTGCAAAATCTTTAATTTTACAGTGATATTTTATTTGGACATCCATGTTTTCTTTTTCTCTTAGTGATAAAATCATTAAGATAATTCAATACCAAAGGAGGTATTAATCTTATATTTGTGTATCTGTATATTCTCATGACTATATATAATTTAATTACTTATATAATAATATAAGGAGAGCCTGCAAGGTAGCTTCCAAAATATTAAATTAATATAAATATATCAATGCACTAAATATATATTAATTACTCTGGCATCAAATAAGAAATCAATTTCAAGAACCTTATTAGAAAAAACCTTTTCAAAGGAAATACAGGGAATAGAGGGTAAATTTAACAGTGAAATTAAGTAACTGTTAGTGATTATATTTGAAATAAAATTGTAATTTTTTCTTGTGCCTTTTTTCCTAGCATCAGTATAAAGAAATTGAAAGATATGGTAGTTTATTTTATCAGTTTTACTCATAGCTTTGTTATAAATGTGGGTTTCTTTAAATATCTGTCTAACTTGAAATAACTTTTAATATTGTATGGCTTAGAAAAAAATAGATATTCTGTTCTTACCTGTAATTTTTCAAGTATCTATTTATATTGGACATACATATTTGTTTTATCAGCAGCAGTGGTCAGCTAAAAAATCACTGTTGGAAATTGGCAAGGAGCTATCATCTTTTGTTTACAATTGTCTCTCATTTAAAAAATCATCAAGTGTTTGCTATCTAATTTCTCCAAGACGATGAACATTATTACTCTGATCATCAAGGATTAGAAAGTATAATTTTTAAAAGAACCAAGACTGAGCTTGTTATCTAACTGTGGACAGATCAATACCTTTGATCTGTCAAAAGTCGTAAATTCATGATAAATTTTCAAACATAAACATCACCTCAAATGAGTTCTTCAAATGAATAAAAACTGTTACTGAGACAAGGACATACTTGCTTTTGTGTTCTCACAAAGACCTACTCCTTGTAGTGTTACTTAAAAGAACTTGTATATAATTTAGAACAGGGATAGTCAACCTTTTTATACCTACTGCCCACTTTTGTATCTGATAGTAGTAAAAAATTTTAACCGCCCACCAGTTCTACAGTAATGATGATTTATAAAGTAGGGAAGTCAATTAAATTTAAAAAAGGAAAGGGCTTCAATATCGGAGAAAACTACTACCGCCCACCATGAAAGCTGGAATGCCCACTAGTGGGTGGTAGGGACCAGGTTGACTACCACTGATTTAGAAGAATGTTCAAGTCAGATGTAAATGTTAAGCTCGACTTTATGTGCTCTCTTATTGTAAGCTGATCTCTGGATGGTGTAATTTCTTAATTTTAACTTTAATTTTCTTAATTTTTGGCAACAGTGAGAAAATGTCCCAAAGCCATTAGAATGGAATTTTATATGTATTCATTATATTTTCGCTATTGTTGAATATGCATTTTCTTTTTGTATAAGGAAATGTTGCAAGAGTAAAGAATCTATTTGTTCCTTGGTAGAATTGTTAAAACATAATGTGCAAGGAACATTTGAGACTCCTTTAAAAAAGTCAGTTCAGCTATTTTTGTTTTGAGCAATTTATTGGTAAATTATTCTAAAACTTAAAAATGCTATTTATAAAATATATTAAATTATTTTTAAAATTAATATCTAAAAAATAGAAGCAAATAGAAGGATTTGCTAAATCCTGCAAACTGCTAAGTGGTTGATAAGATGATAATTGATTTAAATATGATAATAGATTAAAAAATCTATTTTTAAAAAACAGTGTTGGAAAGGACCTCAGAAGTCTTCTAGTACAACCCTCTGCATAAGCAGGAGCCCTATACCTTTCCAGATGAATGATTGTCCAGTTTCTTTGTAAAAGCCTCCAGTGATAGAGCCCCCACAAGATGATAATAGATTAAAAAATTATTATTGACAAGAATGAGAGAAGCTAAAGAAGGGGAATACAATTAATAAAATGTATAAGGAGAGATTGCAAGAGTATCTTTGGAAGAATTAGGGTTTATTTCTGGAAACAGGTAAAAATTGTAAGCATTTGTGCATTCACTAGTGTGAAATGTTGATGGTACCTAAGTTGTTTGCTAATTAAGTTACTGGGGAAGGTCCTCAAGAGTGCAAGTAGGGTAGATGAGGTCCAGATATGATACTGGGGAGAGTGTGAGGAGATGTGTGAGAGGCACTATGCAGGTTGGGGAATATGCCTGAGGCTGTCTGTGCAAGTGACACACAAGGGTTGGAGAGGGTCTATGTGGGTGTAGCCCAAGTCAGGGTGGGAAGGTGTGGACAAGTGGTAGGTATGGCAAAGCAAAGAGGGACTGGGGAACATTTTTGGGTCAGGGAGATTTGTCTTTTTGAAAAAGCTGGCAGGGAAGGATGCAAATGGCAACCACATGATTGCAATTGCAGGGTGCTTGCAACTGGTCATAAGTGGGGACAAATTGCTAAGCACTGGATCTCAGTCATGCTGTAATTCTTAAGGGCCAATCGTAACCACATTTCTTCAGTGTCATCATAACTCATAACAGTCACTGTCCAAATGGTCATAGGTTGAGGACTACCTGTCTGTTGTAAAATTGCTTTTTATTTTGACAAGCTAATCAGTCTCAAACTGAAGAATCTCAATGAATAAAGTATAAAACTTGCATAGCTGACAAAGTATTTTCTTGCTTTTTTTGCCCTTGTAGAACAAGATCACACTTGCAGAAATTTTGCCAGACTTGCATTTTTAGTGCAAAATTTACATTATTCTAATTGGCAAAATCTCTAAAATACTGTAGTGCTCAAATACCTAGCTGGCATATATATCATACAGATGTCCAAATGCTAACCTTACATTGACATTATACATTTCTTGCAGGCCGGGTTATGTTACAAACTGTAAAAATGAAAACCGGCAACCTTTCAGAAACTGACATTGCCTGCTGTAAAGGATTTGTTATGTCACTTGTGCACATCTATATTGGAAGGATTTGTAACACATTTTAAGGGCAGCAGAAAACCACATCATAGGCTTTACAAGGGCAGAAAATTGCTGCCCGGTACTATGAAGTTTGCTACTGTTTCAGTTACTGAAAATATTTGTTAAGCCATTAATATATGCACTGCTAATATAAATCTTATTAATCATTTCCACAAATAACTCCCCAAGTTTCAAACAAGGTTACATAAAAAATAAGAACATGTTTCCTGAATCAGAACAGAACATTATAGGTATATCAAAGATATATAGACAAACGGAGGTTTTTGCAGAAAAAATATGAATGTATAATTATAGGAAATGCTATTTTAATTGATCTAGGATCACATAAATTGATTTAATCTTAGTCATCATTACATATATTCTGTATTAAGTTCTAGAAAAAAAATCCCATTTGGATTTAAAAGCCAACAGAGGTAATAACTGTGGTCACAGGCCACTATATACAGATTTTTTTTAAAAAAATTAAGATTACACCATTGCATGTAAATTAGACAATGAGTCTACCTCAGCTCATTCTTTCAGAGATGAACACTTCATTAACAAAAGACAGTTCAATCCAGCTGAGGATTCTTTAGCTATATGAGAGTTGATTTTTCACAGTGCCCTAAATTGCTGTAATATATCTGGGGAAGCATGGAAGTGAGAGAAGCAGGAGTACATGAAGATAACTTCTTCTTTTACATCTTCCCAGAGCGTCCCATGAAACACATAAATGGGCACAAGATAATGCCTTTAAGCTAGAACAGAAGCAGAACAAAGATCTTGTAATGTAAGACCAGCTGCAAGTGAAGATATGAAAGTTCTTAAGGAGTCCATGAAAATAATTTATGAAAGTTTAATCGTAATATTACGGCTTAGTTGTACTATTTTTGGATACTTACATGAAATGGAGTTTCTATAAGAGGAAACGCTTGTTTTGCATTTATTGTCTCTTAAATGCAAAACAATGTACCTACATATGCTTTATATGGCATATTACTTAAAGGTACAAAATTATATGCAATAAATACACATTGGACTGCTGTTGAAATCAATGGAAAACAAATTTATTTATTTAATAATAATAATAATAATAATTTAATTTTATATCCCGCTCTCTCTCCCCAAGGGGACTCGAGGCGGGGCACAGGCAATTAAAAATACAAATAAAACCACAGACAAATACAAAATACAAAGTTAAAAATAGATTAAATTGATCCTGCGCTAAAACCCATAAACTAAACTAAAAATTACCCCTAAAAACCCCTAACCTAAAAAGAGACTACCCAAGGCCGGCCAGACGAAAAAAGTGCGTCTTTAATTTTAAGCGGAAGGAGCGGAGGTCCGTGGTTGTCCTGATATCGGGGGGAAGGTCATTCCAGAGGGCTGGGCCCGCCACAGAGAAGGCCCTTCCCCTGGGCGTCGCCCGCTGACAAAGTCTAGTGGACGGCACCCGGAGAAGTCCCTCTCTGTGGGAGCGAATCGGCCGTGAGGATGTATGGGGCAGGATCCGATCCCGCAGGTAGCTAGGTCCCGAGCCATGGAGCGCTTTGAAGATGGTAATTAACACCTTGAAGCGCACCCGGAAGACGACAGGTAGCCAGTGCAGCTCGCGCAAGACCGTGTTACGTGGGCAAACCTAGACGTGCCCATAATTGCTCGCGCGGCTGCATTCTGGACCAACTGAAGCCTCCGGGTACACCTCAAGGGGAGCCCCATGTAGAGAGAGTTGCAATAATCCAGTCGGGATGTCACGAGAGCATGAGTGACTGTGCGAAGGGCGTCCCGATCCAATAGGGGGCGCAACTGGCGTACCAGGCGAACCTGGTAAAACGCCCTCCTGGCCACGGCTGTCACTTGATCTTCCATGGACAGCCGGGTATCCAGGAGGACACCCAAGTTGCGCGCCCCATCCACAGGGGCAAGATGTTCGCCCCCTATGGCCAGCGTTGGAGAGAGCTGGTTGAATCGGGCAGCCGGAAACCACAGCCACTCGGTCTTGGTCGGGTTGAGCCTAAGTCCGTTACTTCCCATCCAGATCCGCACGGCTTCCAGGCACTGGCACATCACCGCTACGGCATCGTTGGGGTGGTTTGGGGTAGATATGTACAGCTGGGTGTCATCAGCGTACAGGTGGTACTCTACCCCAAAACCACGGATGATCTCACCCAGCGGCTTCATGTATGCGTTAAACAGGAGAGGCGAGAGGACCGACCCCTGAGGCACCCCGCATGTGAGGGGTCTCGGGGTCGACCTCTGCTCTCCTGCCCGCACAAATTGCGATCGGCCAGAGAGGTAGGAGGAGAACCACCGTAAAACGGTGCCTCCCACCCCCAACCCCCCCAGCCGATGCAATAGGATACCATGGTCGATGGTATCGAAAGCCGCCGAGAGGTCTAATAGGACCAGGATGGAGGAACATCCCCCATCTCTGGCCCTCCAGAGATCATCTACCAACGCGACCAATGCCGTCTCGGTGCTATGCCCGGGCCGAAAGCCGGACTGGCGCGGATCTAGATAGTCAACTTCCTCCAGGTGACGGGGAAACTGTTGTGCCACCACACTCTCAACAACCTTCGCCAAGAAGGGAAGGTTGGAGACTGGACGGTAGTTGTTCAAAAGAGCTGGGTCCAAAGAGGGCTTCTTGAGGAGGGGCCTCACCATGGCCTCTTTTAGGGAGGCAGGCAAGGAACCCTCACTCAAGGATGCGTTGACAACCTCTTGGAGCCAGCCTCGTGTCACCTCCCAGGATGCCAGTACAAGCCAGGAGGGGCACGGGTCCAATAAACATGTGGTGGCTCGCAGTCGCCCACGTAGCCTGTCCATATCCTCGGAAGTAACGGAGTCAAACTCCTCCCAAACAAGATCTCTCTCGTGGCATCCCACTGGGCCATGAATGGGGGTTAGCTCACTCTGTATCTGGGCGGTTTTCTCCTGCAGAAAAATCACAAATTCCTCTGCTCTACCCTGTAGTGGGGCTTCCCGTTCCCTCTGTTGAAGGAGGGCGCGGGTCACCCTAAACAGGGCGGCAGGGCGGTTTTCTGCGGATGCTATGAGAGTGGCACAATGATGACGTTTGGCCACCCTCAGCGCCACAATGTAAGTCCGTAAATGGGCTCTTACCTGTGTCCGGTCAGATTCAGAGCGGCTAGCCCTCCATCTTCTCTCTAGGCATCTCTTGCGGCGTTTCATCACCCGCAGCTCCTCAGTGAACCAAGGAGCCAGGGTGGTTCGCCGCCGCGAGAGAGGCCGCAAGGGCGCGACCCGATCTAAGGCTCCCCCGGCCGCACTATTCCATGCGGCCGTGAGGTCCTCCATCGGGGCGCGGGTCAGGGATACAGGAAATGGCCCAAGCGCTGTCTGGAACCCATCCGGGTCCATCAAGCGCCTGGGGCGGTACCAGATTGGTGACTCTGGTTCCGCCTCCCCGCGGAGGGGAGCAGCGGTCGGAAAGTCGAGCCGGAGAAGTGAGTGGTCTGACCATGACAAGGGTGTGATGACTATATCCCCTGTACCCAGATCACTTTTCCATTGGCCCGAGACAAAGATGAGGTCCGGCGTATGTCCACCCTCGTGGGTGGGGCCCTGAATTACTTGGGTCAGGTCCATGGCCGTCATGGAAGCCATGAACTCCCGAGCTACCACGGATGATTCGCCCAACGATGGCAGGTTAAAGTCCCCCATGACTATAAGTCTGGGGGTCTCCACTGCCACCGTAGCGATCACCTCCAGGAGCTCGGGCAGGGCTGCTGCTACATAGCGGGGAGCCAGGTATACAACCAGCAAGCCCAACTGCCTCCCTAGGCCCCACTTCACGCAGAGGGACTCACAGCCGGAAGTCTGGGGCACAATGGTCTCTCTCGGCTCAAGGCCTTCCTTAATAATGACCGCTACCCCACCACCCCTGCCTAGGGCCCGCGGCTGATGAAATGCGCGGTAGCCTGGTGGGCACATTTCAACGAGGGGATGTCCTCCCTCGTGGCCCAACCAGGTCTCCGCAATTCCTACCAGGTCCGGCTCCCCCTCTGACACAAGGTCACTAATGAGGGGGGCTTTGTTGACAACGGACCTGGCGTTGCAAAACATCATTTATTTTATTCGATTTGTTAACCGCACCAATCTCCGTCGAGACGGACTCTGGGCGGTGCACAGGACATTAAAATATACAATAAATAACAATATACAAAAGTTAAAAAGAAATTAAATAGAAAACCTGTGCTAAAATCCCATTAAAAAACCTAAAGCTTAAATGGAAAAATAATCTAAATGAAATAAAGATAGTATTAAATTATTGTGGGTTTTCAAGCAACAATAAAATATCTTTATACGTATCCTGAAAACCATGAACTTCTTTACATCATAGATAAGAATGTGCTTCATCTAAAATTAAAGTTTCAGTGTTGGTGTGTTTTGGTTCTTAGCTGCATAGAAGTGTGACAAATAAATAAACAAAATACAAATATCATGTTAATGGTTACCGCCAAGTGCCATATTGGTGCTGTTTTGTATTGTCTGTGCTATCTGGGGAAAAACAGGATTTTAAAAAAATTGTGGGTGTTTTTTTTATCGAGCTGTGTTTACAATTCCCAATGGATTACATTTAAATGAATTATTCCAAAGTAATGGTGGGGAAAGGATATCTTCAAGCATTTTTTAAAGTTGACCTCATTTTCTACCTATAATGAAGAACTCAGCAAAATTTATGGTTTGAGGTGGTACTTTCAAAATTGATTCATCTAATTTGACAGCAAAATTTTACAGTGGTGTTTTTGCTTCCACACCAGGAAAAAAAAAGCATTTTGTTTATCTCTATAGTTTCTTCTTTCACATCTGATAATTTTAAGAAACATCTTTATTTGTTGACCATTTGCCACAATAGAAAGATAACATTCTACACATATAAAAACCTGTGCTAGTTCTTCAGATTACTCTAAAATCTAATCAAAGTTAGTCATAATTTGAATTACTCCATTAAAATAAATGTGATTGTCTATATAATAATTATGAGAGTCAGTGGTGTGGTTAAGCCACTGGGTTAAGTAGGAGGCAATAGCAAACCACATGAAAACTGTAGGGATTTGTTCAGGCAGTCACTTGGAGTTAACGCTAGTTTCAAGCCACACACGCACGCGCACACACATACAATATGTACAAACCAATATTTCATTAAATAATTAAAGGGTATATAAGAACATAAGAACATAAGAATAGCCTTGCTGGAACAGGCCACAGCCCATCCAGTCCAGCATTCTGTCTCCCACAGTGGCTCCCCATTTGCTTCAGGATCTTCCCAAGCAGATGTCTTCACCTGCTTATGATTCCCTGCAAATGGCATTGAGAGATATCCTGCCTATCTCTCCAACCCGGAGGGTGTCCTTAGGCATCCATAATGATAGCCATGGATACACTTGTTCTCCATGAACTCGTCTAATCCTTTCTTAAAGGTGTCACCACTTCTTCTGGCAGGGAGTTCCATAGACCAGTGATCCTGGTAGTAGTAGTACCTTTTATGTGATTTTATTATTTGATAGTGTTTACTGTATCAACAAGGGACAGTAGTGTCTGTTTTCTAGCAAGTAAAACATAAATAGATTGATAGCTTCTCATTGCTGGAAAAAAATAAACATGGAAGTATCAAACACATATTTTTGTGCTACAAAATTATTTTAGGTAATTTGAATTCTGCAAATATTATATATGATGATGTATAATAAGCATATTCAGCAGTAGCTTCAGCTGAAGTGATAATATTGCATCAAAGCATGTGGGAAATAGATTTTTATTATTGGAAGTTATAATTGCTGAAGAAAGGATTACTGTGACTTACTAAGTGCCCTTTCCTTTTCAATTCGTTGACTATTTCTTTGTAGGAAATCAAATGTAATTTTGGGTTTATGGAGCAATGTAAAATATATTAAGAAATGTCAAAAATAACACTGCACAATATTTTTCCAGCCATAACTGCACTTAGCCTTTGTGTAAAATGCCATGGGCTTCATTCCTAAAGTGAAGCCAGCAGAAATATTGATCAAATTTAATTAAGAAATAGTAGAAATAAATTCTTATTTGTATCATTAATATTTCCCTTTTGTAATTAATTCTTAATTTTGAGACTATGCTATCAGTTGGGATCATGGGATTTACAGATTGCAGCTAACCCTTAGCCTCAGGCTAGTACAGTCTTAATCCAAATGTTATAATAATAATAATAATAATAATAATAATAATAATAATAATAATAATAATAATAATAATAATAATAATAATAATAATAATAATTTTAATTTATAACCCGCTCTCTCTCCCCGAAGGGACTCGAGGCGGGGCACAGGGAATTTAAAAATACAAATAAAAACCACACACATCATACAATATTAAAACAAATTAAACTAAAACCCTGCGCTTAAATCCCATATGAAAACTAAAACTAAGACCCTAAAAACCCTAAAAACCGTTAAATTACCCCAGGCCGGCCAAACAGAAGAAGTGTGTTTTTAATTTTTGACGGAATGAGCGGAGGTCCGTGGTTGTTCTAATTTCGGGGGGAAGGTCGTTCCAGAGGGTCGGGCCCGCCACAGAGAAGGCCCTTCCCCTGGGTGTCGCCCGCTGGCATAGCCTAGTGGACGGCACCCAGAGAAGTCCCTCTCTGTGGGAGCGAATCGGCCGCAGGGATGTATGGGGCAGGATGCGATCCCGCAGACTATTAGACCTGTCTGAAATCATTCTGATCAGTGATTCTCCTTCTAGTACATTGTAAAACAGAACCACCTCCTCTTCCTCCTGCTATTATTGATGTTCTTGCACTACTTCTTGGTATATAATGCTCTTTGATTGAATGAGAAGGGAAAAAACCCTCCCCTTTTGTGTGTATTTTGGAAATATTTGAAGGGACTGTATAGCTTTTACTTTACTTTATTCATACTTTTATACCGCCCTCTCTCCCAAATGGGACTCAGGGCGGTGCACAGGAATAAAAATAAAATATAAATAAACAGACAACAAGTAAGTTTAAAATTAAATTAAATGAATTTGACCCGTGCTAAAACTTAATTTAAAAACCCAGCTAAAAATTTAATAATAAATATAACTATGTCAGGCTGGCCACATGGAAGAAGTGTGTTTTAAGTGCTCGACGGAAAAGGCAAGGTCCATGATTGTGCGGAGGTCGGGGGGCAGGTCGTTCCAGATGGCTGGGCCAGCCACAGAGAAGGCTCTTCCCATAGGGGCTGCCAGCTATTTTCATATAGCTGGAAAGCAAGGCCTGCTGTATTGCACATGTCAGTATTTACAAGGAAATTGCATAAGGAGACTAAATCTATCTTTGTTGGGATTGGCTATTATGATAATCTTGCAGTCTGATTTTGCTGTACCCTTCCTTTTTATACTCCAGTGCAGGGGTCCCCAACCTTTGCAACTTTAAGTCTGAAGGACTTCAGCTCCCAGAATTCTGGAAGCTGAAGTCCTTCAGACTTACAGTTGCAAAGGTTGGAGACCCCTGCTCCAGTGAGTCATGGAAATGTCTGTTTGAGCTGCTTCTGAATGTTACCTCTAGTCTTAAAAACGTTTTAGCCCCTTTTTCCATGGCTTCTGCATATCCCCATCAAGATTATTACTTTCTTCTATTTACTATCTAATGAGACATCTGTTACATGTTAATTACTTAGATTCCTATACCGTTCCTCTTCTTGAATTTGCACCTTAGATAATTTTGAATAATTTCATATAGAATTTTGCATATATAATTTTTATTTAGCTTCATGCAAACAGATGATGCATCTGCCTTTATGGTACCCTTTGAAAATCACTACAGATTTGCTAGAAACTATGGAGAAGAAACTGGAAAAGAACTCTTCATTGGGTTCACACCACTGACATGGGATTTTATTGGGCCATACCTAAAAGTCCTTCTATTTGGATTTTCTCATTCTCTCCGAATGATTTATCCCTGTGCCCTTTTTATTCTTTCTTGAGCAATATCTTTTTGAAGGATTTAACAAATTAACATAACTTATTATTTTCAGCTGCCTTATCTGATCTAAATCTATTCCATTCGTTATTTAGCATTTTCTTTCCAGTCCAGTGCTGCATTCATTTTCATCCTTTTCTTTTTTTAATCTACAGTTATTTGTCCAGTCTGCTAGTAATTCAAGTTAAGTTAAAACGTTAAACTCTGCTTATTATTTTTCCCCACAGTGATTTTTTAAAATTGTGCTGCCATATAGTTTGTTTTGCTTCTTTAGTTGCTTTTCCCTTTAAAATCTTGAGGGAACATTTTTTTCCCTGATCCAAAGAGAAATATTCATTGTACCTCTTAGTGACTCACTGACTTGAGTTGCCATAAAGAAAATGTATAATAAATGTATGAATCTATAAGAAAAAAATATAATAAGCCCAGGGAATGATTTTAATTTCTGCTTAAGGAAGGTGTTAATTTTCATTTTGGTTTTAATAAAATTACAGACCTTTCTTAAACAGATATTAACATAGTTCTCTGGACTTATTCTTTTCTAATATATTCATGCATGTATTATAAATTTCAGCTGTGGTTGGTTTTTTCTGTACATTGTAACCTCAAAAACATCAAAGCTTTTAAGGAAAATTGAACTTTAATGCAAATGTATAGATGTATTCAGATCAAATGATGCTGTCCTTAAAATTTCCTTTTAAATTTATAGAAGACTAGCCGTTCCCGGCCACGTGTTGCTGTGGCCCAGTCTGGTTAAATGGCCAACCAATCTGTGTGTAGATCTATACCTGCACACACAAACACGTACACACAACCACCGTATAACTCCCAACCTACCTAACTACTGTATTTCTTCCTCTCCCTCTCTATCCCTGTACCTACCTACCTACCGCATTTCTCTCTCCCTCTCTCTATCCCTATAGCTGCCTACCTACCTACCTACTGTATTTTATAGACAGAGTATTTTATGCCATAAAGGATGACATAATACCCGTGGCCCACTGCTCTCTCTGTATCCTTTTTAACAATTTTTTACATTTCTGTTGTATGTACCTGGCACATGTGTGACAGCTACACAATCTATATATATCATTGGTGCCGTATTTGAAAGGAACGTTGTGTGAAAATTTGGAAGCAATCGGTGCAGTACTTTCGGAAATTAGCGTTTTTGATTTTGAAAATTTTTTATTGAGTTTTAACAATTTTCTGAAGGGTGGGGTAAGGGTTACAGAAACATTTTGAGAACCTTTGCGTCAGAGTCTTTGGCCCATCCCGGGCTACATAATAAAACAATAGTAAACAAATTTATCAAAAAAAAAATACTACAAGATAAAGACCAGTGTATACGTATTACATATTACATTTCCAATTCTGAGATGGCAGACATGTACAAACATCCTGGTATAAAAAAGAATAGAAAGAGAAGTTAATAAGAAAAAAGGAAAAGCAAGCAAAATCATTTTTTTGATCTAAGTCTTTTGGCAATTGTATCTTCTTTTTCTCCCGCTTGGTCCCCCATGGGCAAGGCCGTGGCCCCCTCCGCCCCCCCTGGATCTTCACCCAGGACAGAGGAATGTTTTTTAATAAAGGCTTCCGCCTCAGCAACTGTTTTAATTCTCACTCTTCCTCCTTCCCAGAACACCAGCATCCCTTCGGGCATCGCCCACTTGAACCAGATCCCGTGGTCAAACAATGTTTTAGATAAGAAGGAAAATTTCCTTCTCATTTCTCTGATTTTTTTTGGGACCTGCTTCAAGATAGCGACAACCTTTTGTTGGTAAATTAGGGGACCCCCTCTCTGCGCCCTCAAAATTCCCTCTCTGGTTGACCTTCTGACAAATTTAATGTGAATCTCTCTGGGTACTTCATTTATCCTGGCATATGCAGAGTTTATTCTGTAGACTAGGTCAATGTCCCCCCTGATCTCATCTTTAGGTTTATGTAAATAGTCTGCTAAAATTGTGCTCATGAGTTCAGGCAAGCATTCACCAGATTCTTCAGAAATGTTCTGAAATCTTAAAAAATATGACATCCTTTCGAAGTCCATCCTAGACATATGCCCAGTTAATTCCCCCACCTCACTGTTGACATTTTTAAGCTCTCCCTTTGCCTCAGTTAGCCCCCCTTCCAGATCTTCAGTCTTCTCCTTCACTTGATTACGAGTTTCCAGGAGTTCCTTCTTAAAGTTGTTATTTTCTTCTCTCTGCGCCTTGATTTCCTGTACCAAAGTTTCTATAACAGATTCCAGAGAAGACAATCTTTGTTCCAATCCTGCCAATTCTGATTTTTGTGCCATGGTTAACTGTTAGAGTCAATGCCACTAAAATGGCGTTTTTTTGGGTGGAGCCGTTGAGACAAATCAGGAGGTAAAAGTTTCAAATCAAGGTTGTAAAAAAGTTCAGGAACCAGTAGAGAAACACTTTCCCAAATCAATAGTTATAATAAAAAAAGGCACTCCAGACAGGGAATCAATTAATCCAAAAAAATTCTTCATTAATAGCAAGAGGAAGTCCAAATTACAAGAAGATGCTGGTAGTTTTCCATAAATAAAATAGTCATTCAGGAGCAGAGAGAAGCCATCTTCCACCGCCCAAGCTGGGAGCCAGCCGGAAAAAGTAACAAAGAAATAAGTTGTAACAAGCCAATCGAACTTAGAAACATTGTTGCAAGCCGCAGATCACTTTCACTCGCTTTCACTAAGTTCCAGGCAAACTGCATAGAGAAAAATCCGTCCCTCGCAATGAGGAACCATTTCAAAGCGCCGCTTTAAATCCGAGGGGGGGTTTAACGAAAAAAACACCCCCCTCCAAGCTTTTTAGTCCAGCGCTGCCATCGGAGATAAAATAGCAGATAAAAGCACACTCACTCTTCACCTTGCAGCCGAGCCTCGGGAGAGCCTTCCGACCCAGACGTCTGGCTCACTCCAAAATTAAGCAGCTTTTCCGTTCTCCATTGGCGAAGGTGGAGACAGACGTCTACCCCCCGCAGCCAGCCTTTCGTCACCTAGGCTGAAGACAAGGGTCGCTTTCCCACCGCCGTGGGAAGGAGGCGTCCCTAGCAAGCCAACCCTACGGGAGACCCCCAAGATGGGGCGTCTCGCCCCCGTGGGGTGGCAGAAAAAAGGACAAAGCGGCGGACGAGTCAAGGACCCATCCGTCGCCGTTGGAGGGCGGAAGCGGAAGTGAGAGATTAGTGTTTTTGAACAAACTCTCGTTACATTTTTATTTATATAGAAGATGTAGAGAACAGTCAAGGAATAGGAGGAAAATCAGGGTTTTATAAAGGGCAAGTGGGAAGGATGTTTCAAATTATTCAGAAATTCAACCTTAATAAATTCATTATGAGGTTTGGAATTTCTTCTTGCAGTTCTTATGACTCTATTTCAGCATAGCATCATTTTGCTAAAATCTGTATAGGTTTTTCTTCTTGACCTACATATTCAGCATCTTGTCTGTTGCTACAAAAAACAAGTTACTCTTTTGTGAAGTTAGGACTTTTAATTTAGAAAAATGGTGACTGAGGAGAGACATAAAAGGGATGTATATACGTATTTGTGAGTAAAGTTGACAGAGAACAATAGACTCTGGAATTATCCACTGAAATATGGTGGAGATTTCAAACACATAAAAAAGGTAGGTGCTCTACTGTCACATTTGCTAACAGTGATAATTAGCAAGCTGAATGTCTTTAAAATGGCTTTCAACTGGAAAAATGGACAAACAATTGGTCATTAGTCATGGTACCTGCATATATATTAAAGGCAGTGGGAATGCCTCTAAATACCAGTTGTCAAGAGATGTGTTGTTGTGAGCAGAAATGTGGTATTATGGTCTGTTTCAGAGCCACTGAGAGAAACAATGTTGGTTTTGTCACATTGGTGCATGTAACCCAAGTTACTGTAAGCATGGATATTACATGGATGATATACATACAGATGTGTCTTGCTCTGTCACATAAGTTTATTCTCCTCCTGGGGTTTCTGTATATAGGAGGGATTTTAATTTTTTTTTATAGTATTGAGTCAGGTACATAATGAAGTATTTAAATCCTGTAAACTATCACCCAATGCCCTACATCTGACTAATCCATGAAAGGACAAAACAGTTCACATAATACTTGCTCCCTGATGGTCAGTGTAACAGTCTTCAGAATTTGCTTTATGAATCTGCATGGTAAAGATGTAATATTAGAATGGGTAAATGCAAAATGTATTTATAAAAATAGGATACAAATAAAAAAGGCAGAGTTTACCAATAAAAATTCTACAACTGTATAAAGCCATGATGGCAAATCTATGGCACGTGTGCCACAGGTGGCATGCAACACCCTCTCTGTGAGCAGGCAAGACATCGCCCAAGTTCAGCCCCACCGTGCATGCATGCGTGCTTCCCGCCGGCCAGCTGGTCATCAGGTCTCTGTTGCGCAGGGTGCATGTGGGGAGTGGAGAGCATGTGGGGAGACTACGTGAACGTTGCATTTTGGGGGTTCAGGCTCATGCTGTTTGGGCACTCAATCTGGAAATGATTAGTTATCACTGGTATAAAGGAAGTAGCACAAGTAATACCAAGAACTCAAAGAAGGATTCTGGGGCATGAAAAACATGAACCGTCTGGTCCTATTCCCTATTCCCATATTACTTTTGCAAACAATGAACATTTCTTTCCATCAGGTACTCATTCCCAAGTAAGATCAACCACACTATGCAAGTTTGCATATCTAAGAAGTATCTTAAAAACAACCTGGGAAAAAATGATGAACTCAGTAGTAGAGCAGAATTTTTAACACATAGTGTTAACCAGTGGTGGGTTTCAAATTTTTTAGAACCTACTCTGTAGGTGTGGCCTATTTTGTGGGTGTGGCTTGGCAGTCGTGTGACAGGGTGGGAGTGGCCACCTTTTAAAATGTGGTGAAACTCATTTAACAACGCTCTTGCTTAGCAACCAAAATTTTGGACTCAATTGTGATGATAAATTCCATCCTTCCTTTCCTTTCCTTTCCTTCCTGTTGGGTCACTGGCAGCGGCGGGCCAGATTTACTTCCAGGTACGCCGGTGGAACCCCCTCTCACTGGTTCTCTAAATTTCACCAACCGGCTCTCGCGAGTAGGTGCAAGCCTGCAGAAACCCACCACTGGTGTTAACACTGGATTTATAGTGTGCTTTCTTCTAAGTATACAATCCTCTTGAAAAGCCATTCTGAAACATTTGCTTGTAAATATTGTCATTGTCATTATTCAGAGTTCATTGTCCCAGTCCTACTGCCACTGAAAGAATCACATTCCTTTACTATAATTATTCTAAATTAAAACATTTTAATTCCCTTTTCTTACTCAGTATCTAACTCTCTCTAAATGCTTATGAGATCAGCAATAGTTTTGCTTCCAAATGAAATATTGCTTCTGCAATAGTTATTATTGCCACCTAATTAATTGTGTTTCTATTTCTGTACTTCTGACTTGCTCTTTGTTTTATCTCCCTATCTATATTGCCAAAACTACTTTGCTTTCACAGATTTTTTTTCAAATCAGAAACATGTATCTGCAGTTTAGAAATGACTACATTTTTTGTAAACATTGTCATGTTTATTGACAACGTATCTAAGACTATTCATTGCTTTGTTGCAAGGGTATATATAGCCATAAAAATTCTGCAGAAATAGAACAGTTAAGAAATATGTAATTCTGATGGTTTGCAATACAATACAATACAATAGCAGATTTTAGATTTAGATTTTATTAAATTTATATACCGCCCTATTCTTCATGGTAGGAGTCAGGGCGGTGCACAGAAAGGTAAAAACCACAACACATACATATAATATAAAATGGGTTTAAATAGAAAAACCTGTGCTAAAATAGTTAAGACCAATTAAAATATTAACTTTAAAATTAGACCCTTAATCTATGCCGGGCCAGCCAGATGGAAAAAATGGGTTTTGAGCGTCCGACGGAAGAGACGTAGGTCAGTAATGGTGCGGAGGTCAGGGAGCAGGTCATTCCAGAGGGCCGGACCCGCCACAGAGAAGGGCCGCCCCCTGGGAGCCACCAGCTGGCATTTACCGGCAGACGGCACCCTGAGGAGGCCCACCCTGTGGGAGCGGACCGGTCGAAGGGAGGAGTGTGGTAGGAGGCAGTCTCGCCAATAGCCAGGACCTGTGCCATGGAGCGCTTTGAAGATGGTAACGCAATCTTTGAAGATTGAAGCACACCCGGAAGACCACAGGCAGCCAGTGCAGCTCGCGCAGGAGAGGTGTTACCCAGAAGTACCATGAGGCTCCCAGAATCCCCTGCGCAGCTGCATTCTGTACCAGCTGCAGTCTCCGGGTGCATCTCAAGGGGAGCCCCATGTAGAAAGCATTACAGTAGTCCAGGCGGGAAATAACGAGGGCTTGAGTGACTGCGCATAAGATCTAGAAAGGGGCGCAACTGGCGTATCAGGTAAACCTGATAAAAAGCCCCCTTGGCCACGGCTATCACATGGTCATCCAAGGACAGCCGAGAATCCAGGAGGACGCCCAAGTTGCGGACCCTTTCCGCGGGGGCTAATGACTCACCCCCGCGGAACTAACTGGCTATATCGGGATGACGGAAACCACAGCCACTCGGTCTTGGACAGGTTGAGTTGAAGCTTGTTTCTCCCCATCCATACCCGTACGGCTTCCAAACACCGGGACATCACTTCAACGGCATCGTTGGGATGGTTAGGGGTAGAGATGTACAACTGAGTATCATCAGCGTACTGATAGTACTCTACCCCAAAACCACGGATGATCTCGCCCAGCGGCTTCATATAGGTGTTGAACAGGAGGGGCGAGAGAACCGACCCCTGAGGCACCCCACATGTGAGGGGCCTCGAGGTCAACTTCTGCCCCCCTGTCAACACAAATTGCGATTGGTC
This sequence comes from Rhabdophis nuchalis, assembly GCA_039707465.1. Taxonomy (NCBI): domain Eukaryota; kingdom Metazoa; phylum Chordata; class Lepidosauria; order Squamata; family Natricidae; genus Rhabdophis; species Rhabdophis nuchalis. Next base: position 42,966,773 of record CM077651.1, on the reverse strand, counting down.
GGAGAGGTAGGATGAGAACCACCGCAATACGGTGCCTCCCATCCCCAACCCCTCCATCCGGTGCAATAAGATACCATGGTCGATGGTATCGAAAGCCACTGAGAGGTCTAATAGGACCAGGATAGAGGAACAGCCCCTATCTCTGGCCCTCCAGAGTTCATCTACCAACACGACCAATGCCGTTTCTGTGATGTGCCCAGTTCGGAAGCCGGACTGGCGCTGGTCTAGATAGATGGTTTCCTCCAGGTGTCTGGGGAACTGTTGTGCAACCACACTCTCTACAACTTTAGAAAGAAAACTAAGGTTGGAGACCGGACTGTAATTAACCATCAATGCTGGGTCCAGGGAAGGCTTCTTGAGGAGGGGTCTCACCACCGCCTCTTTCAAGACGGCCGGTAGGAACCCCTCGCCCAAAGAGTCGTTCACTATTTCCTGGAGCCAGCCTCGTGTGACCTCCTGGGAGGCCAGTACCAGCCAGGAGGGACACGGTTCTAATAAACATGTGGTAGCATTCAGCCGCCCCATCAGCCTGTCCATCTCATCTGGAGTCACAAGATCAAACTCTTCCCATAAAATGGTCTCAAGGCCTGCCACCGTATGCCCACCAGGACTAACCTCATTGGAGGCCAGTTCGCTCTGGATCTGAGCGATTTTATCCTGCAGATAATGTCCAAATTCCGCTGCACGACCCTGTAGGGGAGCTTCCCGTGGCCTCTGCTGAAGGAGGGAGCGGGTCACTCTAAACAGGGCAGCAGGGCGGTTATCTGCGGATGCGATAAGAGCGGCAAGATAATTACGTTTCGCCGCTCTAATCGCCACGAGATAAGTCCTCAAATGGGACCTAACTCGTGTTCGGTCAGATTCAGCGCGAGTGGATCTCCAGATGCTCTCTAGGCATCTCTTGTGGCGCTTCATCACCCTCAGCTCCTTGGAGAACCAAGGGGCCAAGGTGGTTCAGCGCCGTGTGAGAGGCCGCAAGGGCGTGACCCGGTCCAGGGCCCCAGTGGCCGCATTATTCCAGGCAGCCACTAGGTCCTCAGTCGAGTCGCTGGTCAGGGTCCTTGGTATTGGCCCAAGCTCCGTCCGGAACCTCTCAGGGTCCATCAGGCGCCTGGGGCAGAACCATCTTGGTATTTCTCGTTCCGCCTCCCCGTGATGGAGTGAGTCGGTTAGGAAGTCTAGTTGAAGGAGAGAGTGATCTGTCCATGACAGGGGTGTAATCGTTAAATCCCCTAATCCCAGATCACTTCTCCACTGGCCGGAGATAAAAACAAGATCTAGCGTGTGGCCCCCCGGTGTGAGTGGGGCCATGAATTACTTGGGTCAGGTCCATGGCCGTCATGGAGGCCATGAACTCCCGAGCTATCTCAGAGGCTTCACCTACCGACGGCAGGTTAAAGTCCCCCATGACTAATAGCCTGGGGGTCTCAACCGCCATCTCGGCTATCACCTCAAGGAGCTCGGGCAGGGCCACTGAGACGTAGCGGGGAGCCAGGTACACAATCAGCAGGCCCAACTGCCTCCCAAGGCCCCATTTCACACCCAGGGTTTCACAGCTGGCTATCTGCGGCACAGCGGTCTCCCTCGGAGCTAGGTCCTCCTTTACAATAACCGCCACTCCCCCACCCCAGCCTTGGGCTCGTGGCTGATGAAATGCCCGGTAGCCTGGTGGGCAGATTTCAATGAGGGGAAGCAGAGTTGGAAGGGACCTTGGAGGTCTTCTAGTCCAACTCCCTGGCCAGGCAGGAAGCCCTATACCATTTCAGACAAATGGCTATCCAACATCTTGAAGACTTGTTGGGGCATTCACAACCTCTGGAGGCAAGCTGTTCCACTGATTAATTGTTCTGTCAGGAAATTTCTCCTCAGTTCTTCTAAATTGCTTCTCTCCTTGATTAGTTTCCACCCATTGCTTCTTATTCTACCCTCAGGTGCCTTGGAGAATAGTTTGACTCCCTCTTCTTTGTGGCAACCCCTGAGATATTGGAAGACTGCTATCATGTCTCCCCTAGTCCTTCTTTTTATTAAACTAGACATACCCAGTTCCTGCAACCGTTCTTCATATGTTTTAGCCTCCAGTTCCCTAATCATCTTTGCTGCACTCTTTCTAGAGTCTCCACATCTTTTCTACATCGTGGTGACCATCGTTTGCAGTTGGTCTAAGCCAGTGCTTCTCAATTATTTTCTGTCAGGAAGAAGAAAACATTTCGCGCCCCCCGCGCGACTGTAAATAGTATCATCCGGGTCTAAAAGTCACACGGGCGGGTTTGGCTAATCAGGATAGAGCATCATGTCTATCCAATCGGGTCTGTTCTCCTCGAAAGGGAGGAGCATGCGCAGTCACATGTATTGGCTTAATGCTCACTATCGATGCAAATGTCAGCAGCGGTAGCCCGATTTCTTTAGCAAGTTTGATTAATTGGGGCAGCGTTATGTTTCACAGGAGAAGGTCCTTGTCAGCATCTGACTGGATACAGAGACATAAACACGGGGCTTGGCTTGTTATGACAGTGTTTGCCGAGGTCAAACGCGCCCCCCTTTACGGAGCCTCGCACCCCCCCGGGGGGCGTGCCCCACTATTTGAGAAGCACTGATCTAAGCACTGGTCATGAAAATCATTTGTCTGCTTTTCAGTCTTCTTTTTCTTAAAGATAGCTAAATGGCAAACCTTCACTCTGAGGCATAATGTTTCTTTCCAAGAATATGTATGGATTCTATAGATCTTGTTTCTTTATTGGAAACTATATCAATCAGATAAAAAGAGAAAGTTAAAATAGGAAGCACCTTACAGTTAGAGGATATAACAGAATAATATACATCTCCATTGTGTAGTGAATTATTTGAATTATTATTTGAGATATGATGTGAGGAATCATCTATGATACGAAGAATGAATGAGAAGTTGGTCCCTACTAATATTCACTACTTTACATTGTAGCCAAGTGTCATTTCTCAGGTGTTGTCACATGAAAAGATATACAATACTTAAATATTTACAAAATGTGAGGGGTGCACTCATTTCTCTGATATACTGTATATACATACATACACACTGTGTGTATGTATGTGTGTATAGCTGATGCAATGGGTAGAGCGGGTTAGGCTGTATTGCTAGGCTTCTGCCTTGGATGCTTTGCAGCCCCGGTTCGAATCCCAGTGGGGTGTGGCCAACTGATCAGAGCTAATAAGCTCGAAATAGATCTATCTTGGTCTCTCAAATTTAAATTTATTGATCAGCTCATAAAACTAACACACATATCTAAAAAAAATTTACACAACGTAACTCATGGTTCTCTGTCTAGATGGTCTCTGGTGATGAGCTGAAAGGCAGAGAGGGAAACAGTATGTCTCCTCCCTTAATGGGGCCCTAACAGGAAGTTGTGAAAACAATTTATATATATATTCATATTCAGAAACCAAGAACTAGAAAGGGGATTTTAAAAAAATGATATTATAGTAATTCTCTTTTCAATTTCAGCTTTAAATGAAATGTGAATGAGCTTCAGGATTGTAATTTGGAAGTTATCAGATAGTGTTGAATTGCAGCAAGACCTCTAAAGCCTTTTTCTTCATGTGACTGTTGTCATTTATAGGAAAGGATACTGATATTTTAGCTGGGTGAAGGCTCATATAAAGCTATATTAAAAAAAAGTTGGCAGTATTTTGTTTATAGACAACTAAAGAATTTTACAAATATTGTTTATCTTGAAAGTTGGGATTACATTGTTCCATTTAGGTTGATTCATAAATTCCATAAGGAATGCATACACTTTTAGGTTTGGTTCAATCAAACAACTCTTCTAATTTCTATTAAAATTTAGAATATCTTTTAGTATATTGTTTACGTTCCATATAACACTGTTTAATAAACATACATTTCCCACAAAATTAGGACTTCTTCTGCACTTTGATAGATTTATATAGACTGTATTTGCAAATGGTCACTAGAACTTGAACAAAATACAGATGACACAAAGAATAACAATTAGAAGTGGCAAATATGCAAGATGTAAATTCAAGTTTTATTTTTTGTGTAAGTAATATTTATTTCTGTGAATATAAAAATTTTTTTCTCAGTATACATATTTTTTAAAAATTCTAGCAACATTTCTTTCAATAAATGTTTCTAGTAGCAGTAAAAAAAAATGAAGTAATCCATAGAACAGTAGAATAGTACTTCATTTTATTTATTTACTAGCTATCCCGGCCACGCGTTGCTATGGCCCAGTCTACCTACCTACTGTATTTCTCCCTCTCCCTCTCTATCACTCTACCTACCTACCTACCTACCGTATTTCTCCCTCCCTCTCTCTCTCTTCCTCTACCTACCTACCTAGAGAGAGAGGAGAGAGAAGATGCTGACTCAGCAGAGGCCTTGGCGGGGGGGAGTTGGCGGCGTGTGGCGGTGGCAGAGGAGAGAGAGGCTGCTGAGGAGGTGACCGTCGCGGGTATGACGCAGACCGCTCCACCGCTCATGCAAGTGACGTGAGCTAAAAAGCGGTTGGGTGGGAGGGGCCGCGAAGGGGGGGGGCGAGTGAGCGAGTGAGGGAAACACACAGAAAAGCTGCAGTTTTACATTTGTGTGGCATGTACCTGGCACCGGTGTGCCACCCCCACAATCTGTATGTATCATTGGTGCTGCACTTGTAAGGAACATTGTGTAAAAATTTTGAGGCGATTAGTGCAGTAGTTTCTGAGATTAGCGGTTTTGAACAAACTCAGTTACATTTTTATTTATATAGATTATATTATTATTATTATTATTATTATTATTATTATTATTATTATTATTATTATTATTATTATTATATTTATATTTATATTTATTAAGAATTTTACACAAAGGACAAATATAAAGAAAATACGTAAGAAAAAAAGTTATGAAATATAATAAATTTTAACCTTTTCTTTAAGAAACATTAACAAACTTATCATCTTCTCTCTCTCTGAAGTTTTCTTGAAATCCCTTCAACATTTATTTAATTCTTATCTGTTTCAATTACTGAATCTATCAACCATTGCCTTTTTTTACAAAGAGATTATAAACTAGATCTATACCAGTTTGAACCGGTTTGGGTGAACCAGTTGTTAAATTTTTGTGCAGTTGGGAGAATCAGCAAATCACACCACTGGCTGGTCCCTCCCCGCCACCCTCTCTGCCACTCCCATTCCTTATTGTGCCTTGCCCACCTTGGGTGATGCCTAGAGTCATGCCCACTGCTTTCACCATAGTACCCACGGCCCAGCCCGCTTGCCTGACCTCCCCTTGGTCTTCACAGCCCAGCCTGCTTGCCTGCCTTCCCCTTGGTTCCTGTGGCACATCCTGTTCGCCTGCCTTCCCTGTTGCCTTCCCCGCAGTCCCCACAGCCCAGCCCACTTGCCTGCCTTCCCCATGACCCACCCCTTGTGTGCCTCCAATGTGGCCTCATTGCCTGCCTGCTGGGAAACAATGAATGCTGCAGGGACAGGGCAATTTCCTATGTACCATTATGAACCCCTTCCTTCCCCTCTCTTGGGCTAACAAAATAAAAGCCCATCTAAAGATCATGACTGCCTGCCAAGCCTGCCTAGCACATGCTGGCAAAAGGAGGCTGGGGGTGCACAAAGCTTCCAGTGCCTGAACCGAGGAGCTGGAAGAGAGATTTGCTATCATGCTGGTGAGTACAGACCCAGTGCACTTTTTGATACCTCCCCATCCCAGTCCAGCATGGCACAGATAGCCCAATGGAGTGGAAACCAGGGTGTTTCCATCGACGCTTCTCTTTTTTCCCCTCTAGCCTCTTTTTGCCAGCATGCACTCATGATCTTTAGATGGGCTTTTATTTTTTCGGTCCCAGAGGTGGGGGTAATGGTACGTAGGAAATCGCCCTGTCTCTGCAGCATTGATCCACCTGCCCCACCCCACCTTGCCGTGAATGACATTGAGTTGGCCATTCCCACTCATTCACATGACTCCCCCTCAGTCACGCCTACCAACCAGTCACTCGGAAGAACTGGTTGTTAAATTACTTGAATCCCACAACTGATATATGAATATTAAAGCTGTCCAATCTATTTGGACAATATATTGACCTAGGACAAAGTAAACGACAAGACCACTAGAAGAAGATAAAACCTAGTAAATTGATGGAGTAGTATTTGTATATATTATGATCTGCATTATCATAACTATACATGAAGGGCAGAAATATTTGTTTGTATTTAACTAGTTAGCAAATATTTAACTAGAATGGAAAGAAACCTTCATACTGTTATTTTTTGAGGGAATTAATTATGCTAAATTTTATAGAAATCTGTACTTAGGTTTTGGCAACATGTACTTGTTCTAACTATTCTCGGTAGTATTCTGCCAGTGCAATTTGCTTGAAATTCCTTACTTTTTTCCCAGATCCCTCTGAACATTATCTAGAACACAGACACATTAGTTGGACTAAAAATAAATGTATGTTTTGAAGGGATTTAACTCTGTTCAAGGAGAAAAGAAAGGAGAAAGGAAATACAATAAAATAAATTATCTTAGATAATGTGAATTAATAATAATAATGATTTGTTAAAAGAATAAGGGAAGAGAGAGGAGGAGCCAATGTTGCCACCAATACTTTGCCACTGGACGGTCCAATCGGACCTAAACCATCCCACAGAGATGGTGAACAGGAAGATTAAGCCTTGCTGATCTCAGGGACACAGCAAAGTCCCTGATTGATCCAAGGGAAGTTCTTCTAGCCGGTGACAAACAGGCAGCCTAGGCTGATAAAGTTGGGATGGCTCCAGAATGGAAGGAAAGTGGAAAGAGAAAGTGTGTCCATCTGGTGAGGAATTTTTTCTATTTTGAGAAAGCCCCCAAAAAATCTTCTTTAAGCTAAATTAAATCCCCAAGAAGAAACAAGCAGCGAAATTAACCTGCATTGGATTGCTTTGGAAAGTTTTTTCTTTCTTTGTAACCACACTTTGTGGATTGAAGTGCTCGCAACGTCTTTTTTTTTTTTTAAGTGAATTGATCAGTTTTTCTTCTTCTATTTTCTATTATTTTACTTTTTAACCTATGGATTAAAACCTTCTTTATTTTAACAATGGTTCCTATTACTTGCTATTTAACTTCATTTAAGAACTTTGTTTCCTTTATGCCTGAGATAAACATCAGAGAGTGAAAGGAAACAATACTGCCACTCGGAGACTAGAGGCTGGAGTATTTGAAATATCGCACTTTCTCTTTTCCCCCCTTTGATCTTACTGACTTTGTAGCTTAAAGGTCTGTAACTTGTTTATAGAAAGTGATAAGAGCCAAGGGCACGAATTGTTTACACAGGTGCTCTTTGAGAGCCATACTGGCAGTGGGAGAGAAAGGGAAAAAAGAACCCTTTTCTTTTGAAGATCATAAAAGAATTTGCGCTTAAATTAACTTACTTTTTTTTTTAAAAAGAAGCCTGGAAAGCTAGAGTGGTAGTGACTATCAGGTTTTTTTGAAATATGGATCAATACCCAGAAGAGGAAACTTTAAAGCTGCAAAACATTTTGGCTGGAATTCAAAATTTATTGGAAGTAACTGGGAGAATTAAGAAGAAGATGGAAAATCTAGAGTTCTTTTCAGCAAAAAATGATGGGGTTGGAGCCCCAAAAATTGAAGGGAAAAATGAATATAAATATAAGGTAACTGATGATTTTATCAGTGGAGTGAACGTGGTTGAAAGTGGAAAAGGGGGAATATGGAAAATGGAATTTGATGAACTGGAGCTCTATCCCAGATCCCAAGATACAGAAGAAGAAATAAGAGAAAAAATGATGGATTTAAGGAGAGAAATTTTGTCAGAAGCATGATTGACAAGTAAAGACAAGCTAATCCAAATAGCAGATGGAGGGCAACGAGATTATCTGAGACATGCTACAAGCAACAAGGTGAGGAGAGAAGTCCACAAAAACTTTATTCAAGAAATAAATAGAAGATTAATACCACAAATGGCAAAAGAAATAAGACTGTATTTCTATTGGAAAGATACAGGTTGATATATGAAAGTTGATAATAAAAAAATAATTAATTCTTGTAATTAATAAGGAGTAATTTAGTAATTTTTAGATTGTTATGTTAAATAAATATTTGATAATGGCAACAAGGTACAAAAATGTGTTGGTTTGATGAGAGGAAGTTGGATATAAATAGTAAATAATTTTTCGTTAACAAATATCAATTATAACAATATTAATGAAATGACAATGGATATAGTTTATATATATATATATGCACTGGTTTAATAAAAGGAATTTGGATACAAATTATAAACAGTGGGGGGGGGAGAAAAAGGCTTAGAAACTTTATTAATTAATTCTTACTTAGAACATGTCATAAAGGTGTAATGTTATTGGAGGATTTTTGAAATAATTAATGAAATGCCATTATGTGGTTGTGTTCTTAATTATTTTAGGCAAAAGGGTGTTTAAACAATTATAGTCAAATGAGAATTGTTGTACGTTGATAGTAAGATATATAAAGATTTCTGATTTAAAACTCATAATTTAATATGAACTATAAGTAATGACTGTGGAAGAAATGCACGAAAGTTATTTGTAACCAATTGACACATTTTCTACAAAATGTAATGAAAGATGATTTTTTTTGTGTTATTGTACAATTAAAATAAAAAAAGTTCCTTCAAAAAAAAAAGAATAAGGGAAGAAAATTAAGACAAACAGAACAGTGGAAATATAGTTAGTTTTTAACCTGATAATCTGTTGATATATTAGGATTATAACTCCCAGCTTAATCCTGCATTGTGAAAAAGGCATTAATTTATTAGAATATTTGAAAAAAAATTATAGTAATACATTTCCTTCTGTAATACTTAATACAGTGGTACCTCGGTTCACGAACTTAATTGGTGAAATGACTCTGGTCGCGAACCGAATTGGTCGTGATCCGAGGCACAATTTCCCATAGGGTTCAATGTAAATCCGGTTAATCCGTTCCGACCTTGTTTTTTGGTCGTAATTCTTGAACGGACTCTGTTCGCGAACCGAATTGGTCGTGAACAGAGGCACAGTTTCCCATAGGGTTCAATGTAAATCCGGTTAATCCGTTCTGACCTTGTTTTTTGGTCTGTTTCTCTCCACGACCGTTCCTACAGGAAGTCGCAACCATGTTAAAGCCTATCGGCACGGGCAGAAGGACGACATCATTAAAACAAACGTGGAAATAGCAGGTTTCTCTTTAAGCAATGTCACCACCCTCCCCTCCAAAGGCCGGGCAGGGAGCGCCGCTCTGGATCCGGGTGAGGAGGATGATCAGCCTGGGGGCTTTTGAGGGATCGCTGCCCGCTCCAAAGCGCAGCTCAGAGCAAGGGAGCCGGGCGGGGACGGGAGATTGAAACAGCGCGCACGCACGCACACCTCTCCTGGGAGGAAGGAAGCCACTGCTCCAGCCCCAAAGTGAACCGGAGGGAGCTGGAAGAGAGCTCGGAGGTCCTCTAGTCCAGCCTCTGCTCAAGCAGGACTAGAGCCTCCGCTAGTCCAGATCAGGGGCTGTCTCCTTCTTTCTGAAAAGCCTCTGGGGATGGAGCTCCAGCGCGGCCGCTTTTGGCCCCTCCATGCATCTGGGGAAGTGTCTTACAACCAAAGCCCCCCGCGCCCCTCCCGCTGGGAAGTTGCAAGACACATGCCGGATCTTCCGCGCCACTTCCCCAGATGCATGGAGGGGCCAAAAGCGGCCGCGCTGGAGCTCCATCCCCAGAGGCTTTTCAGAAAGAAGGAGACAGCCCCTGATCTTTACTAGCGGAGGCTCTAGTCCTGCTTGAGCAGAGGCTGGACTAGAGGACCTCCGAGCTCTCTTCCAGCTCCCTCCGGCAGAGGCGTAGCGTGGGGGGTGCAGGGGGGCCGGCCGCACCGGGCGCAACATCTGGGGGGGCGCGCTGAAGCTGGAGTCCGACCTGAAGCTGGAGAAGCTTTGGTTTTGCGCTTTAAAAAGCCGAAAGCGGCAGCTTTCGGACTTTGGCGGGACTTCGCCCTTCATTATCCAGCGCCGGGTGAACGAATCTTTAGCCTTGCAATCTTTTCAGTTCGAGCGGTTGTTTACGACGGGGGGATTTTTCTTAAAGAGGCCCCTTAAAGCAGCCAGTTTCGAGTAAGTCTGTAACAACTTCTTTCTTTCCGATCTCTCCATCTCTCTCTTTCTCTCTCTGCCGGCCCGGATCTGGAGAGGGGGAAGGGGAAATGTTGGTCTAGCTTCCTTCCCAAAGTCAAAATCGCTAAAGAAGAAGAAGAAAATAAATCAGGCAAGCAAGGAACGAAAGAAAGAAGAGATTCCAGTCCAAACTCCCCCTTAAATACATTTTCCCTTTCTAATCCCATTCAAAGAACGTTCGCTGTTTTGTAAAGAAAGAAATACCCTTTTAACAAATGTCGGCATTACAGCTCATCGTCTTCTCAGCTCTTTTTTCCCCCCTACCACAACTTCGAAAGTTTACTTGCCTTGCCCCGGGTGCTGACAACCCACGCTACGCCACTGTTGTCAGCACCCGGGGCAAGGCAATTGAAACATTTGTCATTTGAAACAACTCAGTGGAAAATTGATTTAAGAGTTGCACCAATGTATTTTGGGGCAACTCGAAAGAATCAATTTTAACTTTCACTTTCCCGCTGCGGAAAGGTGTGGCAAGATGGCTTCCTTTTGTTTTCCTACTGAAACTTTCTTCTGTTTATGGAAAGCCTCCCTGGCAGCCGTTTAAAGAAGAGCGCTTGGTGTCTGTGTGAGCCCTCCCCGGAGAGCTCTCTCTGCCCTTCCCGAATGTGGAACTTTTGAATGAGAAAAAAAAAGCCTTCTATTTTCTCCTCTACACTTGAGATTATAAAAAGAAAAGAAACCAACAAAATTAGACTTTTTCCAAGACTTTTAACCTCTCTGCCCTGCTCGCCTTTGGAAACAATTTGATTAATACCTAGGAACTGCGGAAATGGGTCCTAAAAAGCCCCCGACGGGAAAGTCAGTGTCTGCTCCTTCGTCTGCCGATTCTAGCCCGGCAACTCAGCAGATGAGGATTACCACCTTACTACAAAGAGTGGCGGCTGCAGGAACTACATAAGAACCATCGGTGACCCAAATGTTTCAGGAACTTTTGAAAAGCATTAATGAATTTCACAAAGAAATGTCAGACTTTAAAGAAGAGCTTAAAAATGTTCAACAAAGCTCGGTAGATAATAAAGGGAAGATCACCTCCTTGGAAAAGAGAGCAGATGGGACAGAGGGGGAAGTTAAGGAGCTACAGAAACAGAATGTGGAATTGCAAAATTATATCTCTAAAGCAGAATTTGAAAGAATGTCCTTTTTTCTTAGATTTCAGAATGTGGCAGAAATACCAAACAAAGATATTAAAGAAATTATGAGTGATATATTATATTAGCAGAATACCTTAAAAGGATAAAGATCAAATTTGGTGGGATATAGATTTGGTATATAGAATAAATTCAGCATATGCTCCCAAGAGACGTTCATGTGAAATTTTTCAGGAGATCCACGAGGGAGGAGGTGTTGAGGGCACTGAGGGGGTGGCCACTGAGATACCAAGAAAAAGTTGTAACTGTCTTGAAGCAGATTCCAAAAAAATTAAGAGAAACAAGAAAGAAGTATTCTTTCTTATCTAAAAAATTGTATGATAAAGGAGTCTGGTTCAAATGATTGCTGCCAGAGGGGATGTTAATCTTTTGGGAAGGAGATAGAATTAAAATTAAAACACCAGCAGAGGCGGAAGTCTTTGTGAATAAATATTTCTCCTCCCTAGAAGGCATAGATACCGGGGAGGGAAAAGAAAGAGTAGCCACAGCCCCACCAGGGGACAGGGGGGAAGAAGTGACATTGAAAAAATTGAGATCGCAAAAATGAGTTGAAATGAGTTAACAATTTAATTGTAAATACAGAGAAATGGCAAAGAAAGAGACGACTGAACATATGCTTTGATATAATGTATATCACATGTCTGATATAATGTATATAATATGAAAATTTGCTTATGCTTATCACCACATGTTTTATAAAATTGCAATTTGGGAAGTGAGGGGGGGTCACCATCGTCGACATGAAGTCACCAAAATTTTGTATGCACCATATTCCCCTTTCCTATATATACTTTTAAAAAAACAATAAAATTTATATAACAAAAAAAAAGAAAAAAATATTTGAATAATCCAAAAGCTTTATTATGAGACAATATTTTTTGTCTTTTATAAAATATGAAAACTATTTCTAGTATAAGTTATTGTGGTGTGATCAATAATTATACAATTAAATAAACCTAGTGGAATTTGTTTTTGAATAAGAATAACTGTTAATTTTAGCAACTCAAAAATGATATTGTTACCTCTTCAAACCAGGAATGTTTATAAATGTAGTTGAGCCAAAGCAATTCCTGGTTGTTTTTGGGAATCCAGGATAGTGCAATGGATAAGATATTAACTTCAGATGCATAAACTCCAACTTACGGAAGACTTCTCTCTTTCTCAGCCCAGTTAAACTAACATAATGCTAAAGGGATGAAATTAAAGGGAACTCTTATATAAGTTTTTTTGAATTCTTAAAAAAGATAGGCTAAATTTTAATTGAAAATTCATGTTGAATTTTCTAGATATGGTATCGTCCTGAAAAGATATTCCCAAATTATGATAAACTAAGCATTTTAGTTTAGTTAATGCATACAATGTACAACTTCATTTTTTTAAAGCTATGAACTCATGGCAGTGTGTCAGTGCAAGACACTACTTAACTAGTTTAATGCTAATTTAATTCCTTGTGTTAAAATTCATAAGGGATTATTTTCATGATAAAACTGTTAACAAAATTGATTTAGTTTTTGGGCAAGGATGAAAGCAGATTAAAAGCAGTAATGTCATCAGGACCTAATAATACCTGTAACAGAATATTTATGTTTGTTTGTTCATTATTCTGAATTATTAAACAAGTGTAAAAATGGCCTTCAAATTTTATTGGACCCATTTCAATAGTTTCAGCCTGTTGTTAAAAGAAATGTTTTACATTGGCAGATTTCGCACACTGAATGATCTGGATTAGACTTGAATCAGCAGAGGAATTTTCATTTTACCGTGGCTTTAATGCAATAATCGCAAAATATCTTCAAATTATAGAGGTCATTAGACAGTTGTCTTCCTATTAAAAGCCTAATAAAATATCAAAATGCATGCTCAATGTACCTGGGTTATTAATGCGGCTTCTACATAAAAAAAATCTAAGTAGACCATTTTTACTTCCTCAGTAATCTCTTTCTCAAATTATTTAATGCTTTCTAAACAATTGCTTATTTTCCTAACAAAAATTTGGCTAACCTCATAGCTATCAAACCATGTCATTAATTCTAATTAACATCAGTAATGGTGTATATAATGGTGTATAAGGTAAATTGAAGAATGGACTAAAGAGACAAAAGATGTATAGTTTTTGCCCTCTTTATGATGTGATGCAGTATTAATAATTTCTGTTGGGAAAAATACTGATTTTTATATGCTAAGAGGTGGGTAACAATGGCCCCTTTATGACTTTTGGGCTTCAAGTCCCAGAATTTTGGGAGTTGAAGAGCACATAAAAGGCCTGTCATCCCCTATCCCTGTGCTAAATAGACACACTTATTTTCTGTAGATAGGCACAATTGGTAGGCTGTGTAGTAGGATTACTTATTCTAGCCCTACACAACATCCTTGGCATTCCATTTTTAAGAACCTTTTGCAATTGACAATACAATGAGATTTGTATCATGATAGTAAAGTAAGGTTAGGAGAAATTTAGAACTACTAGCAGGGTACTCTATATTTGAAGAAGTAATGTTGTAGGAACCTAAATAGTTTGCAGCCTTCTCTTACACCTGAGTGCCATGTTTTGATGGAGACACATTTAGAATCTTGAATAATTTAGAATTTTGATAAAAAGTAGTAGATGGTAACAGTTTGATATTGGCTACCAGATCTGAGTTGCAAATTCCAGATAATTAGTTTACAACCAAAATCTAATAACTTTCTGTTAACAAATAGTTTTTTTGCAGAGATGACCAGTCAAAACATAACTGTGCATTAGAACGCAATTAGCCGTCCAGGTTGTTTCCTACTTTTCATAGACCAGGGGTCAAACTGGCGGCCAGTGGGCCGGATGCATCAGGTGCAATCCACGGCCATCCCAACTCCACAAAGAGGGGAAATGTTGCAATATGTCACATGATGGCAATGTGTGTTTGTGTTTGACACCTATGTGTTTGACACCTATGTGGTAGACATTTAATGTAGCCTGAAATCAATCTTGAAAATAAAGTCAATATGTAGGGCTGGTATAAGTTTTAATGTAAATAATCATTAAAAGATCAATATGTAGGGCTGGTATTTACTTTTAATGTAAATAATCATTAAAAGATCAATTGTACACAGGGAATTTGATGAACATTAAAAGATTCCATATTGCATCCTTTAGCACTGTTAATTGTTTTCTCTATAAGTGCAGACTGTAACTTATAGAGATGGATAGATAAAGGGGAAGAAGCACCCTTACTTATCTAATACAATATTGCTTGATATTAATTTATGGAGATGAAGCAGCTTTGATGGGCTCCTTGGACATTTAGTTGTCACATGTCACATGAAGAATTAGTGGAATACCTACTACTACAGTTTAGGAGTTGTAGATACAACTACATATGACATTTTTATTTAATTATTGAGTTAGTATACCAAGTATAACAAGGATCCTAGGTTTTGAAAACATTACCATGGCTTGTGTATGTCTTTATTTACCTTCTTCAACTATTTCTAACTATAATACAGATGTATCATTACAAGATCCATTCTACTAATCATTGAGTATACAATATGGGGCATTTCAAATTTGCTGGAAAATAATATTCTAATTGTTGTTCTTGTTAGTTGCGAAGTCGTGTCCCGCCCATTGTGACCCCATGAACAACATTCCTTCAGGCCTTCTTGACCTCTACCATCCTCTGGAGTCCATTTAAGCTCATGCCTACTGCTTCAGTGACTCCATCCAACCACCTCCTTCTCTGTCGCCTCCTTCTTTTGTCCTCAGTCTTTCCCAGCATTAGGCTCTTCTCCAGTGAGTCCCTCCTTCTCATTAGGTGGCCAAAGTATTTGAGTTTCATCTTCAGGAGCTGGCCTTCTAAAGAGCAGTCAGGGTTGATCTCCTCTAGGACTGACTGGTTTGATTGCCTTGCAGTTCCAAGTGACTCGTAGGAGTCTTCTCCAGCACCAATATTCTAATTTCTGATTGATATTAGTGATTGATGTAATATAGTGCTTCCAGAGGGCACATGTCCATGTTTCTATTTTCTGTTTTAGTTTAATAACCGCAAAAAAAATGCTTCTTGATTTAATAAGACCTGTATATTTCTTTTTATCCATTCTTAATTAACTGCCTTATTGTATTTTATGTATGTTTTCCTTTTTATTATTATTGACACTAACTCAATAATTAAATAAAAATGTAATGTGCTATGTGATTTCACCAGTAACCAAAAATATTTTGGTCTTTTTGTATCCTCAAGGGCAAGTGACATTTCCAATGTCAAGTAAAACACAAGACTAGAGGCAAGGATAAAAAAATATAATTTGCATAATATTACAGTTTGAATGTAAAAAATAACTTTCCAAAATAAATGTGCAAGGAGGGAACACAGAGATTCTTTGCAACTTTTAAACTGGTTTTTGTATTCATTTGCAAGCCATTATAGATGTTTTGGAAATGATATAACATTCATTTGGATAGCAAACACTATTCATTGCAGTGATGGAGATTTGGATATGGAGTTCGGACTTAATATCATATTGAATGGAAATATTAATTGCAGAGGTCTTTGTATTGTTGAATTTATAAAGGCCAATTTAGAGTACTAAAGGAATAACATTTAAAGTAGTCTTATGAAAGTTTTATAATGAATTTGCTTGTATTTGCATATTGATGTGTGTGTTCCCATGAAATCATTAAAATATACATTTCCTAGAATCAAGCTTGTTTCTTGGTGACTAGAGAATGCCCATATCATTCTCTTGGTGACAGCTTCGAATTAATTTGTCCCTAGTGGGAATTTTTTTTAAAAAAAAACTTTATAATCAGTGATCATGTGTTTCCTGATGATCTCCTATCTAATTTAATACATACCCTTCTTAGGTTTTTTGAATCAGCGAATTCAGCTGATTCAAGGCCATCTTCTTCAGGGCGAACTGCAGCATTTAGTTATTTTAAGTTGGCTGTTAATATCAACAATAGTGTATGACACAGGCATTAAATTTTCAAAAAGAAAATATTCATGTGAAATATTGATTCTTGTGGGCGTGAAGAGAAATCTAGAAGGCACATATGCAGGACCGCCTTCTAGCACATACCTCCACTCGACTTGTCCGCTCCCACAGGGAGGGCCTCCTTAGGGTGCCGTCCGCTGGACAGTGCCGGCTGGCGACGCCCAGGGGAAGGGCCTTCTCTGTGGCAGGCCCCGCCCTCTGTAATGACCTCCCCCCAGACCTCCGTACTATCACTGACCTTCGCCTGTTCCGCCGGACTTTAAAAACATATTTCTTCCATAGCTGCTACAACCATGTTATTTTAGAGTTGGGTTTTTAATTAATTGTCTCCTCTTTTAGGACGGGTGAAATGATTTAATTGTAGTTTTAAATTTTAAATTTTTGTATAATTTTGTATTGCTGTATTTTTGGATTTTAAATTCCTGTGCGCTACCCTGAGTCCCTTTGGGAGATAGGGCGGGATAGAAGTCTAATAAATGAAATGAAATGAATATATTTATGAATACATATTTGCCTTTTTGAGAAAAACAGTATCTGTCCCTCTTCTTTTACCTAAACTGCTGCAGAAGTCATAGTTTGAATTTACTACATTAATCAGTAAGGCAAAGGAGCCATTGGTCACCACACCAATGAATTTGAATTTCATTTCATTTCATTTTTGTAGTAACCCCTGCAACACATTCATTATTTGACTCAGACACTACTAGAATATTGACAATAGATGTCAGCCAACACTTACTGATACATTTATTTGTTGTAACATAAAACCATTATAATTATGGGTCTTTTTCTTACTTCTTACCTGAATTGATTAATTGTCTTAATTGCTTCCAATTTTAAATGCGTTATTAAGCCTTTTAATTATGCATGTTGCATTTGTCTTTTAAAAAACAAGTAAAAGAATATCATGGAAGTCATTGCACAATTATTTGCATAATGTGGATTAAATAAACGTTTTTGAGCAGACTTGTATTTTGTACAGCGCAAAGACATAAAGGAAAAAAATTCTGATCATCCTCTTTTTATTTTCTATATGCAACAGGAAATTAAAAATGTAGATTTATATTTCAAAAAACTAAGCTGTTCACAAAATCTGTTCGCAAAGGAAGTTTTTCTAAAACTTAGCAGCAGCTCAAAACGTATTGTTGTATTCTTAATCTTTAGCAATAACAGGAATGAGATATTATGATAATGCTTCAATAATTTTCAGTAGTTAATAGGTAGAATTAGTACAGATTGATCAAATCTTACAATGCATACAATACATATTTTGTATTTAACGTATGTATGTATAAGCTCTGACTTTCAGTGTAATTGCCTCATATTTTTGCTTTATAAATGTGACAACACTGTTTGATTCTGTTATTTTTTATTGTATAAGTACTGAAAACTCTAGAAGATTGTAGAAAATGGAAGGATAAAAATCTTCACATAACAACAACTGTAAGAGAACAAAGAAATACAAATATTTTATGAACAAAATGAATTCAATTAATTTTAAAATGCAGACATGTATTTATCATTTAATAAATAATGCATTGTTCACTGTAAGAAAAGAATGGCTTCAATAAAATATTTGTTTCAAAATATGCCACATTGGCAATACATAAATAAAAGTGCAGTTGTAGTTCAGCTATTGTACTTGTCTTTTAATAACAACTCTTATTGGAATAGCATAAGTAATTTTACATTGACATTGATGGCAAAACAATACAATATTAAATTTTGCATGAGGCTTCAAACTGTTAAATGTACACGGTTTATCATGTTTTACTAATAACTATTAACAGTGGCATAGAAAGCTTTGCTTTTGATCATGTTAGGTTTGCTTCTCCTCTAATACCGCATAAATTGAAATCTAATTTTTCAGAAAGCAATGGTCTGGTTAATTGTTGTCATTGTTAGGAAATTTCTCCTTAATTCTCCTTGATTAGTTTCCATCCATTGTTTCTTTGTCTTTGTTGTACTTTGGAAAATAAGTTGACTCCCTCTTATTTGTGACCACCCCTCAAATAATGGAATACAGTTATCATGTCGCCCCTAGTCTTTCTTTTCTTCAGAGTGGCCATACCCAATTCCTGCACATTTCTCACTGTTAGCAAATTTCTCCTTAGTTCCAGGTTGCTTCTGTTCTTGATTAGTTTCCATCCATTGTTTTTTGTCCTGCCTATAGGTGCTTTGATAAGTAAGTTGACTCCCTCTTCTTTGTGGCAACCTCTAAAATACTGGAATAATGCCATCATGTCACCCCTAGCCTTTATTTTCTCTATACGTCATATGTTTTTGTCTCCATGCTTTTAATCATCTTAATTGCTCTTCTTTGCACTTTTTCCCAAAGTGCGCTCCATGGCAAAGGACCTGGTTACCTGCAAGACCGCCTCCTGCTGCCAAATAACTCCCACCGACCAGTCTGCTCCCACAGAGAGGGCCTCCTCAGGGTGCCGTCAGCCAGACAATGTTGGCTGGCGACCCCCAGGGGGAGAGCCTTCTCTGTGGCAGCCCTCTGGAATGACCTCCCCCCTGAATTATGCACGATCACAGACCTACATCTCTTCCGTCAGGCCCTGAAGACACATCTATTTTGTGCAGCCGGCCTGTCATAGTCTTTTAATTGGGTTTTAGCATTGGGTTTTATAATTAAGAGGCCAATCTATTTAATATTTATTAATCTGCTATCTTAACTTTTGTATTTGTTCTTTTCATTGTGGCTGTTCACCGCCCTGAGTCCCGAGAGGGAGAAGGACGGTATATAAATTAAATCAAACAAACAAACAAACAAACAAACAAACAAAGTCTCACCATCTTTTTTTTAATGTGGTGACCAAAACTGAATGCTGTATTCCTAGTGTGATCTTACTATTTATAAACCAATAGTAATACTTCACACGATGTTGATTCTATGCCTCTGTTTATACAACCAAGTATTAGCTTTTTTTGGCTGCTGCTGCCCACTGCTGGCTGATGTTTAAGTGATCGTCCAATTGGACTCCCAAGGTCCCTCTTAACAGCTACTGTTTTTGAGCCAGGTTTCACCTAATCTGTATTTGTATCTTTGGTTTTTCCTTTCTAGATGTAATACCTTGTTTTTCTATACATTAATGTTATTGGGTAGGGCCCATAGTTCAAGTATCTCAAGATTTTTTTTGGATCCTGAGCTTGTCTTCTGGGGTGTTGGCTATTCCTGCCAGCTTAGTGTCATCTGCAAATTTGATGAGTCCCTCTTCCATTCCCCATCAATGTCATTTATGAAGACATTGAAGAGTACTGGGCCTAAGATGGAACCTTGTGGTATCCCACTGTTTACTTCTCTCCATGTAGATGTAGTACCATTAGAGTACAATTTTCAGGCAGTTACAAATCCATCTGGTAGCGAATCTGTCTATCCCACATTTTTCTAGTTTACCAAGAAGTTGGTTTGTAGTCTACTTTGTTGAATACCTTGTTGAAGTCTTAAGTATACTATGCCCACAGCATTTTGCTGGTTTACTAATTTATAGTCAAAGAATAAAATAAGATTGGTTTGACAGGATCTGTTTTTAATAAACCCGTGCTGACTTTCTTTGTTTCTAGATATTCACAGATCCGGGGTGGGGGGTGAGTGGGGGGGTGTTAATTACTTTTTTCTAGTATCCTCCTAGGTATTTTCGCTAGGCTGGTTGGTCTGTAGTTTCCTGGCTGTTCCCCCCCCCCCCCCACACACACACACTTTTTTTTTGTTTTGAAGATGAGATTTTAGATTTAGATTTTATTCAATTTGTATCCCGCCCTTCTCCAAAAGGACCCAGGAATTTAAAATAACATACAAAAGTAATACAAAATACACAAATTTAAAACCGATTAAATAACAAAAACCTACGCTAAAACCAATTAAAATCCCCATTTTAAAACTATCTAATACTAGTCACAGCGGAGGCTATGTTAGGCCGGCTTGATGAAACAGGTGTGTTTTTAAACACTGGCGGAAGAGGCGGAGGTCGGTGATGGTACGGAGTTCAGGGGGAAGGTCGTTCCACAGGGCAGGGCCCGCCACAGGGCAGGGCCCGCATTGTCCGGCCGACTGCACCCGGAGAAGGCCCTCTCTGTGGGAGCGTATCGGTCTAAGGGATGAGAACCACATCAGTTCTTTTCCAGTCCTCAGGTAGTTCCCTGGTGCTCCAAGCTTTTTTAAAGATATGGTACATATATAGTGAGATAACATCTGCTAGCTCTTTCAGAACTCTGGGGTGTAATTCATCAGGTCCTGGTGAATTATATTAATCAAAGATGAGACAGGTATTTTCTTACCGTTTTCTTGCTTTTATTTTTATTTCTAGTCTGTCTTTTTCAGTTATGTTTTTGGTAGGTTGAGCTATAGTTTCTTTTTATGTGAAGACTGATGCAAAGAATGAGTTAAGCAGCTCTGCTTTCTCTGTTCTGCCTGTTACTTCCTTGCCATCTTCTATCTTTAGTGGACTGTTTCCTTGATTTTATTCTTGTTATTTATATGTTGAAAGAAACTGGGGTTTGTTTGTTTTTTATCTAGTGTTAGGGGTAAAAACACCCCTGTTGGAAAATAAAGGCGGAATAGTGCAATATACCGGACAGCAAGAGATACGTTGCTTAAACCACACAATAACTATCAAACACTGATAGTAGAAAAATATATAGTCTTTACTTTGTAGTAACTAAAATACTACTTCAAAACAGTGATGCTAACTCCTCTAACAATAAACAGTCCTTCACCAACAGTCCTTCACTTTCTTACAGTAAGTCAAAACAATGATACTCTTCTTCCGTCTTCAGTTTCAGCTCCTCCCTCAGTGGCATTCAGGAAGCAAAGGAAAGCAAAAGGGATGAACTGTGTTACCAGCTGCCCTTTATGATTGAGCTGGGAAGCACAGCCAATCAGATTCCACATAGTCCTTAAAGTTACATATACTCTTTAAGAATCCTGGCTTATATATATTGTCAACCCAACATCAGGATGATTATCCTAACATCTATGACTTTTGTGCAACCATGCTGGTTTCTTCTTGGATTTCTTGTATTGCTTTTTTCAGTGGTATTTTGTTGGACTGGGCTTCTTTATGATCATATTTTTCAGTTTTCCATGTTTCTTGAGTATGTTTTCCCCTTTGATTTTTATCGATGGAATTTTTCTTAAACTCTCTTGAGTTTGTTATATTTTAGCTGTACTATTAAATACAGGCTGGCCTGAAAAAAATGCTTTGGTCATCCAGGATTTAATAAGAGGTGAGAGGGCTAGTCTCTGGATCTAGCTGGATCTAGAACAGGGTTTCTTTCTTGGAAATGTGCTGACCTGGTTTTCAAGTGTATTTATTTATCATATTTGTGATGTGTCTTTCCCCAGAGGTTTGGATGGCCCAGAGTCTCTTGGTCTTTCCTAAATACATAAAAAGCTGACTTTTCCCAGAGTGTTAAGAGAAACCTGTTTTTCATGATTCAGCTAAATGATTGCAGTTGGCTTCAGCTGTATTCTTTGTGGGAGAGGGAGATATTTTTTTGCTTACCTGTTTTTAATCTGACCTTAGCCATCCAATATGTGAATTGAGCAACTATATATATAAGTGGCTTAAATAAATACAATTCAGATATTGTTTCCCTATATTTTTTCCTTCTCCCTGTTCTGTGTGACAGTGCAAATGCATACTAGAATGATAATATTACTACTAATATTGTGATCCTTAGTAGACAATTTGAAACATCCCATTGATCAATGTAGTTGAATATGGCAGTGTTCTAAGATGGTAGAGAAGTTGTAAAAATTTAGAAGCTTGGAACCTTATACTACAAAAGCATATGGACTTCACAACTTGACCATGGCAAAGCAATAGACACAATTTATATAGACTTCTATAAAGCCTTTGATTTAGTGATACAGGACAAACTACTTCATAAACTAAAATTCTATGTAAGATCCGGTTCTCTGCATAATTGGATAGCTGCATTCCTAGTCAAAATAGGAAATGTCTTATCAAACCCTGCACCTGTTAACAGTGGTGTCCCCCAAAGTAGCATTTTAGGACCCACAATTTTTACTTTCCATAAGAGAACTTTGCAATCATATTATTAGCAACTGCTTTCTTTTCATTGATGATGTAAAACTATTCAATACCACCGACAATGCTGCTACCCAACAAAAAGACCTTGACTATGTGTCGGAAAGGTCAAACAATTGGCAACTCCAAAACTCAACAAACAAATGCTTTGTCTTACACATTGGCAAAAAAAAAATCAAAACACAATATACAAGCTGGGCGGATATGACCTCGTAGACGATCCTGACTCTGTCAAGGACCTTGGAATAATCATCTCAAATGATCTAAGTGCCAAAGCTCACTGTAACAGCATTGCTAAAAAGACATTAAGAGTTGTAAAGCTTCTTCTCCGGTAATATTGAACTGCAAACTAGGGCATACAAAACTTTTGCTAGACCAATTCTTGAATACAGTTCATCTGTCTGGAACCCGCATATCAGACATTAATACAATTGAACGAGTCTAGAGATATTTCACGAGAAGAGTCCTTCGCTCCTCTGCTTGCAACAAAATACCTTATGACACCAGACTTGAAATTTTGCGCTTAGAAAACTTAAAACTTTGTCATCTTCGATCCAACCTAAGCATAGTACATAAAATTATCTTCTACAGTGTCCTCTCTGTCAATGAAGACTTCAGCTTCAATTGTAACAATACACGAGCTCACAATAGATACAATCTTATGGTAAATTGCTCCAAACCTGATTGCAGAAAATACGACTTCAGTAACAGAATTGTCAATGCTTGGAATGTACTACTTGACAATGTGGTTTCTTCCCCAAACCCCCAAAATTTTAACCTTAGACTGTCTACTGTCAACCTCACCCCATTCCTAAGAGGTCTTTAAGGGGTGTGTATAAGCACACCAGAGTTCCTACCATCCGTGTCTTAATATTCCCTTGTATTTGTATCCATTTCATGTATTCATAATTGTGTTTATACATATATGTTATCTAATTCATGCTTGATGAAATAAAATAATAAATAAATCTTCATATTATTTCATACACCTGATAAGCTAATACTAGTAATACAAAGTATATGATTCTTGGGTAAGGCAGGTGATTTCATTTCAGCATATGTCTGCATCTTCAAAGCCACTGAATGATGTTGTTCACAGACAAATTACATAATTGCATCTTTCACACTGTGACTCTTGATACCTTAGCATCACAAGCTTAGGGTTTATATCCAGCATGTTCACGAGCAGTGTGAATTGAAAAAAAACAAAGGTATATATTTAAAAAGAAGTTATTCCACAAAATTGTTCCCAAGTGTCTCAGCAATGCATTGTGTTTAAAGCAAATCATGATCATTTATTGGTCATTACATATCATTAATCATAGAATAAATATTTTGCTTTTTTAAAATTTGATTCTTTTGTTTCTTAATGTCTTTCTCAGTGTCTTGTGTTTGAAGATGCTCCCAATGGAGTGAAAGCATCACTGAAGGCTGGTATGCAAGTGATCATGATTCCAGATGAAAACTTGAACAAAGACCTTACAAAAGAAGCAACCCTTGTGCTGGGGTCCATGAGTGATTTCAAGCCAGAATTATTTGGTCTACCACCATTTGACTGAACACCATTTGATTGAACATGGTGATTCACAATTTGAATCACCATTTGATTGAATCATACTATGATTGAACATAGTATTTTTTAAATACTATTTTAAAAAATAGTTTTTAAAAAAAAATCATAGTTTTTTCCTTTGTAGTATTGTTTCATTATTTACATTTCATCTTAATTCAGTATTAAAATCACAGAATTAAAAGGTATTTGAAGCCTAAGAGGTTTCTAGATTATGCACTCATTCAAAAAGAAATGCTCTTTTTCATAAAATTTGGGGGGGAAATCAACTAATTACAGTGTTTCTCAAGTGGTCATTTCTCAACCTTGTCAACTTGAACTCTTCAAGTTGACATGGTTGAGAAACACTGAACTAATAGCTCTCCTGAAGATTTTCATTACTTCTTCCATCATTTTTATTTTCAGAAAAAAATCTATAAACATTTTCTCTGGGTTTCTGTTGCTGTTGTTGTAAATCACCAGAAATAGTCATGCAGAACTATATTTAAATCACTTTGGATGGACTTTAATACAAGATTCTGCCACCAGTGATAAAAAGTGTAAGGTTCTTTGACCATCTAAATAAGTCTGTTTTCAACATCTTTTACATAGTTATTTGTATTTAGCTGGGCAACCTATTATCTCAGAACCACTGAGATAATAGGCTGAGACTATATGGATCCAAAGCTCTTTGTTATAATCTTCAGAAAGTTTTTTGTGACCAAGTGTCACCTTGAATTGCACATAAATAATAACAACATAGTTATCAATGATAATGCCATAATATTTTACTATTTATTTGGTGAGATGTACAGGAAAACTATAATGTATATTCTAAAATAGGCATAACAGAGTTAAGGAAAAAATACTTAACCCTTCTGTAAATTTATTGACCTAACATTGAATGAACCTGGCACCGTTAAAATGAAATTTTGGTAACGTTTCCAACTGTATTCTAAGTCATAAATCACAACTTACATCGAACATAGTTTTGGTTTACCCAAGCTAAAAACCAAGCAAACCATCTCACGGCTTAGTGCTATGTGTGAACCCAATCGTGAAAATATGTATTTACCTAAGTCCATCCAGGAAATAAAGCACATCACTGTAGGGAATGACTTTATGCATTCTTTAAGGATAATTATTTTAATGGAAAAATTATAAATGTATTTGGGATGGTTTAATTGAGATTTTTGTATTTAAAAGATGGGCATTTCTATGACTCTATAACAGGGGTCCCCAACCCCCGGGCCGCAGACCGGTGCCGGTCCGTGGCTTAATAGGAACCGGGCCGCAGTGAGCGGCACAATTCTTAGAAAGGGCCGGAGAGGAGGAGGAAGGTGCAGCCCCCTGGGCAGAGCGCGCACCAGGGGCGGAAGAGCGCAGCTGCTGCCGCTCGCTCCATTGGCCCGAGGGGCGAGTAAGCAGACGCACCCCCCCATGCACATGCGCCGCCTATTCCCCCCCTCCCCCTCTACGCCATGGCCACTGGTCCGCGGAATTTTTTTAACATGAAACTGGTCCCTGGTGCCAAAAAGGTTGGGGACCCCTGCTCTATAACATTCAGCAGAGATTATTTTAAGCTGCACAATCAAATGTATATCTTACTACCTTTTTTTCATGTGTAGTGTTTTGCTGTTGGATATTTTCTTTTTCCCAAGCTTTTGCCCTTTTGTCTTTCTTTTCATAGCCAATTGTAAATACATCTTCCAGCTTTGGGGAAACCTTTGCTCTTGAAATTTATTAAATATCACAAGCAACACTTCTTCTCTTCTTCAAACTTGCCTTCTTGCTTGATTAACCTCATCTGATGAAGTTATGACTGATTCAGCCTACTAGATACTTTTTCCTGTGCTGCATTATTGTCTATTTTCAGTGTCTATTGTCTATGTCCAGAAAAAAAACCCACTCTAGTTCTGACTATGAAAGTGGAAGTCTGTGTACTTAACAGACACACTGCTGAATTCTGGTACAAGGAAAAAAAACCTTTGGAGGTTGAAATTATGTACATATGGTGCCTTTGTTTTGTGTAGCTTTATGTATGGAATTTACAGAAAATTGTTTTGAATGTTAAGGACATTAGGAATACCCTGCTTATACCTTTTTCAAAATTCATGAAATGATACTCACATATTTGTAGATGTATTAAAAGAATGGTAGGTTATAAATATGTGCATGTCTGAATGCTTTAAATTAAAATGCTTTGCTATAATTAATTAAAATAAAACTTTA
This sequence comes from Rhabdophis nuchalis, assembly GCA_039707465.1. Classification (NCBI taxonomy): domain Eukaryota; kingdom Metazoa; phylum Chordata; class Lepidosauria; order Squamata; family Natricidae; genus Rhabdophis; species Rhabdophis nuchalis. The sequence continues at coordinate 42,940,649 of CM077651.1, read as the reverse complement.
CCTCATGTCCTGAAACATTACTTTTTAGTGTCCCAAAGCTTCTGTGTGTGTGTGTTTAAAAAAATCAATTGTTTATTGTTCTCTATTACTAAAATAATTAGGATTGCAATATGACTGTGAATATATATAGCTGAGATTTGTGGTCAGGTTAACCTTACTGAAGTGGTTTTGAACCTATGATCCATGGACCCCTGGAGGGCACAATGTCATCACAAGGGATCTACGAAGGCTTGAAGAAATGTTATGATTTAAATATTGAGTTAAGTCTTGATGGTCCATGGCCACAAAAGGTATTTAAATGGGATCTGTGGTGAAGAAAAGATTGAGAACCGCTGGCCACTGACTATTTTGGTTAGACCGAAGTGACTTTTTATAACTAGGAGATAGTATTCATTCTGTAATTATTTCTATTTCCTAAATATTTGTTGATACCAATCACTTTATTACTATTCTCACAAATGTAGTTTGGTTTATGCCCAAGTATTCCTTTTTGCATTATCTTTTGAATTGCTCTTCTACAGATGACATAACTAAATGTTAAATTTTTCTCTACAATTTAATAACTTTATGAATGTAGGTAACTATGTGGGTCCTAACAAGGAGAAGGGCATAAATTCGAATAAATAAATAAATAAATAAATAAATAACTTTCTACATCTTAGCAAATCCCATGATTATTAGCTATTTTTTGCATCATACACATGGTGCTGGATAAATTTTCCTAATCGTACCTTTTCCTTATAATGAAAGAAAGGAAAAGAACTCTGATAATCATCTTAAATAAAGTATATACTAAGGACTGCATAACAGACACTCAAAACATACAGAACTATTTTTGCCCATTATACGAGTTTTCATGCCACAGTTAAGTGAATCACTGTGGTTGTTAAGTTAGTAACAGGGTTGTTAAATGAATCTGGCTTCCCCATTGATTTTGCTTATAAGAAGGCCACAAAAGGCAATCACGTAACCCTGGGATACTGCAATCAAGCGTCTGAATTTTGATCACATGACTACAGGGGTGTTACAATGGCTGTGTGAAAAATGGTCATAAGTCACTTTTTTCATGGCCATTGTAACTTTGAACGGTCACTAAATTAACTGCTGTAAGCTGAGGACTACCTGTATTTTTGTTTTCACTTTACAAAAATTGAATCACTCTTTCTTCCACTGACTTATGTTACTATGATTAGAAAAAGCTTTTAAGCATGAGATAGCTATCCTGGGAATCTCTTCCCATCATAATTGTACAATACTATCTAGGGAATGCTAATACATTTTAATGATTTTTTCAAAGTGTATTTTCTACCAATGGGTGGAGAATTTAAAAATAAACCAAAAAAACATATTCAGAAACTTATACAAAAGGAATTTTAACAGACCATTAATAATCTTCAGAATATATATCATTTGCTAAATATTTGATTACTTTTACAAATTAAAATTCATTTAATGATATTAGTGTATATTCAAAATGGAACATGAAATGGAAATATCATTTGCCCAAGCTCAGAAAGAAAGCCTTACTGAATGCATTTTATTCAATTGTTGTGATAGAACAAAACTCAAAATCACATATATATATACACACCAGTGGTGGGTTTCAAATTTTTTAGAACCTACTCTGTAGGTGTGGCCTATTTTGTGGGCGTGGCTTGGCAGTCATGTGACAGGGTGGGAGTGGCCACCTTTTAAAATGTGGTGAAACTCATTTAATAACGCTCTTGCTTAGCAACCAAAATTTTGGACTCAATTGTGATGATAAATTTTCTTTCTTTCCTTCCTTCCTTCCTTCCTTCCTTCCTTCCTTCCTTCCTTCCTTCCTTTCCTTTCCTTTCCTTTCCTTCCCGTTGGGTCACTGGCAGCGGCGGGCCAGATTTACTTCCAAGTACGCCAGTGGAACCCCCTCTCACCGGTTCTCTAAATTTCACCAACCGGCTCTCGCGAGTAGGTGCGAGCCTGCAGAAACCCACCACTGATACACACACACATACATCCACAAAATATTCACTCTCTGGTCTCTCTTCAGATCAGATAAATGTGTCACCTTTTACTAAAGAAATGCAAGCAATCCTCATTATTCATGGGTTTTGTCTTGGCACAGTTGCACCCGTGGCACTGTTGCGCTTATTTGAGGACATGTGAAACAGTAAAACATTACAATCATCCAACATGCCCTTTCCCACTTAAGGTTTCAGCATTTGCTTATTCAGTATTCAGGGCATTTTCACAGAATGAAACTACCCTTAATAATGAGAATTGCCTACATGAAATGTTCAAACTATAGAGGACCCAGAATTACCTCTCTGCTTCCTTGTTTTTCTTTATCTGGGCCCCCAGGGTAGGAGGGATCATAATCCATGTGGTATAAACATTGTCCAATGGGTTATTTTAGGGAAATATTTAAAATCCCCCATAGGATAAAATTAGAGAGCATGTTGTGTATGGAATAGAGAAACAACAAAGCCCTCAGCAAAAATTTTGATCTTCTAAAATAAACTCCCTGATAGCTCAACCAGCCCACATTAATGGTAAACAAAAGTGCTAATCTTTCAACAACGTTAGTACTTATTTTAGAAGTTTTAGCAATAGCAGAAGCTATTCATCTGGAAAGAATATTTGAAACTCAGCTAGTGAAAATTGTGTTCTGGTCTCCATGTGAGGGTGGGTGTTTTTTGTTTCGTGGCTTTCTTTTCCAAAAATAAAATATTTTTTCTCCATATGACATATATTACAGCACTTGTATCACAACAGGGAAAAGCTATTTATTTATTTATTTTTGCTCCAATGCTGCAAACTCACCCATCAAGCAAAAAAAAAAAATCATTCTGAATAATCACCTCTGTGATGCTAAAATGTGAATCAACTTAAGTAATATATACGTTCAAGATCCAGGACAAGAACTAAACTGACAGATAATCCCACAGAAAAACAGGACCCTTTAAAAAAATTTAAATTCACTCTGGAGCCCAAAAGCAACAGGTCAAAAGAGCATGCAAAGCAATTTGTTTCCTGTTAACATACATCACACATTAACTGCATAAATAAAAGCAAAACTCTTTATATTAATGCCAAATGTATTTTTAACATATTGTCATGCTGGTTTGTTAAACATACGAATGTGCAAACAT